>LPNX010154902.1:28226-104174 GCA_001517045.1 Pseudotsuga menziesii
TAAGAGAAGGCACTGGTCTATAGGTTCTTAAAGCCTCACAGGGAGGACTTCATCCCGCAGCTGGAGCCAGATGTTAAGTCATGAATTTGTTTTCTTCAGTCTTATATTTTGCTTGTGATTTTTTGTTTTAAGCTTGCTCATTTGCTTACTTTTAGGAAATTTTGGTTTAAAGTGAAATTTTGATTTTTGCCTTTAGGTTTTCATTTTTGTTTTTCTTATGATTCTGAAGGGTTCTATAGGGCATATGTTGATTAAAAGTTTCACAAATAAACACCAAGATCAAGGTTTACCATATAAACCTCATTTAAAATTGAAGTAAGGATCAAAAAGCACCAAATTTGAGTTTAAAACTTTCTTGTAGCGCAATGGCCAAAAAGTTACACTACGGCGCTACAAGAAAATCGTTTTTGACAAAATAGTCATTTTTCAGTCCGTTTTTTTTGGGGGTTTCGTCCCTAAGGTGTTAACTACATCATTTATCACATTTAATACGTGTTTTGCCAAGTTTATCAGTGAAATAGGTGTCTGGTCTCATGTGAGGGAGATTCTGGCAACTGTATGCAAATTTATGGCAAAATCATGATAGACAGTGGAATGAGGCGAGATCGACGGGAAAGAGGTTCGAAATTAAACATTACGAAGCTGGTGGAGACGTCGGGGTGGAGACACATTGCTAAAATCGGAAGTTGGCAGTTGAAGGAATTTAGGGTTTCGCCAGCGTGACAGTTGGGAGTAAGCTGAAGACTTGAAGACACTTGGACAGTTAAATTCGACAGTCAGATAGTCCAAGGATTAATTTTAAACATCTGCAGCAGGCCGGGAGTGAGGTATTCCGTGTAAACTTGGTCGTGGCTGCTAAATTGGGGGTTTTTCCATTAAGGCTTGTTATGTTAAACTGAGTAAAGAAAACATTAATTCATGTTGTTAACAAGCTCTTAACGATGAGATATCAGTCTAAAGGTTTTAGATGTTTTGGCAAATGATAATTTAAAAAACAACAGTTACATTGAACAAATTTTCCTGTCAAGACCAGCAAATATGGTAGGGTGAAGGTCTGTACTGTTTGTGGCGACCAGGGTTTCATAGATTCACTTGTTACCTGTAATCAATGCAATGAGTTAGCTAAGCATGACTATTGCTTGCAGACCTTGTCCGAGTATGTGCCAGAGGCTGATTGGTTTTGTGCTGAATGCAAGTTGAAGGAGAAATTTAGCACACATAAGATTGCTCTCATGCCATCTCATCCCCTAGTTAAATAATCACAATCTGAATGTAAGAAGCGAGCAATTGAGAGCACTAATGCATAATCCCTATTGCAAAGAGATAGCTCATTAGTGGCATTAGAAGGAGCCAAGGGTGCTATTTGTGTAGAATCACAACACATAAAGGCCTCTATGTATTCCAGAGATGGTCTGGAATTTAGATGAGCATATTGGATGTTTGTTAAGTTCAGCAGCAGTTTTGTTAAATATTTTTGGTACTTTGTTGACCTAAATTACCCAAGCCTGGTGCAAAACATTTCCTGCATTGACAATAGAAACAGACTGTTAAAAATTAAGAGAAAACAGCCAGAAAGGCACCAAAGAGGAGAAGGTCATCAAACAACAAAAAGAGAGATGAAGATCAACTCTTACCAGATGAGAAGGCAGCAAAGAATTTGTGGGATCTTACTGCTCCAGGGAGAGGCCCACCAAAACTGCTTGATGGTGTTTCCTCTTCAATGTTTGGATTTAATGCTACAACTAATTACATCAATATGCATACCATAGGCTCTGGTGGACACCTTTTTAATCCAGTTTCTAGGTTTGATAATGATGAAGTGGGAGACCAAACATTAATCTCTCATGAGCTTGTGAGAAGTGCAGCTCAAGAACAACACATACAGGAGCTTCGTGGTGAAAAAGAATCAAAACTGACAGAGAGATTTGCAAGAGTGTACAGTAAGAAACATAAGTTGAGGAAAACTGTTGACTTGAACAGTTCTACAGTAAGAATGATGGTACCAGAAGGTATATTAGGTGAAGAAGAAACCCCGGGTTCATTTCTTTGTGGAAGCAATGAGAGAGCGAAGTTTAGATGCATTTCAACTGCAGTTGCTGGAATTCCAGACATGGATAGCTCTGCTGAGATTTCAGCTGATAAGGATAAACAGGCAAATTGTGAACTAGAATCAAGATATTACAAAAATGATCTTACAGCAAGTGGCACAGAGCTTGGTGAACATTTTAGAGATGAAATTAGTCAGGCTAAGAGAGCAACTGATAGTGAGAACAATTTTTCCTCACCTAAACAAAATGTGAGTCTTAGAAATGCTGAGAATGTTGCTCATTTCTTTGGTGTGAGAAAAACATCTTCTAGAAGATATGAAGCAAGTCTTTATGACATGAACAGGAAGAAAAAGGTGTATGTTGGCATGTATGACAGTATGATTGAGGCTGCTCATGCAAGAGATCTGAAGGCAATAGATTTGGGTGTTGCTTCAGTTCTTAATTTTCCAGAACTCCAAGAGAAAACTAATTTGAAACATGAAACTGACCAGGTTGATTCTGCCTCACTTAAAAACTTATTGAAGGTGCAGTCTGCAATGCAACAACTTTCTGTTAAAGCAGAGAAACATGCTAATGTTACCTCACAAAAAGTGATAAAGAGGGAGCCAAGAAATTTCTAGAAGTTGCCTACAGCAAAAAGAAGTAAAGTAATAGATCATTTTGCTGGAAACAATGATAAAGCTAGTGGCCTTTATAAAGCAAAGTTTCTAAATTTTGAGGAGCCAGGTTATGCTGTAATACATACTGAGCCAGAGGTGAAAGATACTAATACTGGTTGTCCTGATTCTCTCTCACTTGGTTATTTGGAGATCGATAAGAATGGTCAGGATAGAGGGAATATTTATACAAGAAGGGGAAAGAAAAAGAAGAAATCCGTTTTAAAATATGTTGCCATGTCTCATAGTGAATAAGTTCAAAAGAATAGGAATTAAATGAGGAATATGACCTTGTTGGACAAGCACTATTCATAGATTCAGAAAATCATGAAAACACCAAATGGCAACAGAAAACCTAAACAGAGAATGTTGGAAAAACAAGAATGGCATGATCATAATCAGAGAGATATGCCAATGGATATTTAGTCATGGAATACAGGAGGTTCAAGAACCAGCTCTGCCAGTAAAATAAGATTATGAATCTAAGCAGCATCCAGTTGACAGTGAAATGCAAAGATTATTGAGAATTCTGCTATGTTTTTCCTGTTTTGGGTTACTGAAATTGAATGCAGACCACGAGCTAATGGAGAGGAATTTTAGAGAAAAAAAGAGGTTTTTGTTCATAAGATACCCATTTACAAAAACCTCTCTCATTTTTGCAACAGCTATCAAGGTGTGAAAGATCCTATTTAATCTTTGCAACCCATTTTTTCAGGGTTTTTAAATATTTAATATTTTCCTGTTTTAGTGTTCATCTTGCGGGGAAGATTTTGATTGATTGGAGATGAATTTTTAAACACAAAGAGAGGTTTTTGTCCATCACAGACCCATTCACAAATACCTCTCTCATTTTTTACACAGGTGTCAGGGATTGAGAGATGTGGAAGCTTATTTGACACCTATTTTTCAGAAATTCACCATATTTACCAGGAATCCGATTTTGCTATTTTTAGTAAATTAGTTGAAAGTTAGTTAATGTAACTGCTGGGTAGTTTTAATTTTGACCTAATGAAGGGAATATAGAACTACTTCTTTGTAATTATAAAAGAGGGACAAGGGTACAGAAGAGGGGTTGGATTTTTGGCTGGCTTAAGGAGGTCTTTGACTTGTTTATGAGCTAAGTACTTAACTCTCATGTGTATTTGATGAACAGAATTATGAAATATATGATCCATATTACCCTTCAGTCTGTGTTTTGGCTTCATTTTTAGCTTGCTTAGTTACATGATTGATAAATTCATTACTGGTTTATGGTTTCTTTGCTTGTAATGCTTGTCAGTTGTGAATGAACTTCAAGGTTATATTCTGTTGGTACATGGTGATTATATTATGCATCTCTGTTCTTATTTGTTTAAGATTTAGTTCCTGCTTGGCTTATGAATGTATTCACTTCAGTCACCAAACTTTATAACCAAGAAAACCTTTCAGAAAACCTAAACCTTAGTTTTGTTTGATTGAATATTTGAGATTGTGTTGGCTTGTTTCTTTGTGGCCTGGAAACAATTTCTGGCACAAACAGGAACCACAAAATCAATGGCTCATTTATCAAATTCCTGTAATGTCATTTTAGGTACTAATGACATTTCATCGTGTTAGGACGACTTTCTAGTCCTTTGACAGACATCACAACTGTGACAATGATCCTGGGCATCCACATGCATGGTGGGCCACCATAATCCTGCTTGAAAAATCTTGCACACCGTAGATTTTCCTACGTAGTGGCCTTCTAGAACACCAACATGTGCTTCATTTAATATCAACGGTCGCTCGTGCTCCAAAACGAAGCGATTTAGAATCTCATCAGAACCCATTTTATACAATTGTCCAACGATCAACTGGAAATCTACAGCTCGTATAACCAACTATTTCTTCTGTACAATGGTGAATTCAAATGGCGTATAACCCGTACTAAAAATTGTATGATATATCTATAATGATCATCAAATATGGTTATCACAAATAATTGCGCATCGGGGAGATTAACATCCAGGTTACTAGTCTCTTCACCACTTTCTATCCTTGAAAGATGGTTGGGTCCCAAATTCAATCCACCGGGTTTAACAATTATTTCAAAATTAAATTCCTAGAAGAGGAGAAGCCATCGACAGATCTTCTCCCCCAACAATGGTTTATTGACCAGGCATTTCAATGTGGAATGGTCAGTGTACATCTTAAAATGTCCACCCAACAAATAATTTCTGAATTGCATAAACCATTGCTAAACCTTCTTTTTCGTCATGGTATAATTTTTCTCTGTACTCGATAACTTCTTGCTAGCAAAGGCAATGGGATGATCGATCGATCCTTCACTAGGCTGCATCAACACCACATAGAGTGAGATAGACGGTGCATCGACATGAACATGAAAATCCTTTTTCTAGTCTGGAAATACAAGTATTGGCGCAGTAGCCATCTTGGTTTTCAATGTGTCCATAATCTTTTGGAAGCTCTCTGTCCATTGAAACTTAGCATCTTTTTTCAAAAGATTTTCAATCGAAGCAGTCACCTCCGCATATCATTTGATAAATTTTATGTAGTATCCAGTGTGTCCCAGTGCTGCTCTCAGCTATTTAACTATAATACATGGTGGTAGATCATGAGTGATCACAATTTTGGCCGGGTTGACCAAAATTCCATCGCGACAGATCACATGTCCCAACAAAACTCCAAACGAGGCGCAAAATATAAATTTATTCAAATTTCACTAGATCGCGAATGATCACAATTTTGGCCGGGTTGACCAAAATTCCATCGCAATAGATCACATGTCCCAACAGAACTCCAAATGAGGCGCAAAAGATAAATTTGATACTGGCGACAACGTTCCAACATCATTCTAAGGCTTTCAATATGGTCTTTTATGAGCCCAAATAGTGCCCAATCATCAAATTATACTTCAATAAATTTGTGTATGAAATCTTTAAAGGCACCTACTACAATTCTAGAAAAAATTGGAGGAGCATTCTTAAGTCCAAAGGGCATTACTATATATTGGAAACATCCCCACTCCATCTCAAAACTAGTCTTATGTCGGGATTCCTTTGCAATCCTGATTTGATGGTAACCAGAGAATCCATCAGTGGACAAGTACGTTTCCTGCCCTCTGACACTCTCCAGTACTTCATCTGTAAATACAGTCAGAAACAGGTCATGTAAACAAGAATCATTCAATTTTCTCAGGTGGACACAAATTCTTTGCATGAGGTATTTTTGTCCTGGACCACTATCGAACTAATCCATTATGATTCCTTGATAGGTTCTATAACACCCGCCTCTAACATTCGGTCCAATTCGTCCTTGACCTTTTCTTTGTATTGTGGATTCAATCGGTCTGGTCATTGCGTAACTGGTTTTGCATCGGGACTCAAAGGTATTTTCATTTCGATGAGATCTCTGAGTATTCCCTTCATCTCAGAAAATCTAGTAGGGAACAAATCCCGAAACTCATGCAGTAAATCAATGATATTTCCTACAGTCTCTTCATCCCAATAATCTCCAATATTTGCGAAATTTGGATTTTCAGGAAAACAAATATTAACTTTCTTAATTTTGAGTGGACTCAGGAATTGGCCACTAGAAATACCAAAGCCCTCCATTGCATGTATACCTTCTGACTCATGTATGTTTATGTTGAGCGGGTCATCATCATCAGGTTTTCCCATCACATTGTAGCAATCCATCCAATGGTCGATTGTCATGCCGTATTGATGGAAATTTGTCATTGCGACAAGGATTTCTTCAAATATCTTCTTTTTCATTACTTGTCGTGCAACATCAAGTGTTGGATGATCATTTGTGAACTCAAATGTATGTGTGAAACTATTGGCTATTTCTTCCCACTCAATATTTCTTCATCGCAATTCAACAGATGTATACCAATTCCTTGGTATCGTGTCCAATGTATGTATGAAGTGATGAACCCATTCGTGTCGCGGATATTCCTGCCATGTCATGCGACAATGCTCAATATGTTCGATAGGATTTGTCAATCCTGTATACTTGCGACCTGTATAACTAATCTCTTCTCCAAATATGATCTCCAACAATCATATAAATTGTGGCCATTCAAGGATAGATTGTTTATGTGTACCCCACCATCTAGCGGGCGTAGCTTTCAACACAAAGTCCAAGGCAGACAATCGCTGCTATTCTGTAACTTTTGCTTCAAGTTCTGCCAGAAAATATGTAAGGTTAGTCAAACCTTCATATGTAGGTAGCTCACTTTCCTCAACTCCTACCCGTCACATAGATCTTGTAATTATTGCGCATCTTCCCATGGAGACTTCGTGCATTCGATTCTCCCAATTTTCTAATGCTTCATCGGAATTAGATGTACAGAAGCTAAAATTCCAGCTCAATTTTTTGTCACCTGTTGGATTTATATGGTCATCTAGAGAGGACAAAATGTTATATATGATCCAAGTAATCACCTTGTCCTTCACTGTTCACTGGATCAACATATTTCTGTCCTTCCAGCGGATCAATTGGCGCGACCACTCTTATCTCTGAATCTTCAAATGACAATATTCTTCGCTTGATATTTATGATGGTTTGGTTTTCTATTTCCCAGTCGATCCCCAAAAGTGCAGGATATGGGTTTGTATCGTCGACAATGATTATCACTTCAAAATATGCATATGTTGTCAGACCTTCTACCTCGACATGTACTTGAGTCAGTCGACCAATGAGTAGAACCTTTGACTGATTTGCTAACCTTAATTGAATGGGAGACCAATCCATTCACGCTTTGTTCATGCTTTCCCATGTCTTACTTGTCAATATATTGACATCAGAGCCCATATCTAAGATGATATAATCCATATCATAGTGTCCTATCTGCACATTCATTCACAACTGGCAACCGATTTTTAATCTTTTCTCGACATGGTTAACTCTTCTTTCGGTTCGCAACTCTTGTGGAGTCTCTTCTATGAATGTTGTCAATTCTACGACAACGTCTTTATCATCGATTAATGTTAAGCAACTTTTGAAAAATTCTTCGAGCCTACTAACCTTTCTTGTTATTTGCTTCCAGAGTATTTGATCAAACCTTTCTGGCATCTCTCTTACTTGTCAAGACGTCGACGCTTGATTTGTGTCGATAAATTTTGGTCGGACGTCTAAGAATACTTACTTCTCTTTCTGAACGTTGAATGGTACTTTCTTTTGTGCCGTTGGTCGCACCTATGGTTTTCCATGTTGTGCGTACGGGTCTACTCTAGTCGCAACACCTCCCCCTATGACGACATCAATGTTTGCTTCCGTTGGATCGACATAAATCATCTGGATGTTCTGATTAGGATTCATATTGGGATTTTGCACAGGGTTGGGATTTCCCACTATTCGAGCCTGCCACTTCGCAATCAATTGTGGACATTATTCGACAGTATGATCAAATGATTTACAATACAAATAGGTCTTCACTGGATTTGCACAATCTCAAGAAAAGTGTCATGAATTTCCATAGTTATAACATACGACTTTGCCTCTTCCCCGACCAACTTCTTCTCCTCCTTGTTGTTGTTGTCCTCGGCCTCGAAAATTTCCAACCCGCCTAGGTTGAGGGTAGTGTTGCTGCGGCGAATACTGATTTTGTTCATACTGTGGCTGAGAATATTTCAATTGTTGAAATTGTGCCGATGGATATTGAGAAGGCTGGTATTTATATTGCACTCGTTAAACTTGCATCTTCTCATCATTATTCATTAAGTAGGCATGCACCGTCTTCTCTTGTAGGAGCTGGAATACGACGTAATATTTCTCTTTATGTCCTACAGATTTACAAAATTTACAATACAAACTAGCTGGTGTACTTAAAATATTCTGCAAATAGGAACATTCTTCCGACCGATGGCCTCTAGTTTGACATATTCTATACCAAGGCATCCCTTGGGTGTTTATTAGGTTTGGCGCTCCTGCTGCGACATAGTTCATGAGTGTTGGACAATTATATTTATGGTGTCCTTATGTTATACATATTGTACAACATAACTCTTCTTGAACCTCTTTACCTTTTTTGATGTCCTAGAGTTGTAGTGTAAGGTTAGCTAGTTGTGACTAAATCTGCATCATTCCTGCGCCGGTTTCTCCAATCAGTGAGGATTCTAGCTTCATTGCTATTTCCAGATCCTTTGTCTGTGACACAATATTCTATTGCATCAATGGAACCCAAATGTGTGACAACAATGCGACAATGAACCAGTCCTTGTGTTGTACATCTGACATCTGGAAGCTTACTTTAGAAATTAATGTCTTGAATCTCTGGTCAAAATCCCAGACAGACTCTGTACGTAACTTCTTGATTTCTTTAATCTCTGTAATGCATTGCAACTCATATTTCAACTTTCTTAACTCATTTATCATTCTGACTAGAATATGGTCAAGTGTTTTCTGTGCAACTCCTACTAGCACTATAGAAAAATTCATGTACCGGTCTAGTGCACGACCTTGTAGAGTCGTGACCATTTGTGCTTTCTTTATGTCTTCATCTTGGATCTGTCACACAGTACATATGGCTTCACAGAGAAACCAATGTTTCTCTGGCTCTTCCAACCCTTTTTCATTAAATATCGACAACTTAATGTCGGTTCCAGCCATTATGTTGGCTCCTGATACACTTGGGAAAAAATTTGAGTAGTTGGACTTGCTTGTCCACTATTCGCAGGGTTAGTATTACTAGTATTTACAAATCTTATTGGAGAAGAGTTTTTAGATCTTACCTTCGGCGATGTGCGCGGTGTTGTAGGTGTACCATACTCGTGTTCGGGTCTTGGAGTTTTTGTTGATTCTTCTTCTCCTTTGGATATCGGCTGGGATTCTTCTTCTTCATTGCAAGAACCTTTGTCCATGTGTGCCACAAGCTTGTATTCTTCTCCTCTAGTCATACTACAACTTCTTCTTCTCCTTTGGATATCGGCTGGTATTCTTCTTCTTCATTGCAAGAACCTTTGTCCATGTGTGCCACAAGCTTGTATTCTTCTCCTCTAGTCATACTACAACTTCCTCTTCCTGTAATAGTATTTCTTCTCTTTCTTGACTGAAATCTTCTTCCACTTCTCAAATATCCAACCTCTAGTTAACTTCCACTATCTCCAGGGAACATCTCATCTTAGTTTGCGCCATTTTTCACACAGTTATGCTGCGGAATATCCACCATTCTATGCATATTTCTCAACAGTCACATTCGTAAGATTCCTTTTTTGTAGACAAGCATCTTTATCCAAGTTTTCAAGGATGACAAATATCTTCCGTAGGGTCCTTGGATTTTTTTCTCTCCACCTCAATATATGAGGTTTTTGTGTCGACAACAAACTCAGTAATATATCCTTGCAAAATGCTATCCACCCCAAAAATAACAACCCTTGACAAAAGGGTTGATAACACTTTTCAAGCATTGAATTAATCGAGGATTCCACTCCGTCGGTTCTCCTCCTTGAAAATTTCTTTGTTGGGTTTCCAACTTCAACAACCACTCATGCAACACAATAGGAAATTCAAAAAATAAAATCTCGTGAATATTCATGTACGGATATCGACCCAACCACTCTATTGGATTCAAACGAGATCCTTTACTCTCTTCTTGTGAAAACTCTAATGCTCTGGAATCCACCCAGTCTTGGATTTCAGCTTTCATCAGATTCCACAACATATCCCTCACCAAAATTATTCATGGTCCCGACAATGAAACCATTTGTTGGCGTTGTACTCTCTTTTCAACCCATGTTCAGTTCCTCCTTGGCCTGCAAAAAAGCCCTAGATATCGGACTGACAGAGCAAGGATCAGCCAAAAGCACCTGTGACGCAGATGTAGTCTTGGCCAAGATATCTTTCTATGGGTAACTGCTAGAACTAGGTTTCCGCAGTTTGGTAGGGGATTTATTGTCTCTGAGTATTCTACCAAGGTGCTCAATAGAAACTGATGGGTGGGGTATTTATACTTATTATACATAGTTATGTTGCGATACAACTCATCCGTCAACAGGTATTATAATAACAAACCCGATACTGCATAGATACATACAACGATAACAGTGCGACAAATACATATAAAATCAATCATAAGAAAATACATAAACACACATTCACAGTAACATATATATGTGACTCAAGCAAATTCATCATTCACACATTTGACACAGTATCTAATGTGGAAACCCATCCGGGAAAAACCTCAAGGAAGCTCTTCATCTGGCATGAGAAATATATGTCACCCTTTCATCTATGCACTAAGCTGCAGGCTCTGTTCTAGGGCTTTCTTTCTTATCTATACAGACTTCTTCCTCTTCTCATGCTCTATGGTCTTCCATCACTACTGTTTCTCTACTTGACTCTACTGATGATCCGCACACATCCTGGATCGACTCATCCTTTCTACACTTTTGTGCACTCAACTGCATATTCTTCAACTCCTCTCTACGATTCAACAAACTTATAAATCTAATAGCCAACAAAAATCACATAAGATAACACATGATCCATATCTAATAGACTAAGAGTTAAACCGCACATAGCTTGGGTTCCTCCTTTTATAGACTCTTACATGTCACTTTCAACCAACTTCATACAGTTAGCCAACATGCTGTCTTTCGTATTCTATCGACACATGTTAGTAGGCACTAACGACTCGACTTAGAAATATGCTTTGATACGTGTGGCTTCCATCGACTCTAGCTGACCTCATACCCATGATCTTTCCAAACTATCTCTTTCCAGTCATTGCGCCACTACACGTATTTTGACATGGTTAACTCTGTCGCATCCTTTCCTTCTGTTGCGACTTCTCTTCCGTCACGAACTCTCTACTTCTGATGTCTTATCTTCCTCTTCGACTGCTTCTTTCATTATCTCTTTCTTATTTTTATGCTTCTGCTCCTCCTCTGTCGCGTCTCTCTCCCTTACTACTTATTCTACCCTATCCTTCCTTTCGCGACTACTTCTGTCACAACTCCTTTCTCCTTCTTGCGACCTGACTCTTTTCATACTTGGGTAGAATTCTAACTAAATTCTGCCTATCTTTCCCTAGGACCAACAAAGCTATCCATTCTACTTAGGTAATTCAAACTTAATATATTGCTTTAATTGAGGCACATTAAAATCAATATTTCCTTATTGCTTTTCAAATGGAGAATGTAAAGAACCATTAAGATAAGACGGAGAAGAAGGTGTACTTTTGGGAGGTTTCTCACCACCTCTTTCATTTTTACCTTCAACATGAGTTGGACCTCCTTGTTCACCTTTCTTCTAATCTTGATAGAGCTCCTCTACCATCGTTTGCATTCTCATAAAAGCTTTTAGAAATTCCCCTTTAGACGAGATAGAAGAAGTTGTTTCTTCTCCATTTGGTGAAGATATTTTCCCTCTTCTTGAACCAATAAATGGACCAAAATATTCAAGTTCTCTTTCACCATGCTATAGCCTGGATCTTGTTAACATAAACTCACAATGCAATGGTTATTAAGCTCTGATACCAAACTTGATATGAAATTTCAAGATCATTTTTAACCAAAAATTGCATGTGAAATTTATTGTTAAATACTCATAAATAGGCTTTAAAAACTGAAATATAAATGCTTAAACATCCACCCATAAGCAAATAAATAGAAAACAAACCATTAAAATGATAGACAAGAGATGATAACAGAGTTCATCCCTCCTGGGCTACATCTCTGGGCCACCTCCAATGACCTTATTAAGTCTTCAAAGCTTACATTAACGAATTTTGGAAACACCTTTGTTTTTTGTTAGTTAGAAATAGAAACAAAAAACATCACTGAATTCCTTACGAAATTCTGAGAAAAATGAGTATAAAGTTGACTATATTTTCATGAGGCCTCCTTTGAAATGCATATCAAGACAACCCTTTCTGCATAAAAGACAAATCTGTACGGACTGTATGGATTCCACCTCAGGATTTGTACCCATTAATGTCATGTACCCTACCTCGGGATCTATGCCATACTTTTCCTTGGTTTCTATGTAGTATGTGGTTCCAAACTCTATAGGGGTTCAAATTTTCATGGATTTTTATAGTGAGAAAGGGGGCACGTGGAGGAGCCACGCGCCCTTCTTTGACGGTGATCAATGTTTAAACTTATAAGGATATTGTGGCGATCCCTATCAAGGCTTAAGTTGGTGGTGTATTGGTAACGCATGAGTGCTATGGGGAAGAGGTCCCAGGGTCAAACTCGTGGGCTTATTTCCACCCTACGCGATTTTGTTATATGGTTTGAATGGTTTGAATGGTATATCCTATAGTTTGTTGTTTCGTGGCGATGTTAACACATGTTGGTTTATATTATATGGTTTGAATGTATATGATAAGGATTGGTGGTGGGATATGTGTTGGAAATATAATATATGGTTTCCATGGGTATTGGTGTTGACCTTGGGGTCGAGCCCTAGACCCCCTTCCCCCTCCCTCTTTTACAAATGAATTCTAGTTCAACTTCAAATACAATATTCAACTAATCGCTATCAAGGAACACCTGGCAGGGGTTTTCCAAATGAATTCTAGTTCAACTTCAAATACAATATTCAATTGATATATATCAAGGAAAACCAGGAAGAGGTATGGCTAGGGGAACTACGTGAAGGCTTGGGATAGGGAGATATTGGGTTCAATTCCCTTAGACTCTAACTAAATTTTTATAAACCTTTACATCAACACATTTTGTTTTCCCACGTATTCATTTTTTTTAAAGCCATTTTGAAGCTTTTTGCCGAAAATTCAAACACTGGTAACTTCTGCATTCGGAGTCCATTTCATGCGAAATGAGCGTTGACGAAAAGATGCCAACGAGCTCTTTACCCTGGTAATATTTATTTTTCTTTTTGAAGACTTATTTAATTATGGATAATGAAATATCCTTCTGGATCAGTTATGCCCCAATTCCCACTAGTTAGTTCACTCTGAGTCATCTTAGCTCCAGTTTGCATGATTTAAGGGAGGTAGGGTACATTTGCTCACCTACCTACATCAGCTAACTAGTTGTGAACTTCTTCAGTGATCTAGAGTTGCATTAGTGAGCTCTAGTGGTGATTTTCCCACACCAAGTTAACTCCAGAGTCAGTCGAGGTTAGTAGATTCGAATCCTATCTTAGGCATTTGAATTTGCCTATTTGTAACACCATCGTATTGCATACAAAATATTGATTAATGGATGTAATGTTATTGTTGCAATTATTGGCCTCATGTGCATTTAATTTTCCATGAATTATTGGTCAGATTTTACTGTATTGCTTCTCTCCCTTCTGTAGTATTCTTTTACAATTGATTTCATTCAGGACTGAGGATCCGGCTTCACAAAATTAAACATGGTATCAGAGAAGGTATTCATGCCATCTTCAAACCTTAGAAACTTCCATTAATGCACTAGAAGCAATTGGGTTCCACATAAATCCCGGTATTCTTGCCTTTCTCCCTCTGGATTATGTCTAGAGAAGTCTAGCTAGGTGTGATGAACCAGAGAAAGTACACATGTCGAAGTGGAGAGTGTTTGAATTGGTGTTAACAACAAAAATTGTTCACGCAGTTCTCTATGGTCAAAACCATAATTATACATCATTATCCCACCATTATTTCTTCCATTTTGACATTCACAACTGAAATTCCACCAAAAATGGTCCAAAACATTATTATTCCTTCCCCCACAAATACATGGAAGTTGAGCATTTATTGTGACATATCCCCATTCTCTCCAAAAGGACAAAGAAACCCTAAAACAAGAATGGGTGAAAAACCATGGACAAATACCATGCATAATAAAATACCACGGGTCATTACCATGGCTAAAAAAACCTTGGATCATCCTATAAATACATTGTGAAGGTCTCCCCACAAAAATTCCTTAATTTTCCAACTTTTCATCATATTCCCACTTTTTGTCCATCACATCCTTTAGGAACACTATCTCATGTTGCACATAGAGTTCTCTCTGTGCAACCCTTAATCCCTTTCCCGGTGACAACCCTTTGTTGGAGAACACACAAAGACCATGATCGTGGGAAGCCTACAGACCACTTCCGCAAATGGCTGCAGTGGCCCATTTTAAAGGTATCTTTTGTTTTATTACATTAGTCAGATTAAATATTATTGTTGTTTTTATTGTTTATTATTGCAAGTCGAGGTTGAGAAATCCCCCACACCATGAACTCTACCCTATGATCCAGCTGATCTAAGGTAGGTGCTTTTGCATGTAGTAGGGGAGAAATCCCCCCTACAGTTTTGGCAACTTCGTTGGCTTGATCCCCTTGGATATTTGTTTTTGCAAGTGTTTTTGCTGATTTTTCCTACTTGGGTACCCTCAACCGTCACAGATCAAACCCCCCTATTTCCTGCCCCCGAACCAAGATGATCATTTAAAAAAAAAGCCCTCAGTTATGACCATATTGCACCTATCCGACAGAAACCTATGAATTAGGTCACACTTTTTACCTGATAAGTGTGACCTAGGTTGCGCCTTCTGCCTCTATAAGTGTGTCCTGAACCAAAACTCCAAATTGCACTTGTCTAGGCTTCCAGATCGACCCCGGTCGCTACTGTGACCCAGTTTTGTGCGATCTGTCTTGCAAAAAACCCATGTTTTGTGCGACATAAGTCTTTCTGCTGATTTTTTTGTCCAAATCGTGGATATTTTATTGTTTTGTGTGACCTCGATTGTACTTGTTCTGTCGACAGGTGCGACCTGTAGTTTTTTCAGTCCTTTTCGGTGTTTGAGACCCTTTTCCAGACCCTTGTCTGTGTTCTACCCCTTCCCTTACTGTTTCCTTCCAGATCTGATCACTTACAATCCCTTGGTTTGTTTTGTGGTCCTATTTCCCTTGTATGTGAACCCCCTTAGTTGAGCTTGGTAGTTGATACCCCATGTGTGTTTACTACAACATGTTAAGTTCCTTATGCACACATTTAGTTGTGTACATTTTATTTTCTGGAAGAATTAGTTGTTTTGAAAAATATTTACTGTTATTAATTTTTCTGCATTTGCGTCTCAGCCGTGAGATCGTTGGGGTTTAGAGATTACATATCACTTGTGCACACATCGAATCCCTAAAGTAAAACCCTTTGTTCATGAATCCAAGATGAGCCTAAAAGTTAACTTAACTCAAACAACATTGTAATCTCATTTGAGGACCAAAACAATATTGTAGTTAAGTTAGGGCACTGGGGATAGGCATCGAAATAACACCCCTTTGAAACTTACATATGAGATATATTTGTTGTCCATTAGGGTACCAAAATCCTCTATTACTTAGTGACACAGTCACAACCAACCTATCGAAGGCCCCCTCACTCTGCGAGAGGAATCCACAACGAAGGGGTTCCAAAAGTTAGGGTGTAATACTGCACTCCATTATGCACCGAAGGCTAACCCTTCATATTTCTCCTCATGCATGTCGAAGACCATATTGGGTGTCGAGGACCAAAGGGTTGAAGTGACAGGAAACCACTCCACATGTGTCATGAATGAGGTAGCCTAGTTGCTAGTCTATTTAGGGCTCTTGTACCCAAGGTCCCTCTCAGTAGTGGGATTCTCTTAGCCTATTGTTCTTCCATTTCGTATTGTTTAACTGGTATTTCATCACCCAGTAGAGGATACAATTTGCGAGGGGATTCCATCTTGTAGCTAGGAGTTTGCTTGCACTTATACCCCATATGTTAGTGCATCATTTTCTTTATAGGTAGTGTTGCTTGTTGGTTTTCTGGCCACTTTGTTGTAGACTCTCTTGCTGTAACATGCTGTTGCAATTCGATTTTAGAGCTTTCGTTTTGGCCTATGAGCCACCATTTTTCCTCTCTCCTTCTACACACTTGGCTGTAATTGGATTTTTGAGCCTGCGTTTGACACTCTTGCACCACCATTCATTACACAACACACCATCACATCATCATTGCTCCACCGTGCTACTCACATAAACTTAGGGGGCATACCCCTCAGTTTGGTTCCTTGAACCGCCACTGTCGGATCTGTATTCGATGTCGTTCATCACCTTTTAATCCATAGACTACATCTCAGTCTAATTCAGATTCCTATCAATCAGAACCTACCTTTTTCACAACCCCATCTAGCCCCATGGTTGGTGCACCTCCTAACCCCTTTTAGGGGGGACGGTTGATAGTGGACTCGTGACAGCTCCACCCGTAATATCGGGTATCCCTTTTGTCGTACCCATAGGTCCTAGTCCGAGTGGGCCCATCACCACCACACATAATGTTGTTGATACACTACCCATTAATGGTGGCCCCACTCCAACCACCATGGTTCATACCATACCTGCATTTATGCATGGGGGAATTATCCCTTCTCCCACCATTCCAATGACTAATCCTACTATCGTAAGTCAACAATACCAACCCCCGTTTTCACACGATAACTAGATGCCCATTGGTCCCAACACCATTGTTGGACCTCTTCGATCTAGTCTCGGTCCTATTTTACCATCTATGGCTAGTCTTAACCTACCTGATTTAGCATGGTTGACGAATGACCCCATCCATCATGACCCGTTGTGGCCTCCCATGCCTACCAAATGACCATTTGATGTCCCTAAATTTGAGGGAAAGGCAGGAGAAGACCCCCAAAACCACATTATGTTATTCCACTTATGGTGTTCCTCTAACAACATAGTGGATGATTCTATCCGATTGTGGCTATTCCAGCGCGCACTCAATAGTGTTGCAACAAAATGGTACATCAAACTACCTCATGACCCTTATCCAGACTTTTCCTCATTAACCTCGATGTTTCTCTAGTACTTCTAGTTACCTGTCTATTATGATGAGGGCATGGAAATCCTATTATCCTGTCGATAGAAAACTGCTACCCATATCATAGATCATATGCATGAGTGGTGTCGTTTTCGTAGCTTGTGTAAAATCCAAATTAGATGATAGGATTTTCCTAGATTGGTTTCTCAAAAGCTTACTCCCCCCATTGCCAAAGACATTGCATCTGAGCACCCACAAATCGAGGAAGAATCCATCCTTAAGGCACAACAATTTGATCTTATCTACGCCCAATCGGGTTATCTGTATGCCATCATACTAGATGCTCCATGTGCTGGCTCCTCACATCAAGATATGCTGTGGGCATCCCATGCTGCTAATGGAGTCATTAGATTTATTACTCGTCATCCTCACCTATACACGACCTCTCCTTCAATGCCACCTCATTCCAGTACCACCCCTAGTATTTCCCAACTAGGATACGCCCCTGATTTTTCCACGGGGTCTTCACTTAGTGAAACCATGCCATAGCACGTTCATTCATGGCATATGAAACAATACCCCTTTTTTCAAAAATATTGGAAAATACCTCCCAAAATCGTTTTTTAACCCCCTCCCAATATGCCTTCCCAATTTAAAAGTAACCCGTATTTTCACTATGTATCCATTTTTTATACCCCTTTATATTTCTACCTAGTATATTGACATGATACCCCACATGCATTCTACAATGCACCTTGCTTCTTTCAATGTATATTGTGGATGCACATTACTTCACCCACAGAGATCACATTCATTTTCTAAATTAACACTAGTTTGTCATTTTTTTCTAGGTGCCTGCACAAGATCAAAGCTTAAGGAAAAAACATACAATGTGAAAAAGTTCAAATCAAAGTGTTAGCTAGGGATAACGAGTGGATGACCTCTGATAGGATTAACATTGATAGTGTTAACTGCACATATACAACAAATAATTTTTTTTCTAGGTGCCTGAAAAAGATCAGAGCTTAAGACGAAAACATACAATGTTGTGTTTAAAATTTTGTAACATTTCATATAGAGTGCACCCCTATCAGGACATTATTCAATGTTCACATACACATCATATCTCACATAAATACTCCAAAGTTTAAAATGATTAACGATTGACGAGGATGTACATTCGAAAACCCATTGGAAACAATTAAAGAATTGAATTGGCATCGTCTTCTAAAATGTCTTTTTTCAGAAGGTATTTCAGTAAATTCACATTCCAAATCTGCTAAAACTCTTCACAAGTTCTGTTATAGTTGGGTTCTGGACCAAGTCTTGGCTAACTTTGAAAGCTTGATGCCATAATGCTTTTTAGGTTACCTCGATAAACAAGCTATTGTCTATTTATGAAATCAAGTGCTAGCCACATATAATTCTACATAAAATGTAGGTAAAGTGATATATGGCTAAATACTAAACCAGATGAGGGATTGGATGCTCAACATAGCATCCAACCAAAATCAATATCCATGAGCTTAAAAAAACACATTTATTGTCAATTTCATATAGCTCAAGTAGTTCTGAGAGTATTATCCTCCCCACCCAAGATATTTTTCCTCAGGTGACACATTAAGCTCTTAATGAGTATATTGGTGTATTGGCCTTGAGCACTGAAGAATCCAGTTTACCCCGGGTACAATCATCCAAATGATAAGTACCTAGTGGGTTTCCATGGGGATATGTATTGCACGAAACAAAAAAAAATGCATTTACTGTATGTCATGTTGTCTCTCTATGAGGAATTTCTTACAATGGCTCTCAGGCTCTTCAGTGGTAGAAAAAGGCATGAATTTTCTCATGGTTTGCAGGGCTGTTGAGACTTGAAGAGTCAATATGCAAGATGTGTAATGAAGGCATAGAAAAGTGATATATGGATATAATTGACCAAGTAATATCCATTTGACAAACAATTATTTTCATTTTCTATTGAGAGTCAAGACTGTCTTAACTTAAAACAAAGAACTAGATCCTTAATAGGCTACCATGCCCTAGCTTCTAGAACTGGCAGTCTATGTTTCATTGAATCCCGCTCTAGCATTTGCACAAGCTACAGATGAGGTTAACATGCGTATTTCAAAGGAAGAAATATTTGTGGTTGTTGTTAATGTTACCTTGTAGTTATGTGAGACCACAATCAATAGCCCAGACTCCATAGTGCACATAATTCAGGAAAACAGACTGTTGCATCATAGTATAAAGTAACCCTAAATAATACAACAAATTGTAAAATGAACTTTTATGTGACCATTCCCTTTATTGTAAAATTTAATTTTATGTGATCATTCCCTTTTGGAAACATGACCCTGGTTTACTATCATGACCTTAGATCATTAAATCCCTCATGCATTATTTCTTCTTTAATCTTGATATAAGGAACTAAACCTTAAGTTTGGTTGGGTAATTCAAGTGGTTAAGCTTTGAGCTTCATGCAAGAGGTCTTGGGGTCTATCTTTCATACTAGTTAGCTTTGTCATATTCCTCACTCTATCTCCCTATTAGGTTAAGTACCATAATTAGAATTGACATGTTTACAGTGGGTACTATCTGCAAAATGTGAGAATGTGTCCAAGAAGTACCATCTACAAAATGAGAGGAAGTACTCCAAATTTTTCCAATAAGTTCTTCCTTGAGAAAAAGATAAGCTCAACCAAAATTGAAATTATTAAAATCCTTACAAATTCACAAAGGAAAAATAACAAATTTCTAACTTAAACATGGTATGAAGATTTACAAACATAAAAGGAAATTTCCATTTTCACATGGATGTAAAACAAACAAATTACATGTAAAGCTTTCATTAAGCAAAATACTTTGTATAGAAAGGCACAAGAGCTCTATCACATGATACACGTTAAATCGATTTTCCAATTGAGCCATGAATCATTCTCCATCCACCAAGATTTCATTCTCACTGATTTGCTCTTTTGATAGAGACAAAAGTCAATCCATCCTTCATAAAAAATCAGGTCTTTAACAAGCTTAAAGCCCTTATACTTCATTTCCTCCTCAATCTTGATCATAGGCATCCAATCACTTTATAACTTAACAATAAATAACAAAACCAATGTTACCTAAGCTTTGTGCAAAACAATTTTTTATCACTCCTAATAATTTGAGCGGTCAAATCTTAAGTTCTGCACTCTCCATCAGTTTTCTATAGAGATGGTTTTGAACATGTCCATTATTAAAGAATATGGGTATATCATATGCCAATAGTCATCCAAATGATATTGTCCAATCACAAGTATGACTGAAAAATCATCTCCGCGAGTTCTTGCAAGAAACAAATGGGTAATAAATATTTGTTAAGACATTTTCTTGGAGCTAATCATTGGTTTCCAAAAGAATCACAAATTCCAATCCATAAAATGATCCATACAATCTCACCTTCTTCCCTGATGTGAGAGGAGGTTCAACCCACTGTATGGATTTCTTCTCAAGTTCTTCAAAGCTGATACTATCTTCCTGTAAAAGAATATACATAAAACAGATTAAAAGTTTAATTAGGCATCAAGATCCACAGTCATGAAAACTACATTCTACATGAATGATGAAAAACTCAGCTCAGCAAACAACTCGGAGAGGTTGGAGAGTAAGAGCATGACTCAGAATTGCCAACAACTCACAAAATTTCATTCAAAAACTTGCTTAAGTTTTACCAAGTGAGGATATGAAAAACTTCCTGAGTTTATTCAGGAATCAAAGTTATACTTGCGACTTTTTCAGAAGTTGAGATAAATTGACTCAGCCCGGTTTTGGCACCATGTTGGGTACAACATGCTAGTCAAAGTTTTGCTAATATGTTCTACGTATCTCAGAATGATGTAGATATGATTTAGAAACCACTTAAAAAGAGCAACAGAAATATGAAATGGGTTGTAGTCACCTCAATTGATACTCCTAATTTTCAATTAAAGGATTCATAACGCTTTCGAACAAGCTCTATTAATGTTCCTTACTGCACAGTAAGCATAGAAAGAATATAAGGGGAAAGGAAAACATTATCCACACATTATCAGGAAGATTGTTATATAAGAAAAAATCAAATCCTAAAAATACATTAGGCAAGAATATAGGCTTACCTGCAGCAGCTGAGCTACATTTCTCAATTCTCGTGCAAAATTGTCCATCCCTGATATATGAGCAATGAACAGATCTTCTACATCAACACTTTCCCTTTGTCCGTGTCAAAGAAATGGAAAACATAGATAACTTTGATATCATTTTGTACTAGATGCAACATATTGGACAATACAACAGCATTATAAACCATATGAAAAATAAACCATGGGATAAATAATCATATTGTCTAATCATCAATGTCCATTTTCAAAACTGAAGATAAATGCCTAGAACACCTCCAAAATATGCATGATACATCTCTGAAATCAACTTTTAATGTCTCCAAAATCTGCCCGAGACATCTCTGAAATCAACTTGTAATGTCTCCAAAATATGCCTAGAAGTCCCCGAAATCTGTTGGGGATGTTTTCAGTATGACCAGCAAGTCCCCAAGTCCTCTTCTCTTCTTCTTCTCTTGATATTTGATAGGAGTTTTGAGTTCAAGCTCTTCATTTCCAATTTGCAATAGTTCACCTTTCCATTCGAATGTTTTCACATGTAGGGGTTTCTCACCAAAATTTACATCTCTACTCATAACAACCTTCCTAGTTATTGGATCATATAACTTGTATGCATTTGATTCAAAGCTATATCCAATAAATTTACATTTCCTACTTTTGGCTTCCAATTTATATCTATTTGTATCTAGAACATATGCATATTCCAAACAACCAAATATTCTTAAATTCATTACCATTGGTTTCTTTCCTAACCAAGCTTCATAAGGTGTCTTACCAAGAATTGCCTTCATAGAACTTCAAATCCTCAAAAATAATGTTGTTTAAACTATCTCATCCCAAAGATAATTGCTTAAAACTTCAAATCCTAAAAAATGTTGTTGTTTAAACTATCTCATCCCAAAGCTAATTGCTTAGATGATTCCTTTTCATCATGAATCTAGCCATCTGCACAATAGACCATTTTTTCCATTATGTTACACCATTTCATTATGGTGTTTTTGCAACAAAAGTCTATCTTTGAATACCATTACGATAGGAAAAATCACGAAATGCATGTGAATATTACTACCTCCTTTATCACTCTTGAACACTTTAATGCACTAATCACTTTCAGTTTCAACCATAGCCTTGAAATTTAATAGAAGTTGTAAAGACATCAAAACTATACTTCAAAAAATATACCCAGATTTTTCTCAAAAAATCATTAATAAATGTTACATTGTAATTAGCTCCTCCTATGGATTGGGTTCTCATAGGGACACAAACATTACTATGAACTAAGGCACACACCTAAGTTTCTATTGTTGTGTTATCAAATTTGAGATGATGTTGCTTCCCCACCAAACATCCTCACACATAGCATTATCTTCTTCAATTCACTAAATTATGCATGTGAAGCAACCTCAAATAAAATAGTTGAGATGATCATCTCTCTCATGCCAAAGTTGATTTTCTGAATTAGAACACATCGAAAAAGCTTGTTAATGATTGGGAATATCATCAAAACTGTACATATCATTACTCCACACTCCTCTAGCAATGGTGTTGTCGTTGTGATCTCTAATCAAGCATTGTTTCTTATAAAAAACAACAGTAAAATTCTCATTGGTGATTTTACTAACATAAAATAAATATGCCTTTTGACCAAGAAAATGAAGGACATTTTGTAGATTTTTAGTACTATCACCAAAAACTCTCATATGTACTTCACCTCTTCGTTGTACCTCATGAAAACTATCCAAAATAGTGATCTCATTATCATCGTGAACAAGTTCGAAAAAAAACCTCACTTACCAGTCGTGTTTGGTAGTGCCTAAATCAATGTACCAAACACATTAAGAAGCAAATATGTTAGCATGAGAGGCCATAAAAATATAATCAGTGGTAGGATCAATTAGTTGAACTGTACAAGTTTCTCCAAATTGACTTTGATGGCTCTCTACTGCTTCGTATATTGTGTCCCCAACCACTATTCCAATCAGCCTCATGTTTTTTTCTTAATAGCAATCTTCTACAATGTGATTACTTTTACTGCAATCTCTGCTATGCTTGACTCTAAAAATTTGAGAAGTCCTCATCTAATTTACAGAAAATTTTCCTCCAATTTTGGTGTCATTGTACCTTCCTCTACAACCTCTATCACACCCTCTCCCTCTATGTCTTCTTGTAAATGCTTCATCTAGTTCTTCAATTCATTTTTCTTTTAACCTATATTCTTCTTGGACCAGTGATCCTACAACTTTTTCAAATATGTGAACTTCATTCCAAGAAAATACATAGAATGAAGTTACAAAATTCCAACATACATCAGGAAAACTATTGAACAGAATGGTTACAAAATCCTTATCTTTAATTTATATAGAGAATGCTAACAACTCATTCTTCAATACTTGCATCTTTTAACATGATTTTTCACTGAACCTAATGCTACCATTTTCAAACTTGTTTATTTGTTTCCACATGTTAAAGTACCAATCTTGTTTGGGGTTTCCAAATTCTTTAACTTCTTCCAAACATCAATAACATTAGTAAGACCTCGACTATGAGGGAGAATGTCATCCTCAAAACCAAAATTCAATAGGGAATTGTTATTTTTCCGCTTATACTCATTAGGTATGGGGTGTAGTTTTGGAATTACCCCATGACTACTTCCCAAAGATCATTATAGGGCAGAACTTGTTCCATTTTCTATTTGGAGGCTACGTAATTTTTTTGAGACAATATGTGGGATTTAGGGATCATGAAATTGTTGATGTTAGCCAAATATCCTTATAGCCCCAAAAAGATTCTTATAACTCCAAAAAATTCCTTATTAGTTACTATTAACCAAAAAATACCTTCTTATGACTCCAATCAAGATCAGAAACCCTCTTGTTCCTTAGAAAATCAGAAGTATAACTTTGGAAAATCTGGATTTTGAAAACAGAATTCAAATGACAAACTTTGAAGGGGGGGGGGTGAAAAGCAAAGTTTTCAGTGTTTTATTATATCTAATTTACACGGATCTTTGAAAGCAGAATGTTACAAGGATTTTAAAATTACAAAGTGTTTGAAAACTTCTAATTGCAAAGAATTTTCTCCAAAACAGAATGCAGATCACTCTTGCATTTGATCTCTTCAAGGATGACTGTTTTATGACAATAAATAAGGGTACCTTCTCAAAATTATGTCAAATTGTAAGGATTACACATCATGACCCATCTAGGCTTGTAAGGAATGGAAATCAACAAAATGATACAAAAACACAAGACATAAAAATATCGACATCATGCTAGCATATGTATGTACACACACATCTATTTATACACATTTGTTTATGTGGGTATGGATGTACGCATGTATGCAAGAAACCATGTCAAATGATTGAGGTGTAAATACTAAATAGCATTGTAGTAAATAATTATTAGCTCTAATTGTTCCTAGACGGTAGAGATAGTTACTAAAGGGAAGGAATATCAAATAGAGGAATTTTTACAAGTGATGGGTTGGCAACGAAAAATATATATACACGTACATATGTATGTAGGTGCAGCCTGTAGGTGTAGGTGGGTGGGTGGGTGGGTGTTTGTCAAATAATTGTAGAGAAATTATATGGCAACAGTTGTTAGCTTTGATTGTTCAGATGAACAGTGTCAAGGACAAAGAGGGGGAACATAAATACAATATTTTTAGATAATAATTGATTCTTACAGAAGAAATATGTTACACATTTATAGATCCAGTTGTGAATACGATCCAATCTGGAAATAGTGACCCATAGTCTCTGAGAGATCTATGAGGCAATTGGGATGATGATTGGAAAAGACATAATTACTTCCCTTAGAGGGAGGAGAGGCTAATTTAGGTATCTTCAAAGTTCAAACAAATCCATATTCTTGTAGAGAAGAGGTATTATTAAATGAATCCCTTCACATCAGCATATTTTCCCTTAGCTCAATGCTTACTTCAATAGTATGATGCCAAAGCGGAAAAATTATTTCTTGTATAAGTGAACCTCAATAGGTAGTTGAGTATGCAAAAGGATAAACTCTAGAGATTCAACCCATGATCATACAATAACTGTCATTAATTGTAAGTGACTCAACTAATAAGAGGGATGGTCCACAATGCCTCAAGTGATAACATGCATTGGCCCACATTTAGTTTTTTTTAATTATACTCTTTACCTTTATGAAAGAGTAGAAGCCAATTTTTGGGCATAACGTTCCAATCAAGATGAACTACCGAGGCTTATAAAAAAAGGAAGCTCAAGGTTAGTAAACTAAACATTTCGTTGGAACTTATCCTACATGCTTAGGAGAAAATTATTAACAACCATCCATCTCAGATATTATGTACAGAAACACAATGATACCAAATATAAAAACCCTGTATATTAAACAGACACAAAAAATTGGACTTAAAACAATAATAATATATCATACTTCTTACGATGCTAAAAGATGACATCAAATGAATATCGAATATTTTTATTTGCAATATTACAATATCTACCATGTCATTATAAAGCAAACAAGCTATGCTTCCAAAAATATAAGAATGGATGTCTTGAATTCTTTTTCTGTCCTTCCCTCCCACTCATTGTTGTTGGTAAGTCAGAAACAGAAGCAGGAAGAGGTAGCAGCCATAATCAGGCACTAACAAGGGCAAAGCCATCAAAAAATTTACTCCAAACTTTACACTAAAGTACCTAAGAGTTGAATATGCTAGCAAATTGTAGACACAACAAGGCCATCTTATTTAAAAACTTCCTCTGTCCAAAAGAAACCTGCATTCCCATTGTTGCCATGGCCATGATCAGGATTTCTGCCTCCTGAACCACCAAAAAAGTCATCTTTGTCATCATCCTTAACATCATCTCATCCATCCCAATTATCACTTCCTGCCCCAACTTTTTCACATTTAGATCCTTTTATAATGCCAGTTTTTGGCTCCTTACTAACAGTATTATTTGTATATGAATCATTCTGAAGCCCTGATTTAGGACTTTCACCCCAATCATCCCAACCTTTAAAACTATTGTTGCCACTACCCTAGCCATCAGAATATTGCTTAGATGTATTATTATTGGTAGTCCAAGGATCAGAGGAGACCCCACATTTGATTTCATGATAGTCTCCTCCATTTGTATAATTCATGACACCATTGGGACTTTGATGTTGGTACTCTCTTGTACTCCAAGGAAATCCTCCCTCTTTTGCATAAGCTTCAACTTTTTGGGAGGCCATGGCCACTACTCCCTTCATGATTCCCCATGTCCGGGAACCAATCTTTGTAGTCTTTCACCTTCTAACATTGACATCTCATTGAGTAGAGAGAAGAAAGAATGAATGAAAATGGTTGGGGAGGTGTTTTCAAAAAATTAGTAGGTTAGGGCTCTTTAATTTATGTTATTGGATAAGTTAACCCACAATGGGCTTGTGTTTTTCCAACCACCAAAACTGGCCTTTTTTGGCGCCTTCGTAGGGCTGTTGGTCTTGGCGGCACCTAGACACCCCTAAGGCATACCTTGTTTTGGCAAGGCATTTCCCGGGGATGTGGAGAACATACCCCATTTCCTCAAGGGTGTACAAAACCCTTCAAGGACACCCCTAAGAATTTTCATTTTCCACCACCCATCAAGAAATCCAGATCATGAATTTATGAAAGCTTAAAGGATTCTGCAGAGAAAGTACAGTTTACAAAAAATGATAAAATCCAAGAAGCAACTGATGAGTTAGAGGAAATGTAGAAAATGCAAAAAGATAAATCTAATCAAATGCGTTATGAGACAACTTTTACCAAGAAACATGATATTAAGAGGGAAGTACATAGGCAGGAAAACTGGCAAAAGAAACATGGGGTAGGTGAGAATAAGAAAAATCCTGCTACATCCCTGATATCATCTGATAAGAAAGACATGAAGATGCTTAATATAGTTCAGGTTGGGATTAAAAAGTACAGTTCATTATTGACATCTAAATCTGACAATATGAGGTCCATACTAAAGATAAATAAGCCTACAAGCCATTTTGAGGACCATTTGAGGCATGATGTTGCTGGTGTAGAGCCTACAAGCCATTTTGAGAACCATTTGAGGTCTAATGTTTCTGGTGTAGTATATTTAGTAACTGAGCCAAAGCTGAAGACAATAAAGAGAGATTTTAAAAGTTCATCAGAGAGTGAAAGAAATATTCATAATGATGGAGACAATATTTTGAATTTTTCTTCTTATCTTGAAGAAATTAGGATACAATCACCAAATACAGGAATTATTTCAGAGTAGACCATGAGTGAAAAGCAGTTTGGTTAGAAAAGTGCAAAGCATGGAAAAAGAAATTAGAGGTTCTCGATGAGTTATCGATATCAATCATGGTTACAACTAATCAAATTATTTTCCTCTTTGAATCCTATAGGGATATATTTGCTCTGATACCAAAATGATACAAACAATGGGGGACAGGTCGAAAGTAAACAAAGGAAGATAATTAATTTAATGAAAAAATATTTTCACAGAAAACTACTCTCGGAAAACACACTCGGCAACTCTTAATATGATTCAGATACACAATAATAAACTGTTATTACAAATACTTCAAAGGGCCTAAACAGACAGTTCCTCTTTGCTCCACTAAACACACACAGGTGTTGTTAAAATATCATATAAATGACTCACACAGAGCCGCGTGACCCAAGTTTTGATGCTCCAAAAATCCTCAATGCCCTTTGGCATCCAAAACTCCTCTGAGTTTCTGAGAGCATCTGCAAACCTCCTCCGAGTAGTCTCTGTGGTCTTCCTTCGCTACCTCCACTTATACAGTTGTTCACTAAAATTTTCATGGAACATGGACCTTCAATAGCATGCAAGACTGCTACATTTTGGGACACGTGGAGACTCCCTAGATTTGGGACTAGTGGAAGACGCATACTCTGCATCACAACTGTACCTATTCCAAATTTGAGTTTTCTGGGCAGATGAAATAGTTTGAGTGGATCTACCTGAAATGGGGCAGGCCTAAGAAATGTCGTGCACCATGAGATTGACTTCTAATTGTAGAGAGGAAGGATTGGTTTATCATTGATAATACAAAAGCAATGACCCATGACATGGACTCGTTCCTGTGTATATGGGAAGATGCATGCAATGCAATGATTTATATTCTAAATAGCCTCACGAGATATTGAAAAATAGAACATCCAAGGAAGCCTTCATTGGTGATAAGCCTCAAGTATCACACTTTGGTATAGTTGGTTGTCATGTTTATATCCATGTCTGCTTGATGAAAATAGGACTAAGTTTGAACCTTCAAGCATCATGGATATATTTGTTGGTTATTGTGAGACCTCCAAAGCTCATTGGATCTATATTCCACATGATAGAAGACAGTGGTAAGTTGAGATGTTAGATTTGATGAGAATGTAAGGTCCTCTAGGTTACAGGAACCTCCGGTAGAATTTGAGGTGGGAGATAAACTTGATGTGCCAAAAGTTGATTAGAAGAAGAAAAATGATATTCAAATTGGCAAGATGCCTTTAGTGCTAATCAGTTCAATTAGGAAGTCGAGAATGCAGGAGGAATAGAATCAAGTGGCAACACCTAAAGTTACATTTCAGGTGAGTATTCTTCCTGAGCAGTTTTCGACGCATGTTGCACTAACATCTTCTATCATTGATATAGAGGTTTCTAGCAGTGAGAAAGCAACTGAAGCACGGGTATGGCGGATGCTATGATGGAGAAGTATGCCCACTTTGGAATCAATGATTGATTCTAAGCATGTAGTTGTTGACTAAGTCTTCATTGAACAAGGTGAGTACACATTGAATATTCTGGGAAATCAAGATGAAAAAGGGAGTGCCTTGGTTTGGTGAACACCTTTCTTGCAAAGCAGTGTTGGATTTACCTTCCTGCTCCAAATGTCATTCTCCTTTAGAGGTGCATGCATGCTTTAAAAATTACAGCATGCATGTGCTATCCTTAGAAGAAGGGTTATCTTTATCTTTTTCCATATTTAGAACATGCCTTTCTGATCTTTAGTTAGTTGGTGTTCTATGTTTAGATGGGGCACATGGATCAAGAAATATCCATAATTAGGCAGGGGCATTATCTCCAAGAGAGAAGATGCATCTAGTCTTCTTTAGTGGGTGCTCTAATTTAGGAAACATTATCTATATAGGGAGGGCTAGGTTGGGGTTAGGGTTTCTTCTCTTAATTGAGGCACAACACTAGATGGGTTATGGGTATCTTCTCCTAATCTAGGCACGCAATTGGAGAAGTTATCTTTGTAAGCCATATAGCCTTTCATAGTCTATAAAAGAAAGGCATGGCAAGTGTGTGAGACATTCAGTTTTGAGCTATTGGTTTTGTAACTTCTTATCTGAGTAATAAAAGTTATGTGTGATCTAGTGCTGCTATCTACATGATGCTACAATTTCCAAAATTCTAATATTTATGCAGATTAACACATAGCGATCCATTGTTGGGAGTTTTTCCATTTAATGCAGTGTTTGCACTAGTGAGTATAGTCTAGGTTTCTGAGTCTAAATAAATAGGGCACTATTTTGAGAGGTGTTTAGATAGTTTTAGTAAGGGTTTTTCTCACTAGGATTGCAGAGCTATGTATCATGAATTAAATTCCAACAACAAGTGTGCTTATGACACCAATTTTTGTGTGTAGGATGGTGATGTGAGTCAGTGTTCAGATACCTACATATATGCATCTTTTTCCAGTATACTTGATGTGATAAAAACACATCGTCCTTAGTGACCAATACATCCAGAAAAGACATGCAACTCTATTCCTCAATTTCCCTAGTCGATTTCATGTATTTAGATTGCCTATTGGGATCCTCTTCTCTGATTAAGTTAACTACTAAAGGGGATGTACAATAATGATCTCACAATAAATGGTCTACCAATTTGACATCTTGGAAAAACTAACCTCTTCTACTATTTTAATAGCTCAACTCTCTTATATATAGCTGGTTTATGATCTTGGTTTAATCTAATGCTCTTCTCCAACCCACTCTTCTCATCTAGTCACTATCTCTAATGATGGGAATTGCATTAGTAACCCAAAGCATTGGACCTAAAAAACAAAGGTTTTCTTTAAACTCTTTCTATATACTTGATTGTTAATTGAATTTAAGGAATTGATGACTAGTTACAATTTTAGAAATCCATGTCAGTATAAGTACTTCAAGTGTAGCTGCTAATTGCTAGAATAATTCCTCTGAACATAAGAAATTTCACTTTTTCAGGGTTAGATTTATTTTTCTATTACCTATAAGAAAATTTTCACTATAAGGGCTAAAACATAAGCCTGAAATGGCTGGAAATCAAAGCCTGAAATTACTCTCTTGTGCAGGAAACAAATTTCCTTGACAAAATTGCATTTCAAAACCTGCAAAGTTTGTCAATGGGTGCTTGGTTGGTTAGTAAAGTAAGGGTGTTTCTATTCCCCCCACTATAAAGAAAATTTGAAAGGTGAAAAATATTTTGAAAATATTCATGAAAATTATGTTCCTAATGGCAACGATCATGTGCTTTCTATGTTTGTGACTTAAGACAATAAAGTCAGGGTGGTTCCAAACACTTCTTTGCATCATAATTCCATTATGAAGAAGAAAATAAAGCTCTTGAAGAAACATAATGCAGGGTTATCAACTCTACCAGAGAGATCAGATAATCAAATAAAGATAAATATATGCATGGAAGAAGAAAATGTTCTTGAATTATTATCTAGAGTAGATCATCGAAAGAAAAGGACACAGATCAGAGGAAGGAAACTATGTTTGCCACCAAAGGCTGATAAATATCGATTGTGATTTGGAAAAAACTATGTTAATGATTACTAATCACATAAATATGGACCATGCAAGCTACTATGAATTGCAAAACCTATGTTAATGATTACTACTCACTTCCTCTGATGAATTTCGATGCCATATTAAAAAAACGGCACTAGAACCTGCACTGTAACAACTGAATTAACTAGATATGGACATTCCCTTCTGCCTCTGGAAATTTCCAAAGACCCTGACAGAAGTTATATAAGGGACTAAGCTATGTGGAACAGAGCCCCAACAAAGAAAAGAATTAAGTGGCATTTTTAATCAGAGGATTAACCACTAGAATACTTGGAGATGTAAGTACGATCAATGAAACTCTAACCTAGCATCACCACCGGAGCTCAGGAAAGAATATTGAACACAATAGAATGCAGGACCTGTGCTTGAGTCAAATGCTTTGAAAGTAGAGGATTTTTTTAAAAGCCCACATTTACCCAAAGAAAAAGAAGTAGACCAGATAGTGTACCACTTGGAACTAGAAGGGACTATAGAGGATTCCATAAAAAGCCCAAATATATGTAGTAGTGGACAACCAATAGGAAGAGTATTAAGCCCCCTCATACAAGATAAAGGTATTTTCAGGTAAACACTATACTTTCTTGATTTATACTGGAAGTACACACGGTTTCATATCCCCTGCAGTTGCCTATTATAGAACTATTCCCTCCTGCACTATTATTCTAGGTGAAGGAAATTACCTCTGGATATGCCTATTGTCATTCCAAGTGAAGGAAATTACCTTTTGATATTCCGATTGTCATTCTAGGTGAAGGAAATGAAATAAAAACGTGATAAAAATACAGTATCCCTTACCTCCAACACTGCTATGCGGTGGCTATGCATGCCCTCCTCCAACGTGCTGCTAACCCACAAAAACCAGAAAAACGGTGGAAAAATAGACTTTGCAGCTGGTGCTTTCAAAGTTACAGGCTCTGCTATTCACTTTCAAAGTTACAAGCTCTGCAGCTGGTGCTTTACTCGGGTTATCAAGTTTCACTGGAAGTTGTCCAATAGTAGAATAACGCAACTGAGGGTGATTTTGGCTTTGGCTCCTACCCATTCGAAAATTCTCATTGTTGCCTCTAGTTTAATAATAATTCCAATTAACAGATCCCGAATTTGCAGTCATATTCATGGGAATTTGCATCATTAAAGACGCATGTAATGGACAAGCATCCTTCTCGCTGCCTACTTGGGATTTTTCACTAATAACTGAAATTTTCCTATTAGTACTTGCAGTGAAATTCATGGCTCTTTGCAGATATGAAGGATTATGTAGCGAACAATGGTTTTGAATGTTACCTATTCTCTCAACTTGGATTCTATCTGATTCTAAGGGAACTTCTCTTGGAATTTGATTACAACCCTCTTTCCTTTTATTGCAATCAAAATCAGAAACACTCAGGCAATTGATTTTCCTATGCATTTGAGTGAGAATAGGAACATGATCATTCTTACTACTCACCTGATTATTATTTACATTAGCCACTTGATTTCTCTCGGTAAACCCGTGTTTGTTTGCTTCCATTCTTGTAATTTTATCAGCATCCATTTGAGCAACTTGAACATAGCCTCCCAAATCTGGAATTGGCATACGATTTTGCTGATTTTGTATTCTCATACCGGTAGCGTGCTCAATCTTTCTCTGAACCTCAACTGAATCAAATACTGGATACATAAAAGGAGTATAAGCAAGTGGCTATCGATGATTCGGGGCGACGAACGCAGGTTGTAGATAAGGAGGAACCAAAACTGGAGAAACCAAACGAATAGGCTGCACATCCAAGATAGATCCTCCACTTTGGGCTATTGTGAAGGGGGTACTACTACTTGAAGTATAGAAACCACTCATATTAGTTATATTCATTGTTCTTTCTATTCAAAACCTCTGAATGAGAGAAACAAATGCATAGTGATCAGAAAATATACTTTATTTCTGAAATAGCTAAATTCATCTACATACCCAAAATGCACACAAATAAACAAAATAATAAGAAGGAATGTTTCGAAATGATCAAAACAAATTCTGCTCTTCATTTCTTCACAACAGGCCCCAAAAAAGTAGTAACAGGACTGAACATCAAGCATGAAATTATAGCCAAATTTCAAGCAGGGTTTGAAACCCACAAACATAAACACCTTATAATTCAAACAGTTGCGCAGGAACCCTCAGATAAAAACTCAAAAACTTACCAAAATTTAAAACCAGTAAGAAAACCCATGAAACACAGCACAAAAAGGAATAGAAATGCCGAATTGTAAAGCAAAACCATATTTCAATTCCCTCAAAATTGAACAGGAAAACCTCCAAGATCAATTACCATACCAAACCTCCCGCCCTGGGCAGAACCCAATTGAAATACAAAATCGAAGGTAGTGGTATTTGAGTTACTTCGTATAACGTTCGCCCAAAATTAAATGATCTGAGCAGGAAATAGGTTAAAATTAATGATTGCTTTATACAAACAATGAGTACCAGGTAAAAACTAGGTAGGAAATTTATCTACCTGAAATGAAATATATTCGTTATTATGAAATAAATCTGACAACAAAAGCATCCGAAGGCATAGGCGGTATTGGTATGGGGGTGGTGCCGTGGGGGTGGAAATGCCCAACCTCAAGGAGGTGGCCAATTAACAAACCGTACAAATAACAACAAAGAAAACCCCCCTGCATAGAAACCCCAGTGTCCACCTAGACCTAGGAAGAACCCTCAGTTGCGTATGAACCATCTATGCACCATTTGTGACACTTACAACCATTATACACATCAGTGCCCACATATGAACCATGTTCAACACTTGTTACAAGCTCACAACCAGCGTGACCCTAATTCGGCTTCTCTGACGCAGGAAAACCCAACACCATGAGGTCCTCTACCTATGGTGGTACAGAACCCCTTGCCAAATCAAGGAATGGTTGAAACCTAGCCCTTAGTACCACAAAACCGCACACCCTCTCTTGTGGGTCCACCCATTGATCCTGGTCTCCATCAACTTATGACGTTATCGTTTGATGTCAACTTATATACTCGACGAAACCAATATGTCTCCACCATAGAAACTATTAATCCATCGATGACATCTACCTCTACCACTATCAATATGTCCTTACATTTGCCGAGACCTCCCACAGATGGGATTGCCAAAGTCCTGCGGTTCCCTTTGCGTCGCATCATGAACACCCCCACTGATAGAGACGCACTTAACTACAATATAATCGATGAATTGGCCTAGTCTCCCTCGGCCATGTCCAATCTGGAAGTCCTCCGAACTTGTCCATCGCAATGTAAAGATTTGCTATCTTTGTTAGATGTTGTCGATCCCTGTAGTTCCCGGTTGATCACTTTTAACTTGGATCAAGGAGAACCCTAGATGCCATCATCCGTCGCCTTCCAGGTTTTGGTCACAATTTGAAATTTGGTCATTCATTGATGCATCATCGATGAGGGGGAATCTACCTGTGTTATGTCAACCTTTATTTGGTATAAACTGGGATCCCCAACCCTTCAACCTTTCGCCACCGCTCTTTAATCTTATGATGACCGCACTGATCAACCACAAGGAATTATCATGAATGTACTTGTTGAGTTGGATGGAAAAATCATGTTGATTGACATTAAGGTTGTCAACACCCAACTCGATTACAACCTCCTCCTTAGACGTAGTTATATGTATGCAATGTGAGTCGTTGCCTCTACCGTCTTTCAACTCTTGATGTTCCCCCATGATAGGAAGATTGTGACCATTGACCAATTGATGTATTCTGATCATAAAGGACCGACCACTCCAGAGCATGTCCTCCCTACGATCAACACTACCATCGACAATGTACCCATCCCTTCCTTGTCTGCCTTTGGCTTGGGCCTCTTTACCAATGTTTCTTTGATGGACATCTTTTCATCCTTACCACCCCCTCCTTCACTGACTGACATATCGTATTTGTGCACTATCACATCCGGTAACATCTCGACTTGTTTGCAACCTCAGTCGCAATCCCAACCTTAGACCCCAGGGAATTATTGGTGTTAATTCCTCATACACATGATCCCCTTTATGTTTCCACCTTCCGACATCATGAGTAAGCTGGTCATGGATACTCTCAACCTTCCGGGCTTCACTTTCGCTATTCCCCTATAGTACTTGGATCCACCAAACCCTCCCCCAACACCACGATTGTGTTGACATTGGTCCAACCTATTGAGATAGTGACACACCTCCCTCCTGGTACGCAACCGACTGCTCCTCCCTCCACTCCTTGCCCCCCTCCTCCAACGAAGGCTGGGGGAAAGGTGCCCAAATCCCCGACAAAACCACATCCTCCTCTTACATGTGCTTTATGCGATGTCCAAGGCCATGCAACTCAGAATTCTCCCAATTTTCCAATCCTTCGCAGCCATATGCACATAGTAGTCGAGGTCGATGATTCTCAGTTGTCAACGTACCAACCATACATGTGGTTAAAAATAAATCGCTACGAACCAACCACCCATGCGCAGTTTGTGGCCTATATGGTCATTATTCACACCATTTCCCAAACTTTCCCAAGTATCGGTCGCTCCTCAGTGACCTTCCCAAGCACTCCTGTGAGTTTGAAATCACTGTCCTTGTGGAGATCCACCTACTTTCCTCTTTCTCGGACACCAATACCACCATTTATATGATCTCTACTTCCAGTCGTCCTTCCCCTTCATCGATAGCGAAATATCCACCTAATCTATCCCAACACCAATTTCATGACGATGAAGAGATCCTTGCAACTGCCATCGGTTTTACCCCATTCCATTTAGTCCACTATGTGGAGTTGGTTCTTCCCATTGAATGCCAGATTCCATCACTCTGCCTTAGCGTCAAGCTTCTACCTGATACTCCACCGTTGGAAAAACACCTACTTATGCATAAATAATCTGATGAGGACCGTCACGCTGCTCTCCAAATGATCGAAGCAGCTAAGACCTGGTCAAAGTGCCATTATTATTCCCACATCTACCCACCCACCTTTAGCGATAGGGACCTTGTCCTCATCTATGACCAAGCTCACGATAAGACTAGAAAATGGAAGTTCGAGTCCATGTGGTATGACCCTTATGTCATCCATCGATGTCTTGGAAAGGGGGCATATCTCCTCGCTGACTCTGATGGTTGCCTCTTGAAGAATCCACAGAATGGGCTCTACCTCAAGAGATTTTATTCCTGAAGTTTCCCACCATGCATACCCTTGTATCATAGTTTTTTTCTTCTTGTTTTGCATCATTTTTACCACGAGTCTCATAGTTTGTTTCCTTGGTTGTTCCAAATGGATCCTACCATGCCTTTCTATGTTGGTTTTGTTGATGACACAAGTATATGGTATCCTAATCTCGCCTCGACTGCGTGGGTCATTTCTTCCCCGTCACATGAGTTGATCCATATCGACGGAATGTGTGTTGGTATTGCTACCAACAACCAAGCTGAGTACGACAATGTTGCTAATCTCTTGATCGCCACCCTTCGCTTTGGCATTCGTCACCTTGATGTTTTCCTAGAATCCCAACTGCTTGTCACCCAGTTGAATAACTGCTACCAGGTACGTGATCCCTGTCTCTTTAGAAAGTTCTTGTGCACTAGACGCTTGGTTAGACATTTCGAATCCATTTCATTCATGCATGTTCCCAGAAGTCTCAATAGTGTAGCAGACCAAATGGCTAATGATGTTCTAGAGTGGCACATCAATCATCACATATAGGAAATAAATTGCATCATGCATCATCATATATTCATGCGTACATATGTCATATACAATATAGGAATACTCATAATCATAAACAAGAGACTCATAAAATCCCATCAAAAATACAAAAACATGCATCTACGTGCATTCATATCATATCCTCATGTTCAATACAAAAAGATAAGCTCCATAGGATTTCTCGTCTGATCATACATATCATATAAAAGTCCCCATGCTCAAATGCATTGGGGGAAACACCACATGCTATTAGTCTGAGTCTTCCTCCTCTTACTCAGTGTCCTCCTTAGTGTCCTCCTCCTCATCTAACCTCTTCTCCTTTGTTGGAACGTCCCCCTGTGCCACTGCTCTAACATACTCAGAAGCAACCACGATCCTCCTCATAAGAGAGATCCACTCCGGAGGAGGCCTGTAGCATGCGACAATCAGATTGTTGTCTAGGTACTTCCACCCATCGTCGATGACCCCCTCCAATATCCTCTCCATGTCCAGCTGTATTGATTCTAATGAAGCACTCTACCACCTCCTCTTCCCATGAGTGGGTGGATATAATGCCTCCAACCCTGCCCCTGCGTTGTTGGTACCCCACTGGAGGGTGTGGTCCCACCAGCTTTTTCAACAGTAGCTTTGCTGAACGCATCAGGGGGATCTGAAAGAACTTCAACAACCCACACCGGGTGAGTGTATCCTACACTGGTCCATTCTTCTCTACCTCATATATGAGGTCCCCGATGTCTCACTTTCTCCATCCAACTCAAGGAATACTGCACATCCAAAAATTCCTTGTCATAGCCAATTGCACAAAACTTTCCATTATATGTTAGGTTGCGCCTGTCGGGCCTCACTTAACAGGTGCAACCTAGGTCATGCATGTCTCCCCAACAAATGTGATTGGATCACACTTTTCTTCTCTATAGGTGTGACTTGGGTCGCACCTTTTCCCTTAAAAAGTGCAACCCAACCCCGCGAACCATTCGGGCTTAGCCAAGTCCCCCAGAATGAGAAAAAACCAAAACTAAACCACTTAAATTGCCAGGCTAGGTGAGAGATCTTACCTGCAACTCACAGATCACAAAACTTCTGGTCTAATCAAAAGAAATCAACAGTTGTGCTATGGGGCCCTCCACTCCAACTCAACACTGCACAATGAAAATGACATATGTCATGTGGCCCCCCTTGTTTATAGGCCTCTATTTGGTCAACCCTTTCTTCTGTGAACCATAGAGTCATATGACGTCCATTTTTCATGTTGTTCGCAATGTCAGGTTTTGTTTTCCTTCCTCTGTCTACTCATGAGACCCACATCTTGTGCTCTCCCTATGTTTTTCTAGGCCATTTCCTGGGGTTACCTTGATTTGGGTGCCACGACGCAAATCAAATATTGTATGTATTGGTATGTTCACAAGCCATCCACTCCATCCATACTGTAAACTTGGCCTTATTTTATCGCCATTCACCGTCCTCTAAGGAGGCCCTATTAGTGTTCAACTATTATTTTTTTATCCATATTAATCATGTTCAGAACATCATCCCTTTTTGGTACATTGATCACTTCCTCCTTGCTTGACTGTCCATTACAGAGTTTCTGTTAAGCTCTTTTTTGACTCCTGAAAGAATGAAAATATTGTGGAGCATGCTTTCTTCCTTTCACACTCCTTAAAATATTTGAAAGGGCATCTATGTGGGTTCGTTTATCTCCTTTTTCAGACTACATAGACTAGTTAAAGAAAAGGACCACCTTAGCACCTTCCAGCTAGGAAAGTTTTCCTTTGTATCCTTTTATGCTTTGTTGGACATTGGGATTGTAACTTATGAAAAATATCACTTATGGGTTGTATTTAAGATCTTTTCCAATCCTCTCATAAATAAAATATCACCGAGAAAAATTGGTTTCGTTCATGCTCGTAAAAGTATTTGAATGACTGTCCAATCAATATAGGTTTAACCTTTCTAGGCCTGGTTGGACTACCTATGGAAAAGAAGTCTCTCTGCCCCCTTCAGTTTAGAGAGCTCTTCGTTGTACACTTTTATCCCTTTTCAGACTTAGGAGACTACTGTACAAAAAAGAGACCCATCGGAGTCTTCTTCCCATTTGCAAACTCTCTAAACATGAAAACACCATCGAGCATTTACCGTCTTGGGCTCAACAAAAATCCATAAAATAGTATCATATTGAGCATACTTATATCCTTTATTCGAGCTAGTTAAACTATGAATAAGGCCCAAATGGTGCCTTTAGGTGCCCACATATATCTCATATAGTCTCCCATTATGGCAGCTTTCCCCCCATTGGGTAGCCTTTGTTCAAAGTACTCTGAAATGAGTCTCTCTTGGATCCCCTGGATATAAATTTTCTAGTTTCTTCTACAAGTATCTCCCCATTATAGTCATCTCCTCGGTTCCACAGCTTTCCCTCCCAATGATTCGGTATCATTTTCTACTAGGTTATCCTATTGGACACACCAGGTACACTGAGGGGGGGGGGGTGAATCAGTGCTCGCAGTTTTTATTACTTTTTCAATTTTAGAAATCAACAACTTATTCAATATTATGGATTATCACATTATAATTATGTCATCATCAACATTATTATCATCATCATATCATCATCACGTAAGAAGCATAGCATGATACAAAGTACACCATATTTTAAGTGGAAACCCAAGTCATGGGGGAAAAACCACATAAGCCTTTATAATAATAGTTTTCCAGAAAAACTAGAAGGAGGAAACACCCCCCTTATTACAATGACTTGAATTCTACAGCTACAACTAGAAGGAGGCTACAACCCCCTAATTTACAGGCTACAACCTGAAGGAAGCTCCAACTACCCGGTTCTCCGATTATAACCAGAAGGAGGCTACAACCCCCTTTCCTTGCCCCATCCTGCCACCCTAATACAAAGATAGAAACTGTTGAACATGACCGCCTTGATCCTGCAGACCTGCTAATCAAAACTTGTACTACAATGCACAATCTATACCACACTGCACAACCACTACCACTACTAACCACTACTCATCATCTAATCACTACTCATCAACTGATCATAGTCCATTATATCACACTGCTTATCAACCTATACAATTAACCTGTCCAATCAAGCTGTACCAATCAACATGTTGTATCATCTGAATAAGTCAATCTGAGTCTAACCAACTACACACCAAACTTAGTCCACACGAGTCAAACCAACTGCTCATACAACTCATCTAGTCTGAGTTAGACCAACTACACATAAGCTATACCAAGCTGCTTGTGTACATTTGCCAAATCTATCATATAATTGTATTAATCTAATCAAGTGCTCTGACAGTCAACCAACCCTTCTTACTTGGCCTAGTTCATCAAGTAAGAGACACATTTGAGCAACCAAGAGGCTTCACATATGGTCAACCAAACTTTGTCCAATCACACTCAACTCAATGACACCACAACCACCCTCAATCACAGTCAAGGAATACTTAACAATTAAACATGAAATACCTCAACCAACTAACATCAACGAGGAAGATAAAAGACTTAACCAACTATGTCAAACTTAGTCAATCTCATAAACCCTTAGACACAAAAGGATTTTTCACTCCACTCAAATTAAGTCAACAAATCAAACAAATATCAAGCAAATAGTCACTTACAATATCTCAAATGTTGTTATTAACAGTCAATAATAGTCCAGCTCCACTTAGTTAGAAGACACAATGATCAACACTTGTCAAACTAGTTTTCAAAGAAAACACTTAGGTTGATCAAATAAATCACTCACAAGGTCTATTACTTTCGTGTCAGCTTCTCATTCAATTCTACACTTTACAACAATCAAGATAAACACCAAAATCTATGCCAACAATATCCAAGATAATCATCAAGATCACATCAAGATATATTCCAAGATAACCATCATCATAGCCTCCATAACATATTCAATTACTTCAAAGATATATACCAATATACATTCTCACATACTAATATCAAAGATGAATCCTATCCATGCGAGACATGTGTCATCACAAGAGAAACCCAAAATCATGAACCATACATTTTTGAAGATCACAAGATGAAGAAACAATATAAAAACCAAAATAAACTCTAGATCATGTCATCACATAGCACTCATAACAATCTTTCCTATGAACCAAGAATTTTGTAATTCCTATTCAGTATGAGAAAGTTATGCAAATTTTAGTGAAGATGCCCAAAAATTTCTCCTCCACAAAGTTTCACACATTTTTCCAAGAGGTGCGAAATACCAAAGAGAGAATTGATTGATGAAAAAATGAAATGTTTGATATTCTATTTACATAAGTCATGGGGGAAAGTTAGTACCTCAAACTGGACCAACATGCAATTCAAAATTACAAATAATTAAATTCTCTTTTGTTTGGTCGGCTGACCCAAAAAGGTGGGGTACACCAACTTCAAAAATTCATATCTCTTCAAGCGTAAGGAGTTAGAAGATGCTACACATATCAACATAAATGTATTGATGAGTACTATCTCCCTATGATGGGTTTATTTGCAAATTATTGGCCCCATATTCTTAAATTATTCAACTTGTACAAGACATCAAGACTCCACACATAAAGGTGCCAAATACCATGTTACCTTATGCATAAGTTACAAGTTCAAAGGATTCAATGGACATCATCAAAGGCATGAGGGATTCGATAGTCTTCATAACCACAGACTTGACATCAAAAAGGAGGAGGGATTCACCATATACTCATCATATCAAGGGTATCAAGGACCCCAACACCACCAATCAAGCGGGAACAAAGACATTTTCAAGAATATCATCATCATATTCAAGGTCTCCATATCATTAAAAACATATCCAATGGTTCCACTGTATATCATCATCACCATAAGAGTACCAAAACCCCAAAAGAGGGCTACAAAGATCTCACCACTAGTTTTCAACACCTTATGGGCTTCATATGCATGATCACAAGGCTACAACATGGCAATGATCATATAGCGTCCAAGAGCCATCAAACCACCATATGTGTGGGTTCAAGACCCAAGTGTCTACATGCAATATGATCAAGATCTAATATTGTGGACTCAAGGACCCCACAATAACTCAACAACCTCAAGACAATCCAATGCAAGCAATGGGCTCCAACATCAACACATCAAGGGACTTACACACATGAGCCACATTATCCATCCAACAACGAATCAAGAGACCAAAACAAGTACACGCATAAAAAGGTAGCACAAAGACTAGTAACCAAAGATCAACTAGGATCAAGGAACAAGACAATGGACTCAAATGGGACCAAGATACAACTTAGGGGAACTTTACCAAGCCAATGGGTAACCAGGGATTTGGCCATTGTTCCAAGGCCTCCAAGGGATTCAATCTTGGGCTTGGACAAGGTCAAAAGGGCTCCTCTGACACATAATACCACAAACTAAACACTAACCCTGAGGGGTTCTACAAGGGGAACCAAGGACTAAACAATTGGAATCAATGACCAGATACCGTTGACATCAATGAAAAATTATTCAACAATATCCCCTTTGTCATTGATGATAACACCATAAATCGTCTTCAGAACAAGCTCCCCCTATCAACAAAAATTCTCTCCCCCTTTGGCATTGATGAAAAAGGAAACATCCTTTGACAATACTACCCCCTTAGGGAATTCCCCCCCTGTCATCAAATTCTCTTCCTTTGTCAACTTTTCTTGTTGTTTGCATTAATGTAAATAAGAACTTGCTTTGGAAATATTGCTCCCCCTATCACTGAATACTGATGCTACTTTGATGGACTTGTATTCTGTCACAGAGATACTGCTGGAACCAAATACTATACAAAAAGAGTGTGATTGTTGATCTCAAATATGATAATCATGTACATATATCCTTTTACACATTCTTTATACAGTTCATATCATTGGTCGATAGTCTTCAAAATGGTATTGGGGTTTTCCCAAGATTTTCATTATTTCTGTTTTGATCTACTAACTTTATTTTCCATACTTTAGTAGGATGATGGTTGTTCAAGTCATTCGATTGAACTTGCTTTCTTCTTCAAACTTTAACTGGTCTCTGCATCCAACAATGTTTTGCAAAATGACCATAATGATAGCAATTGTAACATTGAATGAAAAACCCACCTTGATTTCTTCTTGGCGTTATTTTTTCATGATCTCTGCAATGGATGGCTTTGTGACCAATAGTTATTGCACTTGTAACAATAGCCATTGAACATCATAGGGTATCTCTGAGAAGAGAATCTTCTTTGTGATGTACATTCTATTGATTCTTGCTGATCATGGGATCTTCTAAGAACACGCGTATAATTTCTAGTCTTTTCTTCCTTTTCCATAGACCTTTTACTTTCTTCAATGTTATTCTCGATCTTCGAATTTGTCTTTAGCTAGGTAGTTCTTTTGTCCAGATCTTCCTTCAAATAAAGGATCTTCAATTCTTTCTTTTGACAAATTTCTTTCTTTTCTTGGAGTTGTCTTGTTAGATCTTCTTCTAACTTCTTGACCTATTCTACATGTTTGTTCAGATCAAAGATATTGTCTTCCATGTGTCCTTTTGAATTCTGATCATCCTCATGGTATTTTTGTAGTTAACCCTTTAGTACATGATTTTTCTTTTTGAGTTTTGAGAGGTCCTTTTCAAATTCAAAGTTTGTCAAACATACCTTCAGTAACTCTACCTTCAAGGATTTGATTTCAAGTTCTTTTTTTCTTCTTAACTTCTCTTCCAACATTTCTTTAGTCGTGTAGGTACTTATCTCACTGTCTTTGTCTTGTATTTTGCAAATCGATTCTTTTTACTTATCTTCTAGCAGTCTTCCGAGCTTGACAATTTTTTCTGATTGCTTTTCAATTTTTGTAGCTGACTTCTCAAGTTTATCTTTCAAGGATTTAGATATGGCTTCTTTGATTTTTGTAGCTTCTTCAACTTGGAGTTTTAGATCAATTATGGTGTGTGTGGCCTTCTCATATTCTTCTTGATTTCTCTTCTCATCTTTGTATAATTGCTCTTGCAATACCTGGTTCTGTTCACAAACATTTTTCACTTCTTACGAAACATTTAGTAATTTCATTGTCTATCATAGTATCTGTTAGATTCCTATCACTTATCAGAGAGCAAGGATTTTCATCAGAATCCGAAGTATTGCATTTTTTGAATTCAAAATGGCTCTTACCTTCTAAACCTGATAAACATAGCTCTTTAAAATAATTAGACATAATGTTTAGGGGACTTACCTTCATACTTACCTGGATCTTGTACTGACCTTTTCATGGGAATGTCTTCTGCTTCTTGTTCTTCATCTGAGTTTAGCTGATGAATTTTGAATGACAATTCTTGAATTGAGTTTCACTTTCCTATTTTCTCCTTTGGGAGATCCGTTAGATCTTTAAGCATTAATTCCATAATCTCTGCTTCTTGTTCTTCAATGGAGTAGAGTTGTTCTAATCTAAGCCATAGTTCCTTTGCTGAGCTGCACTTCCTTATATTCTTCTTTTGGATATCTGTTCGGCCTTCAAGGATGGATTCCATAGCAATATAATTATTTTTCTCTGCTTCCTTTTGAGCTTTTTTTTTTCACTTTCTTTGGAGGAGTATATCAAGTAAGAATCGATTTCCATATACCAATTCCTTCTATCTCAGGATAAACCTGCATTCTTCTTTTCCAAATGTAGTAATTCATTCCATGAAACAATGGTACTCGATTCATTGAGAACCCCATGGTGTGTCAAGGATCTACTTCAAGATGGTAAGCCTTTCTGTGAAGGACCCACTCTGATACCAATTGTTGGACACACCAGGTACATTGCGAGGGGGGTTGAATTAGTATTACATCTTTATTAATTTTTCAATTTTAGCAATCACCAACTTATTCAATATTATGGATTATCAATTTATCATTATGTTTTCATCAACATTATTACCATCATCATATCATCATCACATAAGAAGCATAGCATGATACAAAGTACACTAGATTTTACGTGGAAACCCAAGTCCTGGGGGAAAACCCACATAATCCTTTATAATAATAGTTTTCCAGCAACAACTAGAAGGAGGAAACAACCCCCTTATTACAATGACTCCAATTCTCTAGCTACAACTGGAAGGAGGCTACAACCCCCTGATTTATAGGATACAACCTGAAGGAAGCTCTAACTCCCTGATTCTCTGGCTATAACTAGAAGGAGGATACAACCCCCTTTCCTTGCCTCGTCCTGCCACCCTGATACGAAGATAGAAACTGCTGAACACGACCATACTGATATTGCGGACCTGGTAATCAACACTTGTACTACAACGCAAAATCTGTACCACACTACATAACCACTGCCACTACTAACCACTACTCATCATCTGATCACTACTCATCAACTGATCATAGTCCACTCTATCACACTGCTTATCAACCTGCACAATCAACCTCTCCAATCAAGTTGTACCAATCAATTTTTTGCTCAAATCATCTAATTAAATCAATCTGAGTCTAACCAACTGCATACCAAACTCAGTCCACTCGAGTCAAACCAACTGCTCATACTGTAGCAGGGATTTCTCCCTTGCTATAGGGCAGGAATGGATACCTTCCATCTATAGGACGGAAGGATAGGTTCCTGGTGGTAGATGCAGAAAATAAAAGTAGAAATGAAATATAATAGAAATGAAGAACAACAAAGAAAGAACTCCTCTGCAAACAAGGTTAGGGTTCAGCTCCAATACCCTGCAAGAACATGTTAGAAAACCTGCAAACAAACAATGGAAACCTGCAAGCAAATATGAGTTAGATAAAACTAAATAAACAAAACAAAATAAACATTATATCTTCATTTGGTGGAATGGGCCACCATGCCCTAGCTGGGAGAAGCACCTCTCTCTCTTGGCAATGGGGGAGCTATGGCTCAATGGGAGGATGGATGAGAGGGAGTGTGGGTGGCTTGAGAGACAAAGGGTCTCAAGGCATCCACTCGGGCAACATAATAGTATGCAAGGGAGAAGTGTCTTGAGAGTGACCCCCACCCCTCCATTTATAGTCTTTTTAGGGTTTTAAGCCCCTGGTCAGGGCTTTAGCCCCTTTTTTGGGCTTTTAGCCCCTTTTGCTCAATCTTTAGCTCCTTTTAGGGTTTTAGGCTCCTTTGAGGGGTTTTAGCCCCTTTTTGGAGGCTTTAGCCCCTATGAGAGCTATTTAGGCTCTTTTTAGGGGTTTTAAAGCCCTTTTTCCTGTTTTTAAGCCTTCTTGAAGGTGTGGGGGTCAAAAGGGGTCAAATGAGGGTCGTGCATGGGTGTCCTTGGGTGGTGTAGGCCATGTAGAGCCGAGTGAGGGATTTTTTGGGTTAACAGGTTGCCCCCTGATGTGTGAGGGCAGGAGCTCATCATATGGCCGATGGACATCATAGGATTTTCTGCGGAGAGGTGGTGCTTCCTGGGTTTGGGCATGGTGGCTTTTGGTTTTTGTATTAATATGGTTCCCATCAATGGGTGAGATATAAATAATGTGTGACATGTATATGGACGAGGTGGGCATCCCCATGCTCATAACAATGTCAAAAGAATAATGTGATCTATGCTCTATAATACAAGAGCCTATCATATACAACTGATGATACATAGTGGTTGCCTCAATGAGAGGCTGAATACAACACTGATCTGAAGAACTGCTACATTAGACCCATGACATTCTCATGGAATGCTATATCTTCATGACTGATAGCCTACTAGATTTGGAATGGTACATAACTGTATAGACTCACTGATGGAGAGTCAGAGTCTCTGTGGTACAAGTATGTTGTATCAATCATAAATCTATATAGAAGCACTGTTGGGGCTTCTGAACATTGTCTCCAACGCAACCCATAAATCACAAGGGACAAAAACCTATTTAGGTCCCTTGAATAGACCCATCAATGTGCTAGAGTTAGGTGACATCCAGGGTCTTCGACTAAGTACTGCACAGACCTATACCCTGTACAAATATCAATGGTGCGATGATGTAGTTGGAGTCGAGCACGTGAGAAACAACCATCCCGAGAGGCACTAAGGACTCCTCTCAAGTGGTCCAAGGAACTCATCAATGAGGTTAATGGAACCAAGATACAGGGACCTGTGGGTCTATCCTCTGGAATATGTGTGTTGTTGTCGACAGAGGGAGACTTGCCCCTGGTCAAGGCAATGATGTTTCCTTGACCAGAAGGGCGAGGGAGATAACTGAAAGGTGTGAGACAATCTGTAGACTGACCCACTGAATGCGGGGAGGGGGGGAGGGAAAGAGTTGAACAGGGGTAGAGGGAGTGTAGTAGACTCAAACTTCCTTTGTTCAGAGAATGACGGTAGGGCAGACCAGGCAGCAAATGAAACTAAATCATGGGAATGGGATCATAGCTGTAATATCGGGAATGTCACTGCAGATGGGAAATAATTGGGGGAGGTAGACACTTTTGATATTGATGGGATCCAAGGAAGACACATTGCAGAGTACTCTGAACAAAGGTGACCCAAAGTGGGAATGCTGCCAAACTGTTTTATGTGGGGTGGTGTCTAGAGACACCATTGTGGTACGATCTCATGGATTTTTAGCGAGCCCGAGAAAGTAAATGCTCGATGGTGCTTTCAATTTTAGAGAGTTTGAAAGTGCGAAGAAGACTCCAGTGGGGGCTCTTTTTCATTGGTAGTATCCTGTGCCCGAAAAAGGATAAAAGTATACACAGGAGAACTTGCCCATCCTTTGGGGGATGAGAGACTTCTGTACCGTTGGTAGTCCAGTCAGGCCAGGAAAGGTTAAACCTATACTGGCTGGACGATCATTCAGATACTTTTACAAGCATGAATGAAACCAAGTTTGCTCGGTAATATTTTCTTGATGAGAAGGCAGGAAAAGAGCTTAATGACAACCCATGGTGAGCTTTTTCGTAAAGTTCGGACCCTCTGCCCGAGAAAGCATAAAAGTATGCAGAGGGGAATGGTCTTGGCTTGAATATGCCAAGGTGGTCCATTTCATTTGATGGTCTACATAGTTCACAAAAAGAGATAAACGAGATGATGTAGACGCCTTCCTATACTTTAACGAGCGGGAAAGGAAGCAGTTGTGCTCGACAATCTTTTCATTCTTTTAGGAGTCCGAAAAGAGCTTATAAGAAACTATAGTATGGTCAACCGATCATGGTGACACAGGCGATGCCCCATGTCGAGATGGTGGATAGTGGTCCAAAGGGTCATCCGCGTAGTACGGATGGAGCAAGTGGCTCTCAAACATACCAATACATGCATGGGATGGATCGCGGCAGAGGAACGCGAGTCGGTGCGGCAGAGGCACACAAATCGAGGTGGTTCTCGGATAGAGGTCAGGAGACTCGTGTGTGAATTGTGGTGGATGGACTTGACTACATGTGATGTGAGTGCAAGTTTGGAGGTAGTTATATGCCAAATGCATGAAAAGGAAATGATTCGTTCTCCGGACGATGGTCTGGTGATCCGCATAAGGTGCGGTGGACAAAGTAGACGGCTATAAAAATAAAAATGATGTTCCTTATGGGAAGTGGCCTGAGAACCCACATGAGTGGTGGAAGGAAAGCGTGATGCAAGTATAGGTCCGAAGACACTTGTATCACCATGATGTGGCTCGTAAATCAAGGTAACTTTCAGGAAGCGGTCCCAAAAATTACTTGTTAAACATGAGACGATGGTCTCATAGGGAGATAGAAATTTGAGTCCAGAGGTGTGAGAGGTGTCTCGAACAATCTCCGGGTGACTTTGGATTAGCAGCTAATGGTGCGGCCCTTGACTTGTGGTAAAAAATGTTAAAAAACAAGAAAATAAAATGAAGCGACTCATTGGTGATGTTAAGCGTAAAATCTCTTGAGGTAGAGCCCACTGCAGGGGTTCTTCAAGAGTCGACCATCTGAGTTAGCAAAGAGGTATGCCCCCTTGCCAAGATGAAGGTCATTGGCAAGGTGGGATGATGGAATCTGGTCTTTTATGGGAAGAACCGATTCCACACTATGGTTTAAAGGGAATGGGGTAAAACTGAAGGTGGTCTTACATATATCTCCGTCATCACGTAAGTGGTGCTGGGATAGCTAAGGTGGATCTTCCATAGCTGACGAGATGGAAGGGAAGCTGGTGCCAGAGATCATGTAAATGGTATTGGTTGTCATTTTTGTGGCCTTGCCCTTAGTATCTGTTGGAGGAATAGGGGCAGGCCTGGAGACAGGAGGAGTCTTTGATGGACCTGGAGGTAGGTGCAACATCATCTCAATTGGATGGACATGAGTCAACACATCCTGGGGCCTTATAGGTAGGGTAGGTGGTTCAAGGTACCACACAGGATCTCCCAATGTGAAATCCTGTAGATTGCGGGTTGCCAAGATAGACTTACTCACGATCCCAGATGGTAGGAAAAGGAAAAGGAAAAGAAAAAACAAAAAGGATCATGTTGATCAGGAATGAACCCCACTGTTTCCCTGGTAACTGAGGTTGAGGTTGTGACTGAGGTTGCGGCTGCAGATGGAGCTTTGGTTGTGGAAACAATGGAAGAGACAGGTTTGATGGACCGTTGGTGGTGGTGGAGACAAGAGGGTCGGTAGAACTGGACATCATGTAAATGGACATGGTGTCCGAAGAAGGAGGTGGGGGGTGAACTTCTTTGATCAGGGTGATCTCAGATTCAAGGGAATGTTGTTGGAGGTCGGCTAAAGCCATTCAGAACTCGGGCAAGTCTTGGCAATGGTGAGAATAGTGTCCATACAATCCGCAAAGGGTGCAAGCATGATTTGTTCTCAATGACTTGTTTCTCACTATTGGCGTGCTTGGAAGTTCAACCACGGTGAGGTTTTCAGTTGTATCCATGGCATCCAAATGCCTGCGGATGATAGGAATCTTAGGGAAGTTTTGAGTTGGATGGCCTTGTACTTCACAGATGGTGCAAGGCGGGATCTGTCGAGGTTTAGTGGTACCTTTTGCATTCTTTCCCCTGGCCCTTTTTGGGTGGGGCGGTGTGGGTGCGGGTGCGGTGGAGGATGAGACTCGACCGCAATGGGTTGCATGGGGGTTAAGAATACCCAGGGCATTGGTGGTTGAGCTGGTGGATCAAGATACCACATGGGAATTCCCGATGTAAAGTTGGGTAGGTTTAGGGTGGCCATTACTGGCTTGCTCATGGCACCAGGCGGGGGAAAGAGGAAGGGAATTGTATGGACTGGAGATGAGCCTAGATAACTCCCTAATGGTTGTATGTGGGGACGAGGTTGTGGTTGTGGCTACACATAATGCTACGGCTATGAATGATGTTGCGGCTGCTGTTGATGTTGTGGCTTCCGAAGGTGTCGTGGTTGCAGCTACAGTTGTTGTTTGGGTGTAGCGGTGCTGGATGAGAGCATGCACAAGTCCGCAGTCTTGTTTGGTGTCGGTGGTGGTGACACTAAGGGGAAAGGAGCCGTCATGGTGGTATCGACAAACAACCCAGGGCCCACATTCAACAATAGGGAGGTTGGTATGTTGTGAACCATGGTGTTGACCGCAGGGATAACATTGGGGTGTGTGGTCATCCCGTGTGGATCAATGGTGTTGATCGTAGGGATAACATTGGCGGGTGCCGTTAGCCCTTGCGGATCATGATAAGTCAGCTGGTCAACCGTTACAATTTTCCCTTCGTGGGAGAACATCATGAGACAAAAGACAGTTGATGTGACAGCTCTCATGGCGTACATATAACTTTTTCTGAGGAGAAGGTTATAGTCCAATTGAGTGTTGACAACCTTTATGTCAATCAGAACTGTCTTCCCGGCTAATGTGATGGGGACATGGGGGAGGATTCCTTGGGCTTTAGTGGGATGGCCATCGTAAGCCCGTAGAGTTGTGGAGGATGGTGGTAGAATTGGGGATCCAAGTTTCTACCAGACTAGGGTAGACATAATGCATGTGGATGCCCCCTCATCCACTATGCATTGGTGCACGACCAAATTCTGGATAGACACCAGGATTTGAAAGGCAATGGTTGATGGCATCTGCGGTTCTCCATTCTCCGTATCGAATGTGATCAACTTGGAGTCGGAGGGGTCTACGGCCCCAAGGGTGACTAGTAGGGATTTCCACTGTGTTGGGCAAGTTTTGAGTGCCTCAAGAGTGGACATGGCGGTAGGTGTTTGGGTCAAATCATCCACAATGCTGTAGCTGACAGCAGCTCTGGCCGTGGCGTTATTGGCAACCCAACGTATGGGGGGGAATGGGAATGGGGGTAATTGAAGAGGTGCATTGACTGTTTTAGACGTAGATGCTGCTAATGTGTCAGCGGGTTCGGTGTTGGTTCCGTACTGATTTCTTCTGGTTTGTAGATTGACCTCTTCAGTTGTCACAGCTAGTAGGTGGTGGACACCTGTTTCTGCCATGGGAGGTGCCCCTGGAGCATTGGGATTGGGTTGGGGAGGGGGTGCAGTTGCCACCAATCCTTGGACTGGTAATGGGTTTTGAAGCACCATAAGAGGAGTTCCTTGTGGTGCCGGGTTGGGTTGGGCTTGGTCCGTTGTGTTGGTGGCATGTTGAACCTCATTCCTAATGGCCTGCTTAGCACAACCCATGAAGGGACACTCGAATGTGTAGTGCCCGTAGACCTCACAGAGTGTGCATGGTTGGTTTGTATGCAATGGGGCGTTGCGTCTCGGTGCATTTGGTCGTGGAGGATTTTGGGCTAGCTGGTTTGCTGTGACATTATTGGGAGGGTTTGGTTGTTGACCACCTCCCTATGGTTGATTATTGCCTTGGTTCCAGGGTCGATTATTCCTAACTTGCCCTTGTTGATTATTGGGGGCTGGCTGGTTGGGACGATTTTGTTGTGCAAACACCTGTCCCAATGGAGTGGGTGGAGCAGGGGCAGGGGCTTGAACCGCTTGCACTAGTGGTGCATAGTATATTTGGGTGGGTGTTGGTGCCACAAATGTGGGCATTTGCCCCCTGTATAGCTGTGTTGTCCAAGCCAAGGCTTGAGCTCGCTGTGGTGGCGCAGGTTGTGCATAAGAAGTTGTGGCTCCAGACTGGGACATCATTCTTGCATAGTCCAGAGTTTGGTTTTGGTAGGCAACACTGACAGTGTTACTTGGTTGTGGTGGTACTGCAGGTGGTGTTGGATGGTGTTGTGGTTGGTGAGAGATCGAGCCTATGATACCATCTGTAGCATGGGATGCCCCCGGTGCATCCCGATAGGAGGTGCCTGCGTGGGGGGCATCTGGAATGACGGTGTAAAGGTATCCAGACTGTGCATAGACCAGATCAAAATACTGGGCTTTCAAGATGGCCTCCTCTTTAGATTGGGGATGTTCAGATGCGACATCCTTTGCTATAGGTGGGAGCAAAGTTTTAAGGAACCAATCCCGGAAGATCCTGTCATCAAGTTAGATGTTACACAAAATATGGCATCGCTGCCACTCATGGATGTGGTCAGTTATGTGGGTTGCAGTATTCTGGTAGCAAGATAACAATATCTCCACCCCTTCATCATATCTAACAGGGTGTTGGAAATATTGCAGGAACATGAAAGCCAGGGAGTTGAAATCTGGGTACTTGGCTTATGGTAGCTCAATGTACCATTTGGCTGCAGCACCCGTGAGGGTGCATTGGAATAGACTTAGCCTAATCGAATCATCTACGATGCTGTTTGATGAGCACCATAGATGAAACATCATGATGTGGTTTTGGGGGCACTCCCCTGCCTTCCCTTCAAACTTGGGAATGTCTGAGGGGAGTTTGGTTGGCATGGGAGGCTAAAAAGTTCGATGGCGGATAGGGTCATTTATTAACCAAGCCAAATCCAACAAGTTGAGATGTGCCATGAAAGGAAGGTTTGACCCCAGGTTGATGTGAGATGGGGAAACCACGGTGGTGGGGTTTGCAGGTGCATAGTGCACCTACATAGCTGGGGGTGCTTATGGCACCATTATGGATGGGCCAGTGCCCCCAAGTGTGGTGGGAGGGACAGTATGGGTGGAAGGGCCACTACTCCCATGTATGATAGGAGGGGTAGTCTAGGTGGAAGGGACACTTCCCCCATGTGTTGCAGGAGGGGCAGTGTAGGTGGAAGAGCCACTGCCCCCATGTGTTGCAGGTGGGACAACTTGATTGGTCAATATGGGTGGTGGCAGTTGACTTATGATAGTTTGCATAACCATGCTGGGGCCACCTGCAGATTTGTTGGTGATAGTTTGTGGTGTGGACATGGGTCTACTAACAATTGCTATGCCGGAAAATGGATCTGGGTTTGCACTAGCCATGGGGATTAATGGTGCAGTGTGCAGATCTGGTTTAGACTGATATGGGTCTGAATCTGAATCAGAGGCTATGTGGCCTTCTGATGGTCTAGGAGGTCATTGAGGATGGTCTTGACGATGTCGGTTTAATGACCCAAACTGTGGTGGTTCGCCTCTCAGGCATGAGGAAGAGCGTGAGGGATCAATCGTGTCAGATATGTTTGTGAAACTGGTGGTAATTATTTTTGGACCCCAGTTTCAATGGCTTCCTATTGGCTGCAGGTGGTCACTCGGCCACCAGGACTGCTAGAAGAAAACGCTTGGCTTTTTCCTCATGGGAGTGCTACTCAATCGGTGGTGGTCGTTTCCTGTTTCGCTTCGCAATTCCTCTCAGCGACCAGCTACTTTGGGGTTCCCATGGTACATTCCCATGGTACTCCTCACAATGATTTTCTGGGCTGAGCCCAAGTACTTCCCATGGTTAAGGTAGTCAAGGACTTATGTCCTCAAAGACTGCAGATTTTTAACTTAGTGTAAATTGTAAATTTTACTAGCTCACTCAGTGTCATGAACTCAGTTGGGTTGATTTATATGGTATGGTGTGTATGCCTTTTGTTTTTCTGTTATATCCAGTGGCTGCTTAAATGGTTTATGAATATTCCACAGAGTTCATAACATTGTGAATGAAAGCAGTAAATAGTAATCAGAAATTTTTGAGACATGTACCATTTGTAATCCTGAATCATGATAGCATGACTAGGTGACTACCTTACACCTATATTTCTCTTCAACCAGGAGAAGGTGCTGGGCTCTCAACACAATGGGACTAAGTCCATCCGTATATCCACAGGTCACCCTCCAGATGCAAGGTTGGTCAACAGGGAGGACGCTGAGCACCGTGAGAAGCCCTCCTTCTATACCCCCTCTACCTTCCAAGTCACCCCTTTTTAGTGGCTTCGAAAAATATTAGGTGAAGTGCCTATTACTATACGAGCTTCGCCCTTCGTCTTATGCTAGAATACACTGAAGGGTGATGACTGGGTAGAGGAGGAAGGGTTAGGCAAGATGCTGATTTTAAGTATGTTTTAATCAGACTATGTTCATTAACCTATTAAGTATTGATTTACACTTTGATTTAATTAAGCTTTGTTCTGTAAATGAAATGGACATAAACATAAATAGAAACATAAATAAACACAGTTTGGATGGACAGAGGTGGCTGAGCCGCACTGACAGTCCTTAACTATTACAAAATTGAACTCTGAGTGACAGATCGCACTTTTCGGGTCAAATGTGGCAAGGGGGTTGCCAAATTTTTCCAGAAACAGGTGAGGGGGTCGCTCAGATTTTGCAGACAGAAGGGGGCTGACTTTTGGAAGGGGGTCACACCTTTTGGGGCTACATAGGTGACCTGGTCGCACCTGTGAGGCCAAAATGAGTGACTTGGTCCCCTTTCTGGGCCCAATAAGAGCGACCTGCTCCAGAAACTGAATTTTTTTTGACCCCGAGTCAGATCCGGTTGACAGTAACCTGTACTATGGCCAAATGGACTCAGATTTGCCTTGAGGATGCTCGATAGTAACTGGAAATGTAAATAAACAAGAATCTAAGCTAGATTTTAACAGAAAACTAAACTAGGGCAAAAACTGAACTAAAAGTTGAAATTTTGAAAAAATAGACCGAGGGATCCTGTGGGATCGACCTAGTATGGTCGCCAGTTCTGTAGCAGGGATTTCTCCATTGCTACAGGGCAGGAATGGCTACCTTCTGTTTATAGGATGGAAGGAGAGGTTCCTGGTGGTAGATGCAGAAAATAAAAGAAGAAACGAAATAAAACATAAATGAAGAACAACAAAGAAAGAACCCCTCTGCAAACAAGGTTAGGGTTCAACTCCAATACCCTAAAAGAACATGTTAGAAAACCTGCAAACAAACAAAGGAAACCTACAAGCAAAGATGGGTTAGATAAAACTAAATAAACAAAACAAAATAAACATTATACCTTCATTTGGTGGAATGGGCCACCATGCCCTAGCTGGGAGAAGCACCTCTCTCTCTTGGAAATGGAGGAGCTATGGCTCAATGGGAGGATGGATGAGAGGGAGTGTGGGTGGCTTGAGAGACAAAGGGTCTCAAGGAATCCACTCGGGCAGAATAACAGTATGCAAGGGAGAAGTGTCTTGAGAGTGACCCCCACCCCTCTATTTATAGCTTTTTTAGGTTTCTAAGCTCATGGTCAGGGCTTTAGCCCCATTTTTGGGATTTTAGCCCCTTTCGCTCAATCTTTAGCTCCTTTTAGGGTTTTAGGCTCCTTTGAGGGGTTTTAGCCCCTTTTTGGAGGCTTTAGCCCCTATGAGAGCTATTTAGGCTCTTTTTAGGGTTTTTTAAGCCCTTTTTCCTGTTTTTAAGCCTTCTTGAGGGTGTGGGGGTCAAATGGGGTCAAATGAGGGTCGTGCATGGGTGTCCTTGGGTGGTGTAGGCCATGTAGAGTTGAGTGAGGGATTTTTTGGGTTAACACATACAACTCAGCTAGTCTGAGTTAGATTAACTGCACATAAGGGAACCTGTGCCGATCTTGCTTAATTGAACCAACCTATACCAGGATGCTTATGTACATGTGCCAAAGCAATCATATACTTGTATTAATCTAATCAAGTGCTCTGACAGTCAACCAACCCTTCTTACTTGGCCTAGTTCATCAAGTATGAGACACATTTGAGCAACCAAGAGACTTCACTTATGGTCAACCAAACTTTTTCCAATCACACTCAACTCAATGACTCCACAACCAACCTCAATCACAATCAAGGAATACTTGACAGTTAAACATGATGTACCTCAACAAACTAACCTTAGCTAAGAATATTAAAAAATTAACCAACTATGTTAAACTCAGTCAACCTCTTAAACTCTTAGACACAAAAGGATTTTTCACTCCACTCAAATCAAGTCAACAAATCAAACAAATATCAAGCAAATAATCACTTATAATACTGTCAAAGGATGTTATTAACAGTCAATAACAGTCCAGATCCACTTAAGTCAAAGACACAATAATCAACACTTTTCAAACTAGTTTTCAAAGAAAACACTTAGGTTGATCAAAGAAATCACTCACAAGGTCTATTACTTGCATGTCAACTTCTCATTCAATACTACACTATACAACTGTTAAGATAAACACCAAAATCTATGGCAACAATATCTAAGATAATCATCAAGATCTATATCAATATCACATCAAGATCTATTCCAAGATAACTATAACTATATCCTTCTTAACATATTCAATGACTTCAAAGATATATACCAATATATAGGCTCACATACTAAGATTAAAGATGAACTCTATCCAGGAGAGAAATGTGCCATCACAAAAGAAACCTAGAAGCATGAACCATAAATTTTTGAAGATCATAAGATGAATAAACAACAGACAAAACAAAATAAAATTTAGATCATGTCATCACATATCCTTGGTAACAAGCTTTCCAACGAGCCAAAAATTTTGTAATTCCGATTATGTATGAGAAAGTTATGTCAATTTTAGTGAAGATGTCCAAAAATTTATCCTCCGCAAAGTTTCGCACTTTTCTCCAAGAGTTACGAAATACCAAAGAGAGAATTGTTTGATGAACAAATGAAATGTTTGAGATTCTATTTATATAAGTCATGGAGGAATGTTATTACCTCAAACTAGGCTGACATGCAATTCAAAATTACAAATAATTAAATTCTCTTGTTTGGTCAGCTGACCCAAAAATGTGGGGTACACCAACTTCAAAAATTTATATCTCTTCAACCGTAAGGAGTTAGAATATGCTCCACATATCAACAAAAATGGCTTGAGGAGGAATATATCCATATCATGGGTTTATTTGGAAATTCTTGGTCTACTATTATTAAATGTTTCAATTTGTACAGGACATCAAGACTCCACACATAAAGGTGCCAAAGACCATATTACCTTACACATAAGTTCCAAGGTCAAAGGATTCAATGGACATCATCAAAGGCATGAGGGATTCTATGGTATTCACATCCAAAGACTTGACATCAACAAGGATGAGGGATCTACCATGTACTCATCATATCAAGGGTATCAAGGACCCCAACACCACTAATCAAGTGGGAACAAATACTTTTTCAAGAATATCATATTCATATTCAAGGTCTACATATCATTAAAAACATATCCAATGGTTCCACTATATATCATCATCACCATAAGAGTACCAACACCCCAAAAGAGGGGTACAAAGATATCACCACTAGTTTGCAACACCTTATGGGATTCATATGCATGATAATAAGGCTATAACATGCCAATGACCATATAGCGTCCAAGGGCCATCAAACCACCATATGTGTGGGTTCAAGACCGAAGTCTCCACATTAAAGAGGATCAAGATCTAAGCTTGTGGACTCAAGGACCCCAAAATAACTAAACAACCTCAAGACCATCCAATGAAAGCAATGGGATCCAACATCAACACATAAAGGGACTTACACACATGAGGCACATTATCCATCCAATAACAAATCAAGAGATAAAAGCTAGTACAAGCATAACAAGTAGCACAAAGTCCAGTAACCAAAGATCAACCAGGATCAAGGAACATGACAATGGACTCAAATGGGACCAAGATACAAATTAGGGGAACTTGACCAAGTCAATGGGTAACCAGGGCTTTTTCCATTGTTTCCAGGCCTCCAAGGGATTCAAGCTTGGGCTTGGATAAGGTCAAAAGGGCTCCTCTAACATAGATAACCACAAACTAAACACTAACCCTTAGGGGTTCCACAAGGGGCACCAAATACTCAATAATTGGCATCAATGACTAGACACCGTTGGCATCAATGCCAACTTATTCGACACATCCCTGCTGTCATACTCTGAACAAAGGAAGTTTAAGTCCCCCATACTCCCCTTCCCCTGTTCCCTAGTGTCTTAGTCCCTTTACTCTTCCATATCTCTTGTTGTCCCCCTTGCGCTTACATCAAGGAAACCTCATTGCCTGGGTAGTTGTAGGTATCCCTCTATCGACATCAACACATCTATTCCAGAGGATAGACCCAAAGGTCCCTATATCTTGGTTTCATCCATCTCATTCATGAGTTCCTTAGATCGCTTGAAAAGAGTCGTTGGTTCCTTTCGGGTTGGTTGTGTCTCATGTGCTCAACTTCTACTCCATCATCACACCATTGATATTCGTACAGTGTATTGGTTCCTTCATTATTTAGTCGAAGACCCCGGTTTTCGCCTGAGTGTAGCACATTAGTGAGTCTATGTTAAGACCCATATAGTTTCACGTCTCTTTTGATTTCCAGGCTGCGTTGGCGACCATGTTTGGAAGCCCCTCGGTGTCATGCTTCCATGTATCTACAATACTTGATGTTGTTTGTTGTACCTTAGATATTTTGATTCTTTTTCATGGAGTCCATATAGTTGTGTACACCTCTAGATTCAACAGAGCATTAGTTGTGGTGATATTGCATTCCATGAGAATGCCATTGTTCCTATGTACCAGTTCTTCAGATCAGTATTTGTATTTCAGCCTCCCATTGATGCCACCATTATGTACTATAATTGGTTTGATTTGAATTGAAGTGATTTGCAGGTAAATTGAATATTTTCTCAAGAATTAGTTGTTTCTTGAAGCTTTAAGATGGAGAATCCAACAACTTAGACAACCAGAATCCTCACACCCTTCAATTGTCTTGATTGGAGGGATGATATGTAGATTGTCTTGCACAACAAGGGTTTGTACAGGGTCACCATGGGTAGAGAGGTAAAACCCCAACAACATCTTGTAAAATTAAAGTATTTGAACAAGATTGATGAAGCATTTGGCTTCATGTTCATCCACATCTCTAGAGACCTCTTTCACCTTGAGGAATTGATAACACCAAAATAAGTATGGGAGAAGCTCGAATCCTTTTTTGGAAAATAAGATGAGAGGAGGGCACATATCCTAGGGAATGAGCTAATAGCACTACAACCCAGCAACTTCAAAACTATTCAAATTTTTTTCTCAAAATTCAAATCATTGGTCATGCAATGCGGGATTGACAAGAAGGATGAGAAATTGGTGCTATCAATTCTAAGCAAACTTGGCCCATAATTCTCTGTGTTTGTATCTGCCTTTCACTCTTGGAGACTTACTACTCCTAATTGGTGAATTCCAACACAAAGTCTCTAATACAAGAACAAGACAAGATGATACACATGGGAGCCCTCAAATACTCTCCAAATCAAGCTCTTTTGGATGGTGAGATAAATAACGCACAAGTAAGGAGGAAGCAGAAAGGAAAAGAAAAAAGGAACACTAAATTTGAACCTAAGGAAGAGTTTGATCCAACAGATGAAGCCTCAGGCGCTAATAAGGAAAGACATCAGAGGTTTGACAAGGGTAAGTGCTCCTACTGTAAGAAAGGAAACCATACAGTGAAATGTTGTATAAAGAAGACCATATATCAGATGTCAAAAGTCCTTGAGAAGCACAATATTTCCCTCCCTGAAGTTACAAGGAAATATTACTTTGGAGACAAGATTAGACATCATGATGAGAGATGTCTTGCACTAAAGGGTTTTTTCAAAATTACATGCCTTCCTCATTGATTCAGGAGCCTCCAATTACATGGTTGCATCCAAAGAATCATTCTCTTCATTACAGCTTATTGATGGTACAAGCATTCACATGGGAGATGACGCTCAATTCCAAGTTGAAGGAAAGGGTTCAATCAAGTTAGAGCATGGAGTGTTCAAGAATGCACTCTACATGCCCTCCTTAGTGAAAAATTTGTTGTTTGTATACCGGATGACTCATACAGGCTCACCAAAGCGAGTGGTATTTGGTTATGACTCAGTGGGAATCTCATATATATCAATTGGGAAGAGTATAAATAAAGGTGTTGCAAACCATGCCTCCAAGGCATATGAATTATCACACTTTCTACCATACTAATATCCAATGCCATCTCGGTTGCCACTTGAAAGGGAAGGTAAATTCATCCTACCTAAACCCTTTGGATATGATAATGTTTCCATTAATGTTTCAGATTCAGAATTCGAAGCAGAGGACCAAGTTGAAATAGTTTATGGAATTGAAGATGAAGTTCAATTGGATCCAGATCCCAATCTAGTCCCTACTCCTAATCCGAGGCCTAAATGGGCTCAAAAGGTTATTGAGGCAGTTGGGAACATGATTGGAGAGTCATCTGACATGAGGAGAACAAGTTCTCAGTTTCAAAAAGAGAGCCTTGTGCTATGTCAAACAAATTCACTTATTCCAGATAGGTTCTACAAACTCCCAAAGAGATGCCACATGATGGTAAGGTCTGATCAACAATTCTGCTCACTGAAGAACAAATTGGATCATGTCACTCTTCCTCTGGAAATAAATGACAAACACAACATTTATTTTCCTCTCTGTCATCGGATCAAAAGAATGTGGAGAGGTTCACGTGCATAGTACCAGGAATATAGTGCACACAAGAACCATCACATTGCATAAGTGCTCCACAGAGATGTAGATTGCAGAAATATTTTCACAATTTTTTACTCAAGAATTATTTTCTATTAGTATGAAGGCTTGATCCAAGTTTTTTCCCTGCTTATTTTGATGGCGAGGGGCGGGGGGGGGGGGGGGCGCGTTCCCATTTACTTGGTTTCTTAAGCAAATTTTACATTTAGATTGTACGAGTGACATTTGGTCTTAGTTTCCAGGGCCTAGGTTGTCCAAGTTAGGATTAAGGGGGGGTGTTAGGATTATTAATTAATCCTCCCTTGACCACCATAGCCTATTTGTCTTTTCCTAGCTTAGGAAGTCATTACCACTTCACTAGTGCATGGGGGGACTCAATTGGGGGTGTTAACAATAAAATTAACACCCTCGAAGATGATGGTCTGAAAACATATCTTCTTTTCGCCCACAAAATGAAGACCCAAATTTGCAACGAATTGAGAGCTTTGATCTCTCATTGGACCATTGCTTCCGCAAAGGAAGAAGTACATGAAGACAAAGGATTCTCTAAAAAATTCAATACCAAGAATACTTAAGCATCAAAACCTAGTCACCACAACTCATGGTCTGGAAAGAATACATGGCATATGTATTAATTGTCCTAAAAACCTGGAAAGTCAAGTAAAATGCCCCAAAAATAAGGAAAGTGTGGTTTTTGAAGGAAATAATAGAAAATCTCCAAAAATACTAGTACCACATTCATGGTTAGTGATTGGAAACACAAATACCAATGCTATAAAAGAAAGGCATGTGAGGTGAAAGAAGGAGGACAAATTAGAGAGAAAAGGCATGCTAGAGGAATGAGAAGATAGATAGAACCTTTCTTGCACATCATAGTTTATTTGATCATTGGAATTGATGGAGAGGGGTAGTTTAGAGCAAGGGAGAAAGGGATTCACCCATTATTGCATTGTAATCACTTTCCTCTCAGTTTAATATGATGCAATTCAAATTTCCTCTAAATATTGTGTTTCAATCCATGTTTGTTTCATGTATTTTTGCAACATTTAGTAGATAGATTTCATGCTTTTTTTGAAGTTTTTTAGGAGCTATAGGTAAGGAACTAGATAGCTGCTTCTAATGGAGGCCTAAAGTCCATGGAGGCTGGAGAAAAAGGATCTTCACCAAATGACATGCTGCAAGAGGTAAACTCCTCCCTTCCCTCTGTCTCTCTATCCTTTGAAAAAGTGTAGAAATTTCAAGAAATTGTCCATTATTGCATATATTTTTTGTCAGCAGGATTCACCCTCCCTGTAGTTAAGGATAGATAGGTTGTAGACAAGTCCATCAAGTCAAATCTACCAACATGGGGCCACCTACCACTCAATGTGCATTTTTGCATGAGTTTAGGAAATCGAGAGACCAATGTCTATAATTTAGGAACCCACTTTGAGTGCCACCAGCAGTCTCCAACAGTTGGCCCTAGTCGGTGTTCAGTTATGCTATGATTCCCATCAGTTAGTTCAGTCTTAGTCATACTAACTATAGTTTGCATGATTTAAGGGAGGTAGGACACATTTTCTCACCTATCTACATTAGTTAACTGGTTGTGAACTGATTCAATGATCCAAAGTTGCATCAATGAGCTCTATTGGTGATTTTCACACACCGAGTTAGCTCCGGAGTCAGTCCAGGTTGGAAGTTTCGAATCCTATCTTAGGAATTCAAATAATCCTATTTGTAACACCATTGTATTGCATACAATATACTGATTAATAGATGCAATGTTATTATTCCAATTATTGGTCTCATGTGTGTTTAATTTGCCATGAATTATTGATTAAGGTTTACTGTATTGCTTCTCTCTCTTATGCAATCTTCTTTCACATTTGATTTCATTCAAGCCTGAGGATCCAACTTCACAAAATTAAACAGAAGAAATACTAGAACTGTAACAAAAAATACACTCTTTGGCCCCACAAATGGTTGTGAGACTAGGTCTTATTACAACGAGTTCAAGCTATCAAGAGAATTATGCCATGAAGAACTGCTAATGTCCTCTTGTTCATACTCATACAATGAGATTTGGTTATAGGTTGGAATCATAATACTTATATTTCATATTCAATGTTCAATTATATAGTCTTGAGACACCAAGGCTTGATGAATCTTGTTAGGTAAAGGAAGTTTAACATATATCCGTCAAGTTGTTGAATGTTCCCACTTGGCAGCTCAAATCCTAGGTTGGTTTTGTTTACACTGTTCCAACTTGTTCAATCCACGAGAGTTATCAAACTGATGAAAGTGAACTCAGATGCTTGATATTGAGAATTTATTCAACCTAAGTCAATAATGTAACTTGCAACTTGATCAGTCTCCCTCCCTCCCCTCACCATTTTAGTACAAAGTTTGCCATAGTATCATAAAATTGCAAAAAAATGTTGCATTTTCTGATCAATATTGTACAATCTTAAAAGTTATCATCACATAAATACCATTTCTTCATGTATGCTTAATATGTTGGCCAATGATGGGATGAAAAAGATTGGAGCTATATTTTTTGAGTCCAGAATCTATCCATGTCACACTATTGGAAGTTCAAGCAATGGTGGAATGTAGAGATTTAAAAATTTGACATTGAACATTGAATGCATGACTAGGTGGATTGGTAGTTCAACATCAAAACCATTTTCATTGGGGATGGCCCTGGTTTAAACATCCTCTTTCTATATATGTGTGTCAAATTTCAAATGATGGTAAGCATATTCTCCACGTATCTTTTCCCATGCTCAGGTCTATGACTAAATTCATAATCTCAATGTACATAAGCTCATTATATCTCAAGAAGAGATTCTAGTTTTTCCGGAAGTTCTTCACCAATGTCATGATCCTTTTGTATAGGCATATCACTAGGTAGAACAATGTCTACCTCAACTGAGAACCAAATTCATCATGTTATCAATGTGCTGTATGGATTTGTGATCCAGATTGAGACTGTTGATTGGGAAAATAAATGTTGTCTCTTACCTCATCAGTCATTTTAATGGCCATCAAAATAGATTTGTTCATGTGGATTGTCATTCCTATGGTTTTACATAATAGTTTCAACATTTATTTATTTTTTTCCATTACCTTTAAATAATCATAATGAAATAAAACTTATTAACCTCCCCACTTTGGTTCAAATCCCACTTTGTGACATGTTTTCTGGTAATGATCCAACTAAGCTATACATGATCTATTCATAAGTTATTGACCTAACCTTATACCCTAGAGAATCCAGGGTTTACCTTGGATACCATCCATGGAATGAGGATAAGTGCCCAGGATGTTTACCCGGCATCGAGTCATGGCTCGATGGGAACCCACGGGAGCGATATCGACTATGTTATCAAGAATAGAACGACCCGTGAATATAACATATCATATATAAAATAATTTTTATAGTTATATGCTCTAAATAGAATTTTAATTCCATATCTAAAGACAAATGCAAATCACCAATGCTTTAGCCAGATTGCTAGCAACATTGATAGCCTCATCACCTTATTTCCCACATTTTGTATGAGTATGGGATAATGTATTCTCACTCATACAATGACCTGATCTTCTATTTTTGCTTTGTCCTTAGATGACTGAGAAATTTTAACACTATATCCTCATGGTACTGGGTGATCCTTTCAAAGTTGATTGGAATATTACATTCGTGCCTTAGAGCATTTTTATTTTCCATCTCTCTTAAGGGAAAGTTAAATTTTGTGTCCCTCCTTGTTTGAAGTTGTTCAAAGAAGTTTTTATAGTTTGAGTGGTTTTGGTCATCCGTGCTTAGAGTTATCATTCTTATGGTATGAGGCCGAGGCATGTATAACTTATTTGTTATCGCTTAAGACTTGTTGTGGGATTAATCTTCCCTCTCAACCCTTTGACACATTTAAGATCACATTGTATGGTTTTATTCCTCCTTCGTTGATAGACTAAATATCAATGGAAGTTGATCTTGCTTGGATTTTGGTATACACATTGTTATCCCCAAAGTGTATCAATAAATTACCCTTTCATGCTCCACTTACTGGTTGGTTCCTTTGTAGTCACTAACAATAATTTATTAATTCCATAGACCCATTTAGAATCACTTCATCGTATTCATATTGCAGAGAAATGATACATAACACTTCGAGTCTCAAGATAACATTACTATTCTAAATTTAACACAGATACCTAAAGTATTATTATTACAGGGAAGAGCTCATACGTTGGATATTAATATAAGAATTATTTTTATAATTTTTTATGCATTTAGTACTTGAGTTCTCTATTATGAGAGACATTTGTAATCTTCAATCTTTTCATTAATTTATCGATAAGAATTAGATATTTAATAAGATTAATATTATTATTTTTTGATTTAGTTAGTATTGGAGTTCGTTATTATGGGAGTCATTTGTAATATTTAATCCATTAGTTATACTAGTTAGTATCATTAGTTAATATTGGAGTTCATTAATAGTGGCCTTTTCATCTAACTTTATTTAAAAGGAGACCAATAACACAAAGGGTTTAAAATTATAAAAATATTTTAGAAATATTTTTGGGGATTTTGGCATTGACTTGTATCACTACCATGAAAAGCATAAATATTTCAAGATGGAACCTCCAAGAATGTTGGCAATTAGATTTATATACTTTCAAGCTATCATGAATGGTAGAAGAATTGACCCATGCATGTATGTCCATGTATCTCCATGAATGCGTGCACATATTGACATGTGTATATATGTGCATGCATGCATGCATGTATACAACTTCACTTGTGTGAATTGTGTTTGCATGAATGTGTTGATTATGAGAAGAGATTATGGGATTGAAAGTTAACCCCCCTGTAGGTAATTCTCTAGTGAGTCCACCCTTAGTGACTTTCCCTAAAACCACTTAAAGTGTAGGGAAATTATTTTTTCTCTAAGACCCTTTTGTAGACCACTTTAATAGATTGTATAATTGTTTTGGATATTTTGTTGCCTTATTATGGTAGATTTGTGTTCTTATTAGTGTGTTTTGAAAAATAAATTGGATTTTAAGCATGACCATCTTTGGATCTTATCATCTTTTATTAGAATTACAAATGATGCAATATGGGTGTTCATATTGCTCCTCTCCCCAATTATGGAAGGGTGTTAGCTCAATGGAAGAGCGCATGCTTTATAAGAAGGAGGTTGGTGGCTCGATTCCTCCGTGCCTGATTGATATTGCAATATTGGTATTTTTAATAAAATATATTCTATTATGATTTATTATGGCTATGGTGGGGGGGGGTTTCAAACTATCTTTGTATGTTGCTACGAGGGGGGTTCTAAACCACCTATGAGGAGGGTTCGAAACTGCCCTTGTATGTAACAATGAGGGGGGTTTATAACTGTCCTCACAGGTACTTATGAGTGGGGTTTTTAACTGACCTCAAAGGTGCCTACGAGGGGGGCTTGTAACCACCCCCAAAGGTTCGTAATAAGGACTTTTAAGGTGGGTGGGGGGGTTTTGAATCTCCCCCATAGGTGTTTACAAGGGGGGTTTACAACAACCTCTAAAAGTCACCTTTTCTTGGAGGGGGTAGGGGGAGAACCACCCCCAAAGGTTCATAATAAGGACTTTTAAGGTGGGTGNTCCCCCATAGGTGTTTACAAGGGGGGTTTACAACAACCTCTAAAAGTCACCTTTTTTTGGAGGGGGTAGGGGGGAGAACCACCCCTAAAAGTCATTTTTAGCACCGATTTTTATCTCTTCCAAAACCACCCTTAAAAGTCCAAACTTTTAGCATCGGTGCTATTGGGGGAGGTTTTGTTAAGACCGCCCCAGAATTTTTGTAAGATGAAGTTTTAGGGAGGGTTTAGAATTGTCTTCATAGGAACCAATGAGGAGGGTTTGTAACCACCCCCAAAGTTTTGTAATAAGGAATTTTTGGGGGTTTTGGAACCACCCCCATAGGTGTCTATGAGGGGGGTTGAGAACCTCCCCCCAAAAGTCACTTTTAGTGGGGGTTGAGACCCACCCCCAAAAGTCACTTTTAGGGGGGGTTTAGAACCACCCCCAAAAGTCACTTTTAGGGGCAGTTTTGATCTCTTCCAGAACCACCCCTAAAAGTACAAACTTTTAGCATCGGTGCTATTGGGGGAGGTTTTGTAAAGACTGCCACCAAATCGAAAACCACCCCCAAAAGAAACTTTTGGATGAGGAAGACAACCCCCCCTAAAAGAAACTTTTGGATGAGGAAGACAACCCCCACTAAAAGTCAAATTTGTTGTAGTGTGGAGAGAGTCTTTAAGCACCTTCATCTCTTACAAGGATAGAATATGTCTCGTATTTACCTAAGATCTCGTATTTTACATCTAGTGATAAAAGTATGGAGGAAAATAAAATATATCATAATATCCTTTCACAAATTGACATCTTTTCGTCAAATATAATTGTTGTAGTAATTATCAAAATTCCACAAAACAATGCTTTTATTCACACCATTTTTATAACAATGATTAACCAATGTCCCAAAACTATACATCAAGTACCAACAACACCACAATGCAAATGCACTTGAAATTGGATAATAGAAAATATCATTGCAATCCAAACATACAAGAAATATTTTTGGCTCATGTGAAGATTGAGAATGATTGGACTTTTCAAATTGGAAGGGACAAATGATTTATTTAATATCGCCTTAGACATGACTAGTTTGGAAATGTGCAAATTGGTGGATAAGCATGAAAATGCATGTTTGAGTGGCCTTCATAAGCGTAAAGGTAGGGATAGGTCATACTGTGACAAACAAATCAAAGTCATCATAAATAGATAAGAGAAATATACCAATCAAGCCTCAACCACCATATTCATGGAATGAAAATGCTAGGGTGGGTTACAAAGTACAAGAGGCCAAGTAGAAAACAATTGGTTTTCCAACATAAATCTCAAATCAGGATGCTATTGTTTTAATTAAGAATGATTTTTTATTCTATTCACCTTGATTATTTAGAGTCCAATAATCATTCCACTCATTATAGAGGGTTAGTGGGATCAACAATCCTTTGTATACAATACTACTTGGAAAACACCAATGTCGAACCATTAACCATATAATGTAGATGCGTGCCATTTTAATTAAGTACGACATGCACATCAGAAATCACAAGGATGTAATGTGATTATACTTTGAATTTGAATTATATAACCATATACCATGTCTCACATGCCTTGAAATGCATGGTTCTAAGTGCATAGTCTATTGGAACTCATTTTTTACCATATGAAAATATGAAGAATTCCAGTGATCAAACTCACTCTTGTGTACAATGCATTATCCATCATAATAACCATGTTTTGTGTGATGAGTAGGTTAGACAATGCATATACAATTGGACAACACTAGTCTAGAAAACCAAAATTGGGTTGTGTTCGGATATCAAGAATGCTTCTTGAACTTGAAATTTTTTAAAAGTTAAAAGTTTGTTTCCTTGTTGTTGGGCACACAAATGGCCATATTGAACTTTTTTTCCCATTTTGCAATAACATTGAGGAGGAAGAATTTTGGGATATTTTCATGATTAATTAGAACAATTTAAAAACAATATTATCTAGAGCCTATTTTTCACACATTGAAAGAATCTATTGACATGCAAGGAATTATTCAAGGATTTCAAGAGAAAGAAAACTACATTGAAAAACTTAATGACATTGGATTTCAACATAGATCTTGAATCATAAATATTAATGAGAAAAACACTGAAAATCAACCCTAAATAAACACATTAATCTTCCTCCTTTGAGGGATAAAATAATTTTTTAGTTAGGATAGGAATTTAGGGATAGACATCCAATTATTTTTCCCTAGTCATTCTACATTTGAGACAATGGTTGACCTTTAGGGAAATGTTTGAGTACACAAGATACTTCCAAAAGACCGAACACCTACAACAACCACTCACACAAACATATCACAGAGTAACACACCGATCTTTTCACATGGTTTAATCCCTCTAAAGGGAAACACTCGACGAGCCCAAAAAAAAAGCTAGTTGAGGAAATTTAATATGCAAAAGAAAAAAAGTTATATAATGAGATTCTCATTATCGACCAACTAGCCAATGACCCTCCATGCTCTTTAAATAGATATCATGGATCAATCGGGTGTTAAGCCATGGATCAAACGTAGTTATGATATAAGAGAAGATGAACTGCCAGATCACTCTATGTCTAGAGCATATCATGACCGTTGGATTATATATTACAAATTCATACTAATGCACACTAAAGAAACACACTTTCCCTAATGGATATATTAAAACAAGTTGACCTTAACTAAATCCTAAGTGTCTAAATATCCTAACATCCCCCATTAAGAACAAATTGGGATAGGATTGAATGATTTACAAAAGTGATACTATTAGGATAAGTAAGGAGGAATTAGAGCATATCCCCCCTTAATGACAAGTTCCTGAACTCCTAACATAGATCAAAGTTTAGAAAACTTCACTTCTATAAGAGACTTTGTGAAGATGTCTGTAACTTTCTCATCTGTAGGGAAAAAGAGCTCTTCAAGAATGAGATCATGAATAAGCTTTCTGATGAAGTGAATATGTAGCTCAATGTTTTTGTTGCGTTGATGTTGAAATTGATATTTAGCGATCTTGATGGAACTTTGATTATCACACCAAAGTGGAATAGGTTGTTGATACTTGAATCCAAAATTTGAAAGGATCTGCCGAATCCATAAAGTTTCCTGACTGGCATTAACTGCAGCTCGATATTATGCTTCTACTAAAGAAAGAGAAAGATATTGTTGTTTATTATAAGCCCTAGTGATGGGTCCAGAGCCCATAGTGAAAACATAACCTATAGTATAATTTTGAGCATTAGGATCACTGACCCAATCTAAATTAGCGAAACCAATCAACAAAGGAGTCCCCCCTGTACTGTAATGAATCCCAAACTGAATTGTCCCCTGAATATATTGAAGCATTATTTTTGTTGCTTTCCAATGACTTTCATGGGGTGTTTGCATATAGAAGGAAACACGACCAATGACAAAAGAAATATCAGGACATGTACAAGTCAAGTATAAGAGACTAGCAACAATTTGACGATACAAGGTAACATCTACTTCAGGTGAAGTGCAAGTGGTAGAAATTCTGACTCTAGACTAGAAGGGAGAAGGGGCTGGTTTACAATATTCCATGTGAAAGCGATGAAGAAGGTCAAAAGCATACTTGGAATAAGAAATAAATATTCCTTCTTTGGTTTGCAAGACTTGGAGATCAAGAAAATAATGAAAATGTCCAAAGTCTGTCATTTCAAACTTTTTCATAAGACTGGATTTCACATGAGTTAAAATCTTAGGGTCACTACTAGTAAGAGTAATATCATCAACATAATGAACAAGGATTATGAGATTGTTTCCTACTTTCTTGGTATAGACATTTGGGTCAAAGAATGACATCTAGAAAAACCAGTGTCAAGGAGAAAGCTATCCATTTTGGCATACCAATCTCTAGGAGATTGCTTAAGGCCATATAAGGATTTCTCAAGGAGACAGATAAGGATAGAGTCATTCTAAACATATTCAGGAGGGTGTTTGAAGTAAATTTCCTCCTGCAAATCACCATGTAAGAATGCAGACTTGACATCCATTTTATGGACCTCCCATCTATGTAAGGATGTAAGGGAAAGAACAAGGCGAATGGAGTTCATTTTTGCGACAGGAGCAAAGGTTTCATTGTAATCAATTCCTTCAACTCGGGAAAAACCTTTGGAAACTAACCTTGCCTTAAGCCTTTCAATGCTTCCATTAGATGCATACTTAGTTCTATAGACCCATTTACTTCTGACAAGTTTTCTTCCTTTTGGAAGAGGTACAAGACACCAAGTATTGTTCGCCATCAAAGAATGATATTATTCATCTGTATATGCCTTCCAATCTGGATTCCCTGAAGCTTTTGCAAAATTATCTTATCATGATTCTTTGAAACTTGAGCCAAAATGGAAGAGGTTTGTTGGAATTGAGAACATGTTCGACATGGATCTCTAGGATCATTGGTAAGATCACTATTCGCTTCACATGTTGAACAGACCCATCGAGGAAGCAGTTGTGCTCACTGTCATCATCATAAATTGGAGTTGGAAAGATGTCAAGGAATTTGGGAGTAGAAGAAGGAAAAAGCGTCGAATCAGGCTCAAAGGCCATATATGGCACACATGCCGAGTTAGACTCGTAGGCCAGGATATTTTCATCAAATTTAAAATCTCTTCAATTAATTATATCATGATAATGTGGATGAAGAAGTCTATAACCTTTTACATCTTCAGAATATCCAAAAAATATTGTTATCGACCCAAATGGCACTTCTCTGTCCGAGTGTCGACACTTCATATGTTGGCACACAAAAGGACACTTATGGATTGAAGGTTGCCTAAACACTATAGATGGGAATGACATGAGATGCATTCACTATCCAACCAGCTTGCCATTTTACCTTTTCATATGTTGAATGCCGTACGCGACTATCTCCATATCAACTCGGGTACATACGCGACTATCTCCACAGCATCCCGCGTACTGTACGCGAGTATCTTCATTGCAACCCGCGTATAAATCTGTACGTGGGTTTCCCTTATAGCATCTCGCGTGTCATACGCGGGTTGCCAGTATCAATACTCACGTACACATCCATTCGACATTAAAAATAATAAAACATGATTAATGGAGATTTGTTGAGCCCTAATCTTTAACTATCTCAACTGTCACAACCTCCTCAACCTTCAAAACTGCTCTTTTTCCTAAAGTATAAATAGAGGCCTTGGGGAGGGCATTAAGAGAATCAATCTTGGAGAGAAAAGTTATGCTGGTGGTATATCTTCAGAAGTCTTTGGAGCAGCAGAACTCAGAATCCTTTGGTTGCAGAGGAGTCCTTGTTTCTGGCGTTGGGTTGTACACTTATCTCATTCACTATTGTTAATAAAGAGAATTCTTCTTCCAACTTTGTGTTGAGTCTCTTTCATGTATCATTGTTTGATGAATATTTTTGATTAAGCACTATATATATTGTTCATCTAACTTGTCATACATACATGTATAAGATTGTACTTGGAGAATTGCCTCTTTGCAGGTGAAGGAGGTGCATCCCTGAAAGCTTTGAAGAGGAGTAGAGTGGGAGAAGACAAAGCTTGGATCAACCGTTGTTAATCAGGTGAGTCCACCATATCTTCATATTTCCTTTTGATACTTTAAAGCTGATTGTCTGCAAGTTTTAGAAGTACATTGATAACCCCAGACCCTCGGTTCCAAGGGTGTTTATTCCTGAACAACAGAATTGGCAACTCCGCTGGGGAGCCTAGACTGCTGTGGATTATTTCTGTTTATCGTTGCCCAGTCTTTGCCTTGATTGTATGTGTGGTCTCTTGTCTTGGTTCATGCTTAGGATAGTGTTTGAAGACCTTGAAATTTTTTCTTTTTATTAGAAAATTTTGTACCTGTACACAGGTTGCTCTTGCACACAGCCGCATATAGAGGCCTATGCACGCAGGTTTCTCTCTAGGACAGTCGCGTACAGTACGCGGGTTTCCCTTATACACAGTCGCGTACAAGCCTTAGCATTGGAATTCTTGGGTTAGGGTTTGTTTGTCCCTGTTCCTCTATAAATTCTATTTGCTGGTTGGTCTTCCTTATAAGCACTGTACTGTGAGTTTGATGATCTTGTTGGCCACACCTTGTGCTTTCTTGTAAAGCCCTTGAGTTCTTTTGTTTGGATTGTCTTTCTGTTTGCAATTTGAAGTGGTTTTTCCTGTTTGGGTTATAGGTTTAAGTGTTGGTTGTCTGAATCAGTGATTAGGGTTCCAGACACTGTTTATCCCATTCTATTTTCGGATAGTGATTGGTGTGCCACTTGCCTTTGTGTGCTTTCAGTGATTTCCTTTCATTGTATCCACCCAAGCTAGGGTTACAAGTCTTCCTTAGGTGGTTGATTCTTGGTCTTATTAATCTGTTTACTTCACTTTGCTTACTTTATACAATTAGTTTAATTCAAGCATACTCAAGTTTTGTGCATTTAGGTGCACAGTAGTCTTTGAGCATTTTAAAAAGTGAAAAGAAAAACATTTAAAAGCTTTTGCATTTGATTTTGCATAGAGTAGTTTTATTTTTAGTTTTTAAAATATAATCTAAAAAAACTACAAAAATATAGTCTTAGAGTTCTCTTTATCATTGCATTTTCATCAATTTATATTTACAAAAAGAAGAAAAGAAGCTTGTTTTTTAGTAGTGGTAATTTGATTTGGAAATATACACCTTTGCTTTTTATATTTCTTATCGAGTCAAAAAACATCATAGTCCTTCACTCCACTTCCTTCTGAGTAAAAAATAGCCCTTAAAATGAACGCAATAATTAAAATTTATTAGTAATTTTTATTTTTTAGGGCCATACACCTACTAGCTTAGGCTAGACTTGTGGGATAGGAAGTGTAAACTTCCCATAAGTTTTAAAATTCAGACATAGTGGGTTTATTGATAGGTAAATCCTTCTCTTTATCGATAGTATCTGGGAAGCTCCTCTCAAATGGGAGTCAAGCACGAGGCCGCATGGAGGCATTGGACTGAGGAGATAACCCTCCGATTCCTTGTTGAAACGTAAATCAAGACTTTTACGCATCTAGGGATTCTGTCCTAGACAGAGTTTCAGGCTTAGCTACCCTGCCGATGCATACAAGTCAGGATTGTGACTATCCCCCCAGAATGTTGGTATAGTTAAGGTAGCCTCTAGTCTCTTGACATCTAGGGTTCATACATAGGTAAACCGGAAGGCTATTTCTGGTTCACCTTGGGCGGGATTGGAAGGTAACCTTTGTTGAAAGTGTAGGAGGGAGGTGGGTGATTCCTCCACTTGTGCCTAAGAACCTCTTCAAGGACGCCAAGTAACTGTTCTTCAGCTTTATTCAGGAAAGCATATCTTTTACCCTTGCTGACTGTTGAGACTTTAGGAGTTTTCGTAGTGATTGCTCTGTGGTTTTTCTGTGTTTAGCCTACCTTAGGGTTTGAATTGTCAAATTTACAATTGTGGAAGACCAACCTATAACAAGGTCACGAAGGTTGCAAAACCTTCCCCCTCTCATCACATTGGAACCTCCACCTCCACCTCAAAGGCGGAGATTGGACATGGACGGTTCATTTGAACCGATAGGAGTAAGTGAAGTTCCAGGGGATCCAACACTTAGAGCTAACTGCTTTGATTTTAATAAAGTTGAGATAGAAGACTTGCAGGCTGACAAGTTTGCAAGGAATTTTAATACACCCTTGATTGACTTAAACGATCCTATGATCGTCCAGGTTAGTCCTTTTGATTCACCTGTTTTAGGTGTCCCTGTGGGCAGGATAATGTCTACTGTGGGAGAAAGTTCTTTTGTTTTCACCTCAGCCTTTCCAGCTGAAGGGGTACTACCTCCCTCGGTAAGTGCCCCTAGATCTAGCATACCTACTATGCCATTGAATCCAGTGAGCCGGGTGGTCCAACCACTAGTTCCCACAAGCCTAGTAGGTGATTCTGGTGACATGGTTACTGGGATTCCTAGTATACCTACTATTCCTTCCTCCTTCACACACACTACCCAGAGCGATCCGGTAGGATCCTCAGCTTTCATCCAAGGATTTCCTTGGAATGGGGGGCGTATTCCCCCATCCAATCCATACATAGGCCCATCACCTTCTTATGTAGGAGTGCATTTTGGAAACACTACCTCTTATGGGCAAGGTTTTCAAACTCTGGTCTCGACCCCGTTCATGAGCTCTCCCTTTTCGTTGTTTAGTGGAGGGATACCTGCTCCCTTTTTTCAAACCCCAGTTTCGACTGGGACGGCCTGAACCTCTTATACTGCACCTCCCACCCACAATCCTATGGCCTACAGATGGAATCCATTTCAAAGTAATCCATCCACTTCACAACCGGCGGCAGGGGGCAACCCCACCTTTACATATGGGAATTTGGGGGAAAGTTCCTCTAATCCCCAGACTGGCACTTTTAGTGCTCCAGTTTGACCCAAGCTTCCGTTCCTGGCAACGTTAAACTTCCCAGATTTGTCTAAATTGATGAACGACCTAGTGAGGCATGACCCCTCGTGGCCACTAGTCCCCACCAAATTGCCATCGAAAATCCCAAAATTCGAGGGAAAAGTTGGTGAAGATCCTAGGGCTCATGCCACCACTTTTCATTTATGGTGTTCTTCTAATTCATTGAATGAAGATTCAGTCAGGTTGATTCTGTTGCAAAGAACCTTAATGAGTATTACAACAAAATGGTACATTGAGTTGCCTTCTGCTGCGTTCAGTAGTTTTTGGGACTTGGCTAGTGCATTTCTTAGCCACTTTCAGGTTCCGGTCCGATACGATTTTGAAACGGACTTGTTATCTAGCTTTAGGTAGAACAAGGTGTTGAGGCCTGGAAAATCGCAGGCGGCAACAGTAAAGGATTCTCCCCAATCAGCGTTCCCAACTAGCCCGCTGACTGTTTGGTATAGGGAATCCGTCCGGTTTGCGGTCCGGCCACCGTAGGTCAAAGTAACAACGAGGGTTTACCGGTTGCGGCCCGGTCCACCGGAATTTGTATTTTGACTTAATGGATGCAATGCACATGCCTATCTAAAACATGCAGGGTGATAAGGATGCCGGGAACCACACCACGTGCTGCGCAGGTTCTTACCTCTCGTCTTATGTTCGCTGCACCTAAATCACATATGCAATTATGAAACCAAGATAACTACTATCTATCCCCGGGGAGCTAGAAAATCATTATTAGTGAGTAATGCACCACTTTCATGTATGTTAAACTATATTACAGATAGCTGCTATTTACGTTTACAACGCATGAATGAAAAGATATTCTAACAACCAGATAGCCAATTGTTATATACAAACACATGCATTACTCCAAGTGAAATTTCCATAAATAAAATCAGAAATTATTCAACCAGACATAGGTCATAAAGTTAGAACAATCTCACGATTCACAGACACCAGCAAAAAAAACAAAGTGATTCGTCTTTCCACGGTCCATGGTACAACATTTGGAACACTTCACGGTCCTTTCTCCAACAGGCAAACCAAACTCTTTATTGCAAAATGAAATAGTTCTTCTTA
>LPNX010154902.1:105861-146442 GCA_001517045.1 Pseudotsuga menziesii
ATTTGAACCACAAAACATCCTCAGATACATCCCGTTCTGTGTCAGGAAAAAGTCACCAAATTCTTCTATGACCTGCATGGCCTCTTCAGACATGCAGTTACATTCTTTTTGGAAAACCAGGGTGTGTAGAGGCATGATGAAATGTTCACAAATTTCTCGGTAGTGGCCATGGTATTGATGAGCCCCCAGTAGCTTGAAGGCTACATATACGGGCACTCTGTCTCTGTCCCAAACACACTTGAGCCCTGGGAAGGGCTGGTGACACATTATACAGTCAATCAAGATAGAGCTCATGTAGAACTCAGACTTTCTCTGTTGTACTCCTCCCTTTGCTGCAGCTATACAGGAAGACAGACTACTGGATACCAGGCCGGACCAGTTGAATATTGTCCCTTCAGTGGCCATGTAGAACATCAGGGGAATCCATTCGAATTTGAATAATTTACCATCTGCCCTCCCGAAGATTCGGTTCAACATTAGAGCTATGAATCTGTACGGGGGTCTAAGGGTGGCCGTATCGTAATCTTCGGTAACTCTATGTCTAAAGAGTTTCCCTGGCAATAGCATTTTTCTCATGGTGTCTATCAGATTCATCCTGAGACTGTCCAACCACTCATTGGTCAAGAAAACTTGAGGCTCAGGCAAATGGTAGGCTAAGGACACATACCCAGGGCTAAAGGAAGCGTAGCCCTGGCCTCCAATATTGCAGATCAGCATTGAACCATGATTTGTGTGCGGAAGGATCCACCTCATCAGTTCAGCACAAGGAAACATCTCGGGCCTAGTGGCAACCTTCATGATTGCAGACTTCTCTATGTTTGTGTAGATATGTTCCTCCTCCAGGCCTGTATCTGGAACTTCCCTTCGGGAAATCATTCTGTGTATGTCCCCCCATTTATACTCAGGGTCCACCCCTGTGACACACTGTGTATCTTCATATATATATTCAGTAGGTATATCGGTTTCTATGGCCGCTTGCTCTTCTACCATAGGTGCTTTCTTTTTCTGCCTTTCGGACATCTTGAAATCTTCCTGCAATGCAACACATCATGATATGAAGCCATTCAGATTTTGAAAATGTTAAGCAGCAGTTTATTCTTTCTCCATTTGTATATGTTGCTAACATGGTATCAGTCACAGGTTCTTTATATTGCAGAATTCGACCTAGTTATGCAATCCGTTGAGCTTACGCTATCATCTTATAAGTGTAACATATATATGCATAACCAATCTACACTATGATTATTGAACTAGCGGCACAAAACTCAACCCCTCTCTGCAATATAACTAACCATAAATGCTACAGGATATACTTCATCAAATGGTCTGCCATTGAGACTAATCAATATTAATTTATAACAATGTCATCAAGTAATGTACATGCAAAACCAACATGATTATCCTGCAAACTTAAACCAGCCCTAGAAAGCATAAGAAAAACACAGCCTGGGCCGCTCGCGGCCCTAACCATTACATTGGTGCGGTCAATAAATACGGGCACCCACGACAATCCTTCGCGCGGAGGACACCAATCAGCGCCATCGCTCATTATACCCGTAAGGCTTCTTATAATGACCGCGGCACGACCCTAGGGCTTCACGGTGGCCAGCAATGGCGAACGCGCAGCGCGAAGGCTACGACTAGGGTTCGCGGAAAAGGAAAACCAATGGCTGGACATCTACCATGGACAGACTGCGAAAAAACCCTCCCCCAAACGCTTCAAAGTTCACCTCGCCACAAGAAAAAACCAGGTGCAGGCGGCATAACGGCCGCCTGCACCTTGTCTTCCCCCTTTTCTATGAATGAACCAAAACGCGGAGGCAGATGAAACTCGGCTTTATAAAAGAAAGGAAAAAACCCAATCCCTCCAACGGCCAAAACTAATCCCCCAAATAAGATATGACGCGGGCACGACTGCTGGGGAGAACGGAACTACCAACCCTAGTCGTGGGTAAAGAAAAACCCTGTTTACGACAGCGACAACAACAGGCCGTAAATTCTGCATTACTTTTACCCTAAGCAACCCAGCCAAACTTTGAAAAGAAGGGCTTAAGCTCCTACCTGGCAGGATTGCACGAATGAACAGGTGACAGCGATGGAGTCCTTGACCAACAGCTGGACGTGGTTAACGGTACGAAGCTCCACACAACTCGCTAGCTCGACAATGCGACAGCTCGGACGCGATAAAACAAATCATAAAAAAAACAACCACGCGCCCCGCATATATAAAAAAAAAAACTAGCACGTGCGACGAGTCGGATCAGTCGGGCCGGATATGAAAGTCTCGGCGGGCGGCTCACCATATCTACGCCCGGAATGGCGGGACATCCTCTTCTCTCCACCACCCGCATCACCAGACAAAGGCATACGCTTTAACACGAGGTCGGGCGGCAACGGATTCATTTGTCGGGCGATCAGGAGCTTAGCGACCCCCGCAACGGCGGGTGCATCGGGGAAACCAACATTATCCATGGCGCTGCCAAACGCAATCGGCCATAAACCGCAACTCTCAATCTTTCATTGGACCGCAACGGCGGCAAGGGCAGAATTCGTCTCCCTCCGACACGATGTTAAGGCTGCGCCCGAAACAGTTATATGACCACCAAGAAAGGAGGCAGGCCCGCAACGGCGGGATGGACAGACAACCGGGTTCTCGCAGCCACCCGCAACGACGGGGCGAGAAACAAAGGTAAAGTTTCGAAATCCGCCCGCAACGACGGGGCAAAGAATGAAAACAAAGTTTCGGAAACCACCCGCAACGGCGGGGCAAAAAGATAAAGATGGGCTGAAAAGGACCCGCAACGGCGGCTCGGCCAAAGAAGAAGCCTCCCGACCCAAGAAAATTTTGCAATGAATACTTAAAGGGTTAGGCAAAAACAAGTAGAATCTCAATTCCAAAAGATGAAAACATGAAAACGATGAGAAACCAGCTAAGTGAAAGCACTCAAATTCCATGAAGGCACCTCGAAAATCCTCAAGTTGAACTCAAAGGAAAAAACAAGAAAAGGACTGAACTAACTCAAAGCAAAGGAGGGTCCCAAATTTTTAGAATTTTGGGAAAAACTGTTGCAGCTGCAACACAAGGCTACCCACATCTTGGATCACATCCAAGAGTGGAGGAGGCGAAAGAGCCTTATTAAAGCCACTATTCCTCCTGAGTTTTTAGTAGAGTGGTTCCTTAAATCCCTGTTGCCTTACATATCTAAGGACATATCCACTTTAGGAGTGACAAATGAAGAAGAATCCATTCTCAGGGCCCAACAATTGGATTTGATTTATTCGTAATCTAGAATCTTGTATGAGATTATCTCTGAGGCACCGAGGCCTACCCACGATGCAGGGAAATCTAAGCCTGGACCCCATGCTGATGGTGTGGTTGGGTCCGTAAACTCTCTCACTGTAGAGTCTTTGGGCAAAAATCTCCACCAGTTGTCTATAAAACATTCTACGGTGGAGGCAGCAAAGGCTGCCCCCTCACCCAAAAACGCAAATGTTTTTGCACATACCTCTCAGAAGGGCAATCAGCAGCCCGGTGGGAAGAAGAAGAGAGGAAAGAAAGGGGAGGGAAATCAAAACAAGTAGAAACCTGCAAATAGTGCTGAAGGGGGCAAGAAAGAAAAGAAAAAGGTGAAATTCCCGTGTAAGTTGTGCCATGAGGATCACCTCACCCATCTTTGTCCCCTTATGGAACAAGCCCAAAAGCTGCTAAAAGCTCAACAACTGCCTGTCCTAAAGGATCCTTTTCCCCAAGGGCAGAATTCAGCTTCAACTTCTAATGTAGTAGGGGGCACTCCAGGTGCCCCTGACCACAACTATATCAACATGGTTCGATCTTCGACTCTGCTACAGACTAGGAATGAAAACTATGAAAAAGAGACTTCTGAGAAGGGTAAGTCTATAGGTGAAACTTCTAACCTTCTCACGATCGAGAAGCCTGCTGAAACTATGCCTAAAATATTGAAAGGTGTCTTTAAGAAGACCTTGCATAACCCTAATGCTAGGGCTGCTTTGAACTACTCCGTGTGTCACGTCCCCGTCCCTGAGACCGACAAAGAGGACGTGACGAATCATCAAATATAGCTGGGCAAACTGCCCCATGAACATAACAGGGTAAATGCTGATATTATGAGCTTGAACAACATGCATAATAGGATGCCAAACATACAAGCATACACAGATGCATAATTCCTCAATCATTCATCGGAAGCAAACATACACATTCCAGCATTCTCATGTTCCTTGTAACTCATTAAACATCAAAGTAATTGCAAAGATGAAAGTAACCAGCAGCACTTATCTTTTGATGAAGAACCTGTCCCGCAACCAGCTATGTTGCTGCAACGTTCCACCCAACCGTAGGCCAGTGTGCTCATCAATCTCTCAGCAATGCTGCCACCCCCGAGCTGGGCATGATTCCTCCAAGGATAAGGGTAAATGCAGGCTTACACATAGCCAGAGACACAATCATCATCCCAACACAGCTAGGTTTAATAGGCCTTCAACAGATTGGCCAAGTCATCACATCCCAAGGGGACAACCACTGCATACTGGCAACAAAACAAGAGGTTCACAGCTCTGTGATGAGGGCAAGGCAACCGGTGACAGTCCCAAACAATAGACGAGCACAGTTCGAGTCAACAAGACAACACGGAGTTGTTCTTGGCCCTATCGTGGCCAAGACAACTCGGCAACAACACCCAAACCAGGGTATATCAGCAACCCATCTTCCCAATAAAAATAGTGGCAATAATCCACAGCCCACAGAACATGGAAAAGGAAACATAACTCCCAGCATAGACATGGGAGACTCAACCAATGGATTTGGAAATCCACAGCACACAGCTCCTCCACACAAACGCTAGAGAATGACACAACTCCTACAAACATGGGCGAGACACACACAGTCCCCAATTGAGGAAGAAATCGGACTCACAGCCACATCCAAAAATCATGGGAATAATAGCAACAGCCCCAAAACATGGGTGAAGTCAACAGCAAGCCGCATACATGGCCCTGAGCGTGAATGGCTCCTACACCTGAAAATCCTGGGTGACAGCAGCAATTGCATATGCTCCCTACGTGAGGAAATGAACATAGAATCTTAGTGCGTGAGGAGAGAGCAGAACGTAGGTGAAACCAGAGAAGTCCTGCGCATGAAGAGAAAACAGAAGCGGCTCTGCGCGTGAGGAAGATGAACAGATAGTGAGAATGGCGTCATGGGGAAGATGGAGGAATTGCTTGCCTCTTTACCCACGTTTTCTCCAGCAATAAATTCCCTCAATCACTCAGCCATAACTCTTCAACCACCAGCTGAAGCATTAAAGAGGTTGACAAGGTTGGATGAGACAAAAGGTGACAAATCAACAAGGTGGTAAAACATGGGTTTTTCCCCCATAGACTAAGGTTTGACATCCCCCACCCCTTATCCTTTGGAACCATGCCCTTTTAATTCAACGTTGCACTGCTGTAGCTGGTTGTGGTTTATTTTATTTAATGTGTGTATTTACATTATATACATCATGCAAACGGGGTCAAAACCGGGGATGTGACATTCCCCTCCCCCTTGGAATAACACCGTCCTCGGTGTTCCATTACATATATACAATACATATACAGTTGCACATCAAAATTTCAAAATTGCAGATCTGTCCCACGTTCAATCATTTACTTTGAACGTTCAAGACCAAGCACCTCGGCTTCCATGGACTTCTCCTGCTGGTTCTTAGCTTCCAGCTGATCCCGAATTCTAGGAACTTTGCGGCTAATGCCTTCATCATGTTCCCTCATTGGGTAGTCCCGGCGTAAATGATGTCCTCCGCATCTCCAGCATCTCACTGGATGCATCATATTTACCCGCTCAATTTCCCTTGAGTCTTCATGCCTGGACCGTTTCCTATCGGGTCGCTTGGACAGTTGTCCCGTTGCTGATACACCTTCCTTCCTTTGCCGATTGCTCCCAGAAGGATTTTCACCTCCCTTTGCAAACCAATAGAGTCTTGCAAAATTTGGTGGTTCATTTCACTCTGCCTTTTCTGTAACTTGAGCATTTCCCCAAGATTCTCCTGGGTCTTGGCAATCACTTGAAGGAGACTTCCAGCTAAGTCCAACAGCTTTTGATCTGCTGCCATGATCAATGTGCACCACCGGGTTTCACTTTTCTCACCTGTGAAATGCACCATCGGAATTCTATTAGACCAAGAATAATATAGGCATCAAAATCAGTTAGTTAATTACCCAATTGGCATGACAGTTTAAGTTCCATTAAGGAAACTTTCATATTTTTCATGCCTTCCCCAACAGGCACATGAGCTCATTCATGTCCCTTCTTGGGCAGGTAATTAACCATTCCAGCATTCACAATTTACTTTTAAGCAAATACACACATTTAATTCTCAATCATACATGCATTCAACAATCCTTTGTTTTCACAATGCATAAACATATATATATATATATATGTAATCAAAAGGCAAGAGAGAGCAGTAAGAGTTTTTTCCCCTCTTTGTGTTGTTCCATCCGGGAACCCACACCATCGCAGTGGCTTTTTATGCTCTCAGTCTCTTTCACTTTCACCGTGAACGCTGGACCAATCTCTCTTGGTCATGACACTTAGTGTCTTTGGTCTATTCCAGACCTTTAAACCATGGAGTCTCTCCACATGGTTTGTCTCGGCTGCTAGGACTCCCCCGTCTTACTAGCACCTTTTTCATTACCGCTCAACCCGAGCTTTCTAGGATAGTCACATGTCCACATGCATCTCTAGGATGCTCTAATAGTCCTCGCTCCCAGCGATACCTATATCCAAACATTGAATAAATTCACATGTTTAGTTTATTCTCATCAGTTTTATCTTGCTATAGAGATAAACATCATAACCAAGCATATACCCATGTATATTCATACGCAAAATAATCCAATACTTATCTGTATTGTGCGTTCCCTCATTCGTCTACAGGATCCTGCTTCGCTTTGCAAGCCTTGGGATCGCCTATGGACTTAGATGTTAGGTCAGCGCGCCGGCTACGCCTCAACATCAATTAATTAATGTCTAGCCAGTACACAATCATGTCAACTGGGCTTGGAACTTTTATCATGACCCTTTCCAGGTCTAGGATCTACTATGGATCCCCAGACATATCACAGCCCATCATACACTTATATCAACAATAACACATACACTTATACCACCATACACTTATATCAACAATACACTTATACCAACATACACTTATATCAACCATTTACCTTTACCTTTTACCTTTACCTTTAGCCTGTCAACACAAGCAATACAAGCGAACTCATTAGCGTTATTGCTCTAAAAATTGTAATCACATTTCCTATTATTCACTATCAAGTATTGAGACACCAGGAGTGCGTCCACTCCCTAGAGTGTAATCAATATTGAAATCCCTTTCATGATCCAATCTCAGAAAAGTGTGCACTCTTCTCCGGTGTGTGTCATGTAGGCCCTATGCATACTCAAGCAACCGATCATCATGGAAATAAATCAAACATGTTTTGCATATGAAATTTAACAATTAACATGCATATTCATAGCAAGGGTCACAGAACACTTATCCATCTGTCGTCGCAGTATGCCTTTGTTAAGGAGGAATGGAGGCTCCTTTTATATTTCACATTCACACATGTCTTACCGACATAACCCATACCATCTCACTCATGTTATTTACCAAACATGCAGTGCAGATGAGACATTTTAAAATGTCTAATGGCGTTTCACCCGAAACCCAATTTCAAGGGAAAACCTTCCCATGACGTTTGGCTCTTGCAGGTCATCACACATGATCTTCCTGCAGTGTGTACCCCTGACATATTCATCAAATAGCCAAATAGTCAATCATTACCTGATACTACAATCTAAATTGATTGTTCCATAACCAAGCAATGACATTAGAAGTCAAATTCATTAGGAATTTGCAATTCTACTACAGAAATTGACTCGTTCAATTGTGGGTTTCTTGTAAGCAGCACTACTATGCCCATTACAATTTTATGTTCACTATCATAACATAATTACCCACTTATCGTGCGTCCCTCCTGACACATCTTATACAAGCCAACAATGATTAGTAGTCGTCAGTACTTTCTTAAATCCATAATCCACAATTCAAATTTAGCAACCAACTATTTTCACAACCATGAGACTTCTTCTCATAAATGGTAGATTCTGGCATTGGTCAGGGTCTTACCTCTCACTGCCATGCTCGAATAATCTACCTGAAACATGAGTTTCAATCAACCAAACACAATCTTATGCAAGCCAACAGTGGCTAGTGGTTGTCAGCAATTTTTCAAATCCGAATTTCAACAACCTATTATGCATATCATATGGTAGAATTTGGCATTGGTCAGGATCTTACCTCTCACTGCCAAGCTCAAAATAATCTACCTGAAACATAAGCTTCAACATCCAAACACAAGCTTATGCAAGCCAATAGTGACTAGTACTTGTCAGCAATTTCTTAAATTTGAAATTCACAATTCAAATTTAATAAGCTTTTTCACACTGTAGATTCTAGCATTGGTCAGGGTCTTACCTCTCACTTCCATGCCCGAAATAATCTACCTGAAACATAATCTTCAGTCAACCAAACACTGGGTAAGTTTGGATGCATATAACCTTTTCATTGCTACAACCATCACTGAAGCATTTTCAGAGTTTATAAAATTCAAATACTTCTAGCTGTTAGTCACATCAGCATTACCAAAACTCATTTTCTTCATGCAATCATCATCATATTAACATTGCAAGGCATAGTCATATCATTCATGTAATTAAATGAAGTGTTTAGATACTCCTTACTTCACAAGTGTATCATTGATACCACCTTGCTCTTCAATAGAGCATTTCTGGCAGCCAATTGATCATGACTATCCTGCATTCATAACAACCCCTGAAATGATTCCTGAATTATCATCAATCCACCATTCCAGTTGTTAGTTAGTCCGCATATCACATGCATTCATCTCAATGCATTCCTGCAATACATCACAACATTGCACCTACACTTATGCAATCAGTCATTCACACCCTCCATAGGCATACATCCATTGCATAACTACAAGGTTCATAAAATCTTTCCAATGCCTATCCATTCATGCTACCCTGCATTCAATATACCATGCATGGCCTAACCATGACTAATTCATACAGGATGCTTTACCGTAATTAAGATCATCAGCATATATAGGCATGATACCTCTTATATTCAAACATCCACATGGTATGAGGTCTCTTACCTGTACCAATCCATGGAATTTGTCATAAGCAAACTCTTACCTGCATGGGTCTTACTTACGCCCTTGCCAGGACCACTTTGGTTGGTCCTTTGCAGGAGATTGCAGAATTTGCTCACCAAATTTTGTTATGGACTTGTTGCCTTATCCCTTTCCCCAGAGGGTTGCTAGACACGCTCTGTCAGCATCAGCAACATATTCATCTAGGTCCATGTCACCATCGGTGTAACCACTAATGCCAACATCAAAGCAATGATTATCATTAGTGGTTCATTATAATTATATAATTCCTAATATTCTTACCAACATGAAATATCCTATGCATGCAATACATATCCTCATGCATTTCAAGCATAAACTTAGGAAATGTAGTCATAATCAGAAAGATATGGTCTAATGAAAACTTCCCTTTCCAATCCCTCATCCTAGCATGAAACTCCTTGTCCACACAATAGCTTTTTGACTTAACAGTCCTTGCTACTTCTGGCATGCAACTGCCCAGATTTGTCCATTTGATAGCAGTGGCCATCATTAGCACTTTGCTGCTTCATGCTCAGATTTTGGTGACTTATCCTTGTTCCCCACTGGATAAGCTTTCCAACGCATGTCCACATGCTTCATTCCGACCTCGGATGTGAAAACCACACCACTTCTAAAATGAAGACTTTCACCAAATCTTACCTGGGTTCCAACTTCAGCCACCTCACTTCCGTTGCACCATTCATCTTTTATGAACTTTGGGTGTTACTAAATTGCCCAAAACATAAAATCTTCTTTTCACAAGAACGACTATCTCACGGGGCAACGAGGGTCAAGGGGGATTTCCCCCTTGTGGCTTCCCTTGTGGCAGCGCCCTCGTTTTTTGTTTTTGTTTTTGTAAATCATTGATTTTCGCGCAATCCGACGCATAAGATCGCTGCCACTTTCTCATTTTCCAGCCCATGAAAATTCACTGAAAAACTGCTTGAAAACCCTGCTGGAAGGCAGTCGAAATCTGTTGGAAATCTCAATTATCCTTTGTGCAAAAATGGATCTCATTCCACACAACCTTCTGACGTATCGGCTGTCAAACAGTTACTCCTCCCGCTGAATCGGCTCTCGAAAGGATTTCCCCTTCCGCAACGGCGGCTCTCATCGGCTGTCGGAAGCTTTTCTACATCGGAAGCTGAAACGTTTTCTCTTCCGCAACGGCGGAACATGATCTCTTTCCTTCTTCCGATCGGCGGCACAACCGGTTCGGCATCGGCAACCTTTTTACATCGGAAGCCAAATTGCTTTGGCTTCCGCAACGGTGGATGGTCATTCCCTTTCTTCTTCTGGCGACCAATATTTTCTATCTTTCTTTTACTGCATCGGCCCTCGGAACACTTTCCACATCGGAAGCCTTATTGCTTCTTCACCTGCAACGGCGGACGTCGGAAGCATTTCCACATCGGAAGCCAAATGACTTTGGCTTCCGCAACGGCGGCTCACCAAAGACAAACTTCTTTCGATCAGCTTCTGACACTTAGAAAATTTTCCGTGATTTTTCTTCTGCACTGCCGACAATCGGACGAATTTTTCGTCAGATGCCCAATCATTTCTTCATCCGCAATGGCGGACGTCAATCCACTTTCTGCTTCGATGATTCAACACTTAGCCAAATTTCTAACCTTCTTGCAGCGTCAGCGATCGGATGGCTTTCGAGTCGGATGCGGAATCGCTTCGTCGTCCGCAACGGCGGAAGTTCACTTCGCCTTCTCTTCCGACTGTCTAACACTTAGACCAATTTTTTTTCAAAACTTCCCTTCGTTGGAAATCAGCTCCATTGCTGCATCGGCGGCTGAATCCTTTTCACAGCCGCAACGGTGGACCGAAAATCGCTAAACCTTCCGCCACATCGGAAGTCGAAACCACTAAGTGTTCCGACTGTCAACACTTAGGCGATTTTTTTGAAGTTTGCTGCTGTCAAACTCTGATCTCTGCTGGGCAGAATGAAGTCCTGCCTCTGTCAGTTGCTCCTTCTTGGCCCATAGAGGCCCACTGTTGCAACCAGGAGCTCTGATACCATATTGTCACGTCCCCGTCCCTGAGGCCGGCAAAGAAGACGCAACGAATCATCAAATATAGCTGGGCAAACCGCCCCATGAACATAACAGGGTAAATGCTGATATTATGAGCTTGAACAACATGCATAACAGGATGCCAAACATACAAGCATACACAGATGCATAATTCCTCAATCATTCAGCGGAAGCAAACATACACATTCCAGCATTCTCATGTTCCTTGTAACTCATTAAACATCAAAGTAATTGCAGAGATGAAATTAACCAGCAGCACTTATCTTTTGATGAAGAACCTGTCCCGCAACCAGCTACGTTGCTGCAACGTTCCACCCAACCGTAGGCCAGTGTGCTCATCAATATCTCAGCAATGCTACCACCCCCGAGCTGGGCATGATTCCTCCAAGGATAAGGGTCAATGTAGGCTTACACATAGCCAGGGACACAATCAGCATCCCAACACAGCTGGGTTTAACAGGCCTTCAACAGATTGGCCAAGCCAGCACATCCCAAGGGGACAACCACTGCATACTGGCAGCAAAACAAGAGGTTCACAGCTCTGTGATGAGGGCAAGGCAACCGGTGACAGTCCCAAACAACAGACGAGCACAGCTCGAGTCAACAAGACAACATGGAGTTCTTCTTGGCCCTATCGTGGCCAAGACAACTCAGCAACAACACCCAAACCAGGGTATATCAGCAACCCATCTTCCCAATAAAAATGGTGGCAACAATCCACAGCCCATAGAACATGGAAAAGGAAACGGAACTCCCAGCATAGACATGGGAGACTCAGCCAACGGATTTGGAAATCCATAGCACACAGTTCCTCCACACAAATGCTGGAGAATGACACAACTCCTACAAACATGGGCGAGACACACACAGTCCCCAATTGAGGAAGAAATCGGACTCACAACCACATCCGAAAATCATGGGAAGAATAGCAACAGCCACAAAACGTGGGTGAAGTCAACAGCAAGCCGCATACACGGCCCTGAGTGTGAATGGCTCCTACACCCGAAAATCCTGGGTGACAGCGGCAATTGCATCCGCTCCCTATGTGAGGAAATCAACGCAGAATCTCAGTGCGTGAGGAGAGAGCAGAACGTAGGTGAAACCAGAGAAGTCCTGCGCATGAAGAGAAAACAGCAACGGGTCTGCGCGTGAGGAAGATGAACAGATAGTGAGAATGGCGTCGTGGGGAAGATGGAGGAATTGCTTGCCTCTTTACCCACGTTTTCTCCAGCAATAAATGCCCTCAATCACTCAGCCATAACTCTTCAACCACCAGCTGAAGCATTAAAGAGGTTGACAAGGTTGGATGAGACAAAAGGTGACAAATCAACAAGGTGGTAAAACATGGGTTTTTCCCCCATAGACTAAGGTTTGACATCCCCCACCCCTTATCCTTTGGAACCATGCCCTTTTCATTCAACGTTGCATTGCCGTAGCTGGTTGTGGTTTATTTTATTTAATGTGTGTATTTACATTATATACATCATGCAAACAGGGTCAAAACCGGGGATGTGACACCGTGGTTGAATACTTAGCCCAAATCCCGTGTGCAATGTCAGCTTTAGAGGTGTTACAGAGCTGTCCCACCCAGCAGGATGCACTCTTAGCAGCGTTAGGCAGCATGGACTCATCGAGTCTCATGGCGAAATTTCACTTGTCTGATGTTAAAATTCACCTACCTTACCATGTAGCCTTATCAATAGATGTCATCCATGGTGGAAAGACCATTGGAAGGGTAGTTGTTGATGAGGGTGCTTCTACATGCGTTATGTCCTTGTCATGTTGGAAAGGTCTCGGATCCCCAGAGCTGGTCCCGTCAAACACTCTGCTTACTGCTTTCGATGGAAGGTCATTCCGTCCGCATGGTATCCTACCAGATTTTGAAATTAAGCTGGCAGGCAAAGCAGTGTCTATTGAGGTGGAAGTGATTGATGCACATTTGGACTATAATTTTCTTTTGGGAAGAAGCTGGACTTATGCCATGTCCGCTATTGCGTCGGCCGTCTTTCGGGTGGTAGTATTTCCAAACGAAGGGAAGTTGGTTACTGTTGACCAACTCAATTTTACTCGAAAAGGCCGCATGGAGTGTAATGAGTCCGCTATGCCATTGGTTGATCAGGTCAAACCTGCTACACAGAGCTTGGGGGCTGGAATGTACGCATCACTGATGGGCACATTTGATCTTCCAGCCCCGATTAACTATATAGGTTCTACTAGTGTGGGGAAGTCCATAGCCACGGTTGTTGATAGGACTGATCCTTGGGTTCTCCCTTCCCCCCATGAACCGGAAGTGCCCTTATTGGAAATGGAAGTGGCTTACCAAGCTATCACTCAAACCACTGTTGATCGCATTCCAGACCCTCTCACAGTCTCAGAGGACCTGGAAGAAGTCTATTTGCCTGCTTGGGCGAAAAACTCTTTGCACTCTACGAACTGCTTAGATATGGTTTTACCTTTTGATGAAGCCATTCCGGAAGCCATGTTTGGACATGGTAAGATCTGCAAAGATATTCATCATCAATCCTATTTTCTTCCAGAGCTAAGTAGGATAGAGAATCAAGAGTTTCATATGAGACTGTCAGATGATGTTGATACACCCATCAATCCCTTACCCAGGGAAGGAATGTTTGCTGAGGGGAATATGGAAAATATTTCTGCTACTATCCCTATCAACATCTCTGTGAATCCAGATGCCATGGAAAATATACATATAGGTGCAAACTGCTCTCCTAAAGAGATTGCAATCTATACGGCCTTGTTCAAGGAATTTCATGACGTCTTTTCCTGGTCATGTGAGGATATGCTAGGAATTGATCCATCGATAGTTGAACATGAGATCTGAACACACCCTAATGCTAAACCTGTTTGGCAAAAGTTAAGACCTGTTAACCAGCGTAAAGCGGCGGCTATGAAGGATGAAGTTGAAAAACTGTTGAAAGCTGGTTTTATTTATCCTATAGCTCTGACGGAATGGGTATCCAACCCTGTTTCTATTGATAAGAAGCAAGGGACCATACGCGTCTGTACTAACTTTCAAGATTTGAATAAAGCTTGTCCTAAGGACAACTATCCCATGCCATTTATAGATCAAATTATAGATGCTTGCATGGGAAATGAAGTTTTCTCGTTTATGGATGGTTTCTCCGGATACAATCAAATTCAAATAAAACCGGAAGACCAACATAAAACTGCTTTCATTTGTCCTCGGGGTACCTTCGCGTACAAAAAAATTCCCTTCGGATTGAAAAATGCTGGGGTAACCTTTCAACGGGAAATGAACTTTGCCTTCCATGATATCAAAGCCATTGCCGAACCTTATCTTGATGATCTGCCTGCACATTCTCGTAAAAGAATTGATCATCCAGATCACTTGCGTCTAATCTTTGAACGATGCAGATACTATAAGATTCGCTTGAATCCCCACAAGTGCATGTTATGTGTTGAGTTAGGGAGATTGCTCGGATTCATTGTCTATAATAAAGGCATTCAGGTGGATCCATTAAAAGTTGAGGCCATTGTAAATTTTCCTCCTCGTTCTATCAGGCAACTTCAGAGCCTGTAGGGAAAGTCCAATTTTCTCCGATGTTTCATCGTTAACTATGCGAAGATTACCAAGGGTTTCATGTGCCTGCTAAAACAGGACACCCCATTTGTATGGGATGAAACTGCACAACTCGATTTCGAGGCATTGAAAAAATATTTGTTGTCAGCACCTTTACTGCGTCCGCCAAATTACTCTAGGGATTTTATATTGTATCTGGCTGTGTCCGAGTCGACCATTGGGGTAGTCCTAGTCCAGGAAGACGATAAGCTCCAGGAGCATGTCATTTACTATCTTAGCCATGCTTTAGCTGGACTTGAACTCAGGTACTCCCACGTCGAGAAATTGGCCTTAGCAGCTGTCTATGCTGTTCAGAGGTTATGTCACTACATTTTACTGAGGATTACAACAGTAGTGGTGGATGTTAATCCTTTTCAGTATGTTTTGTCCCGACGGATTGTTGGAGGCAAATTCAACAAATGGATAGTCATTCTCCAAGAGTTTGACTTGGATTTCCAATCCGCTAAGTCTAAAAAATCCTTAGTTTTTACTGAGCTTATAGCAGAATTTCCAACTGAAGAAGATGTTGTCATTGAAGAAGACTCATTCCCAGATGAGCATATCTTCTTGATATCCACCTATAACCCCTGATATAGAGATATACTTATATATCTCCAGACTTTGAAGTATCCTGCAGCTTCCTCATGGGAGGAATGACGTAAATTACGCCTTCATGCTAAGAACTACCTCATCATAGGAGATACTTTATATCATAGAGGGGTAGATTCCATTTTACATCGATGTCTTACCCATGAGGAAGCGGAGATTGTCCTGAATAATTCTCATAGTGGAGCATGTGGGGGTCATTTATCTAGATTAGCAACGGTCCAGAAGACACTATGTGCCGGTTATTTCTGGCCCATGATCTTTAAGGATTGTGTGAAAGCTATAAAGTGCTGTCATCCGTGTCAACTTTACACCAGAAAAATGCGGTCACATCCCGCTCCATTATTTCCTGTTGTCTTTGTTGGCCCCTTCATGAAGTGGGGGATTGATTACATCACGTGCAACCCAGCCTTGGCTGGGGGGCACAAATATATCATTGTCACTGTGGACTATTTTACGAAATCGGCAGAGGCAATGCCCACCTTTAAAGCTGATGGGGAAACAACAACTTTCTTCATGTTCAATAAGATTATAGCACGGTTTGGTATACCCATGGTGATTGTCACTGACCATGGTAGTCATTTTCAAAATAGCATGATGACGGAACTGACCACTATGCTTGGATTCAGACAAGAACATTCATCTTCGTACTATCCTCAGGGGAATGGTCAGGTTGAGGCTGTTAATAAGACTTTGAAGGCTATCCTCAAACGTACTATTGATGCAACCCATTCTAACTGGCATATCATGCTATATCCTGCTCTTTGGGAATATCAAACTAATGTAAAAACTGCTACGGGTTTCTCCCCCTTCCAACTCGTTCATGGAGTGGAAGCCGTTACCCTGGTTGAATCTGAAATCCTGTCTTTGAAAATAGCTATTCATGTGTTACCCGATACGATAGAGCTTGAAGAATGTTTAGTACACTTAGAACACCTTGATGAGCAGCATAGAGATGCACTAACAACAAATCGAGCTCCAAAAAATAGGGTCAAAAGCCAATATGATAAGTCGGTCAAGCCTCGAATTTTTTCTAAGGGGGAATTTGTTTTGCTCTGGGACCAAGACAAAGAACCCCTAGGGGCAGGAAAATTCAAGGCCATGTGGTTAGGGCCTTATGTCATGCCAAAGGTCTTAAAGAAGGGCGCATATGAATTAATTGATTTTGATGGGAATAAGCTGCCTGAGCCTAGAAATGGGCTTTACCTGAAAAAGTACTATGCTTAGGCTTAGCGCTTTTTCTTGTATTTTATTGTATGTATTTTTATGTACACTAGTTTGTCGGTTTGTGTTTTTTATACCATCTGCTGGTTGTTTCAGATTTCTTCCGAGAGGTACGTAGGTTTCGCTGATGGCACCAGTCGCCACACTTATAATCTTGCTTCAGTGGCATGGGTCATTTATTCTCTCTCAGGACAATTAGTTTCCTAGAGAGGTGCTTGCTTAGGTCCTGCTTCTAATAATGTTGCTGAGTATAGGGCTGTAATTGAGATTCTATGGGATGCTTTGTCATGTGGTATCACTCAGCTGGAAGTCCAAATGGACTCTCAACTAGTGGTTTCCCAGCTCAATCGAGCTTATCAGGTGCAGAACCCTATTCTATTACGTCAGTTCATGCAATTTAGGTTATTGGAAAGAAATTTTGAATTCATTACATTCAATCACATTCCAAGAAATCAGAATTCATTAACTGATGCATACGCTAATTACATCTTGGATTGGCATTTAACACATTTTTTATAAAAATATACAGCATACACATAAGAAAAATTTGTAAATAATCGACAATATATATATGTGAATATCTGTCTATAGATAGGTCGAGTCTCTGATCCTCAAATCCAGTCATAACTATATAATATACAAAAATATACAAAATATGGATCATAGTCCATCAAATGCCCTAGATCTAAGTTCGACCACCTTGGTCCCCCCGGTCACCCTGTGCTCTGGCTTCTTCAGCCTCCTTGGCTTCAGCAGCCTCAATAGCATCTATGTATACTGAAACTGCTCTGGCCACCCGCCTCAAAAGGCGTATCTAGACAGGTGGAACTCCAACCACAAACTCCTACATGATGGCTGGGATGTGGTCAATCTGCAAGGTGGGTACTCTCTAGTTAAGCGTGGCCATCTTCCCCTCAAGAACCCTAATAAGCCCCTGGTCTTCACCTAAGATAGGACGCACATACATGCGTGGATGCCCTTCAGGGCGGACTGGTCCAATATCTACATTTTGACATGTTTATAGGATTAGAAATCTTATACATATGTATATATCTCTATATTTTAAAATTCATAAAAATTTTAAAAACTTGAAAATAAAAAATTACCTAGCTCTCCCCATGCTCCTCCTGGAGGGAGGACAAGGTCTGGATCACCTCGAAAATCCATCCCAGCATATGGAAATTGCTCCAGTGCTGGCAACTGCCGCTCCCACTAAAAGTAGAAGTCATCATCATACACACTCTGCACTGAGCCACCTCCTCCCTGGAAAAGGAAGATATCTCCACATCTGCTCAGCCTAGGATGATGACGAGATCGAACTGGTAGGGGTATTGCAGGGCTCAATCCTGACACTCTCTCTCGAAGAAGGCAACTAGTATGCTAGAATATCCAAATTTCTTCCTCCTTCCTCTCTTGCAGCCAGATAGTTGTTTTCTCAAAATCGGGACAACTCCTAAACACCAATCATACAAATCCCCCTGCATGCAATCCACTGCCAACCTCATTTGGTTTCATGTAGCGAGATGAAGAGAAGATGATCCCGCAACCCTCACTATAGTACTTGTCAGTACCTGTATAGGAAGATCATGTATATGTACAATAGGGATACAACTCCCTCTCTTTTGGGCACCTGGTGCGCAGTATATATCAATATAATTTTGGACACTTAGGGGATCACCACCTCTGCCGGTTCCCTCCAGGTTGACTAGAGCTCCTCGTCGTGACAGACCGGCAATGAAGTAAATATCCTCTTAGGTAATCTCCAAGGAGTCACCTTGAAGGTCAAACATGCCTAAATCATGGTCCCAGTAGTTTATCATGAACTCTAGCAGGCAGACATTGACCCGCATAGGTGATGTGCAAAAGAACTTCAACAACCCACTTGAACGTAAAACATTCACAGTGGGGGCATCCTGGAGTGCTTCTTGATCCATATCTTCATGCTCACTCTCCCTCCACTCAAGCACCATCTTCAAACCTAGCAAAAAAACCATTGTGGACCTTTAGTTTCATGTAAAAATTCATAATTTGGACCCTACATATTTCTTTTACCCTTCACGCAGCATATGTGTCTGTCTAGTTAGGCAGGTCGCGTACTGTACATGACTGTCCTTTGGGAAACTTGCGTACAGAACGCATGTACACGAGTTTCACTATAGCGAACCCGCGTACACAATGTTCCTTGCTTAAGGGCGCTCAAAAATATAAAATTGGGGCCTAAATTTAAAATTTGCTAGGATCAAATTGAAGAGCTTGGGGTGTAGCCTTACGTGACACTTGCAAAATTGGATTTCGTCCACCAGATTGTCCACACTGATCGAATGAAGGTAGAGGTGAAAACTTGCATTTTATGGCTAAAATCAAAATGGTAAGTTTTATTTAGGTTTTTGAACTATTTATAGAAATTATATTTCTTAAGTGGGTTTTTCCCTATAGTTCAAAATTTATTTAACTAATACCATATCTCTTTTTGCCTTTATACAGGTTTATCATTGTTCTAAGGTGTGTTTTGCTCATATAGGGTGGTTTTTGTCGTTTCACATGCATTTTTGCATCTATACTTACTCCATCTTAAACTTAGCAATCAACATTTTAACCATGGACTATGGTATTTTAAACCATTAGCTCCTTGTCTTTACCATCGTTCTTCTGTGGATAAGGCCTTCCTCTCATGAGTATCCTCATGTAGAACCTATATTGTTTTTTCGATACTCATGCTACAACTATCTTAGGTATAGGGGAATCCTTTTAGCTAATTTTTATGCCAAATGGAGCCTCATTTTGGTCTCTTTTTACAAGCTATCCCTTTATAGGAATCCCCGCCCTTATGGAGTTTATTTAGGCCCAGGTCTAACTCCTTAAAATAGACTTGATTGCCAAGTTAACTTGTTCGTTCAAGCTCATTAAGAATATGTGAATCGACATCTGCATTGGTGGTTGGTTATCTCTTTCTCGGACCATGAGGAATAGCACAAGAAATGATCACTCTCTTTTCTACGGAATTGAGAAGAGTATTCTCAGGCATAGGTTTATCACTTTTCCGGACCTGAGGGACTAAATTTACAGAAAAAGAACACCTGGTATGAGCTTAGTTTTCTCTTTTTCGTGCTCTGGACCTAAAACATGAAAAAGATATCGAGTGTACTTTATGTCTTTGTCATGCTCGTTAAACACTAAAGAACAAGGCATCGAGTTTATTGTTGTAAGCCCCATTTTACGTACCCAAATGGATCTTTTCGAGTGATCTTGCTTTCCTTCACACTTGTAAAACTCAAGCTATATGTTGCTCTCGAAGGAGCATTGGGTAGGTGGTAATTTAACCTTTTTCGGACCTCCCTGACTAAGTATGAAAAATGTTCACCTTTTCTTCTACGGAAGTTAAGAGAGTTCTTCTGTGGCATGTTTTATACTTTTCCGGCCTTAGGAGACTAAATTGGATGAAAAAGGACCCCCTTGGAGTCTTCTTTGGAGTTTTCAGACTCTCTAAATGTGAAAACACCAACTGAGCATTTACTAGTTCGGGCTCATTAAATCCACGAATCAGTGAGACTATTAAGCATTATTCTCTCTTCTCTTCAAGCTTGTTAAAAAATGAAGAGAGATCCGAGTTGACTTTCTTGGACTCGTTAAAATTTAACAGGGAAGGTAAGGAATAAGTTTTCTCTTGGTTTTCAGTTAGTGGCAGTATGTCATCCTTGAACATAGCACTCCTTTTTTTTTCTTTCCGATACCCATGTCTCAGTGTTCACTTTCAGTTTAGCTATTAGTTCGAGTTTATTACTCCTCCTCTTGTCAGTTCTACCTGGGGAATCTGATCATGTCTCCTACATGACAGATAAGTCTAGTTGTTCTATATATAAAGTTAAAAGCTTCCTTGGGTCATCTCTGTGTCGTGCTCACTGTTCAAGGACTTAACTCAATGTCTGATCTATATCCTGATCCCATCATTGTTGTATCTGTTATCACTTATGTATCCCTTCGTTTACCTAGTTCCTAGTCACTCTTGTGATCCATTGGAGGATCTATTGCCTTCCTTATCACAGTATGGTTCCACATCAGCACTTCCTGACGCCGAAGACCTAGATTTTTGATGATCGTACCTCAGGATTCACTTTCATCATTGGTGAATTCCTTTGCTTCAGTTGTCGATTGTCACCTATTGATTGACAATCTATTGAATCCACTCCATGTTCGACTTCAACCTACGTTTATTCACATGGCTTGGATTGTACTGGTTCTTTGGGATTGTTTATGAAGACCTTAGTTTCCTGTTTATGGACTAAGTTGCGCAAGATTATGTTCTACCTATGTACACAACTTCCATATCTTTGAAGACTCATCATTATTGTATATTGTGGCTTCGATCCACCTTTGTAATATATGTGGTCTTGTACCCGTACTATATGATGTACTCAAATATTTGTAAAGGAGCTAGTGTTCCAGTATATTGAACATAGAATCCTCAGATATGACTTTGTATATGACATTATTATGTATTTGTTTCAGGTACTACCTCTGCTCCATTGGATTTTTGAGTTCTCCAAAGATAGAGATTATAATGTATTTTGGCCATCGCTTCCCTCTGACCTCACACATTAGGGGGCATCTGTTGTCAACCCAAATGGCACTGCTACGTCCGAGTGTTGACACTTCATATGTTGGCACACAAAAGGACACTTATGGATTGAAGGTTGCCTAAACACTATAGATGGGCATGCCATGAGATGCATTCACTATACAACCAGCTTGCCATTTTACCTTTTCATATGTTGAATGCTGTACGCGACTATCTCCACAACAACTCACGTACATACGTGACTATCTCCACAGCATCCCACGTACTGTACGCGAGTATCTTCATTGCAACCCGTGTATAGATATGTACGTGGGTTTCCCTTATAACAAATCGCGTGTCATACGCGGGTTTCCAATATCAATACTCGCGTACACATCCATTCGACATTAAAAATAATAAAACATGATTAATGGAGATTTGTTGAGCCCTAATCTTTAACTATCTCAACTATCTCAACCTCCTCAACCTTCGAAACTGCTCTTTTTCCTAAAGTATAAATAGAGGCCTTGGGGAGGGCATTAAGAGAATCAATCTTGGAGAGAAAAGTTATGCTGGTGGTATATCTTCAGAAGTCTTTGGAGCAGCAGAACAAAAAATCCTTTGGTTGTAGAAGAGTCCTTGTTTTAGGCATTGGGTTGTACACTTATCTCATTCACTATTGTTAATAAAGAGAATTCTTCTTCCAACTTTATGTTGAGTCTCTTTCATGTATCATTGTTTGATGAATATTTTTGATTAAGAACTCTATATATTGTTCATCTAACTTGTCATATATACATGTATAAGATTGTACTTGGAGAATTGTCTCTTTGGAGGTGAAGGAGGTGCATCCCTGAAAGCTTTGAAGAGGAGCAGAGTGGGAGAAGACAAAGCTTGGATCAACTGTCGTTAGTCAGGTGAGTCAACTATATCTTCCTATTTCCTTTCTGTACTTTAAAGCTGATTGTCTGCAAGTTTTAGAAGTACGTTGGTAACCCCAGACCCTCGGTTACAAGGGTGTTTATTCTTGAACAACAAATATGCACTTTTCACTTTTAGGCTGCAATGATTTCCATTTTTCATACAGAATGTGAACCCATGCTCCACTACCAAATATAAGGAAGTTACTTACATCTGGTTTAATTTAAATCCATGCTTCTTCTAGCATGATACATTGTATAGCTTTAGTGGGGGTGTGATTAATTATGTAATTTGTACAATTTATGGCTTCAACCCAAAATTGAAGAATTAGTCTCTTAGCTTGAGGTATAAAATTAGCCATTTCTTTTAAAGTGCGATTCTTTCTTTCAATTGCACAATTTTTCTATGGTGTGTATGGAACAATGTGTTGTTGTTGGATTCCATGTTTTGTGCAGAAAGTAGTGAACTTGTTGTTAACATATTCTCCCCCATTATCAGATCTTAGCTTAAGAATTTGATGACCAAATTGTTTTTCAACAAGGGTCTTACAAGCCGAGAACATGTTAAATACTTTGTTCTTAAGTCTTAGGAAATAAAACCAAGTGTGTCTGGAGTAGTCATCAATGAAGGTTAAGAAATATTTGAAACCTGAAAAGAAATCCGATGGAAGAGGAACACTTAAGTCACTATGCACAAGCTCCAAAGGGGCCAAGGCGTTCCAAGAGGCATGCTTGTCAAAAATGTCTTGCAAGATACCATAGGAAGACCTGTCACCCTATTTTTTTTACATAGTTGTTGCAATGAGTGATAATTTAAATGTCAAAATCACCCATGCCAAAGTATGCTCAAGTCATCACTATGAGCAAAAAAAACTGAAGGAAAAAGGTGATAACCCAAAGTTGTTAAATTTGTACAACCCAGAAATATCATCAACAATCCCGGTAGCTAGGACATTCTTAGGATCTTTAACTTGGTGAGGTTTAAACGTTACAGTTTTACCTTAACCAAAATAAGTGATTTGATAGACTGGCAACAAATTGTAGGAAATTCTCGGAACACATAGTCCATCACTAAAATGACCATTATCCATTGGAAATGTTCCAGATCCTACAACATTTAGATATATATCATCACCAATAAATATTTGTTTGGTATTACATTCACGCGTAGTATAAAATATGGCTTGATCCTTAACCATATGATAAGATGCTACAGAATCAATGAGCTACTCATTTGAAGTAGAATAATAAGATGCAGTATAAGAAAAACAGAAGTGCAAAGTGCATGTCCATGAGATGCAGATACTTAAGACAAATCAAGACTGATGTGGTGCTTCTTCATTGCTACTTTCAAGGCTTCCATCTTCTTGAAACATTTAGATTCATCATGATTATTTTTCCTGCAATAGTTGTAATGACGCTCAGTCATTTTACCTTTTGTCTTGGGTTCGTTATCATTTTTTAAAGAATGAGTCGACTGAGAGGGTTTTGGACCCTTGTTTGGCTTATTATTGTGAGGATTTTGCTTCTTGGGATGCTTGGGCTTTTATTTCTGTTGTTCCAATAAGGATTCCCCATATGTATATGCATTGCTAATAATTCCAAGATGTATGCAATTATCTTGCTCTCTAATCAAGGAATCACAAAAGGATTCAAGACTAGGCTCTTTATAGCTAGTTGGATCCAAGGATTCTTTCATGGAGAAAAATGTAGATACAAAAACAGAATATGCAGGTCCAAGTTTGGAAAGAATATGATAAATGCATTGCTTGTCTTCCGTTTTAATTTTGCATTATGCACATAAGAGTCTAAGAGTTTTGTATTTAGATAAATAATCTTGAATGCAGAAAAAATCACTTGGATTTTGTTTCCAACTAAGTTGTACTTAATGGTTTTTTATTAAGCGAGCCTGGTGAACCGAACAAGGATAAGTTGTTCGGACTTCAAAAGACCTTTGGAAGTACTTCTGGGAAGTGCTTGTTGTACTACATCACATGTTCATACCCCATGGGGGAATTGTAATAAATGTTCTAGCATGATAGTGTCTGTAAAAGACTCGGTCTCTTAGACTTTATTTGTCAATCCGATCAGCCCAGGGTGTTTTTTCCCTTGGTTATTATTGGTTGTTGAATAAACGACTAATAATTTTTGAGTTTTTCACTCCATGCCTCCAAAGTTGGGGTGGCTGGCTTGGCATTTAGGCCTATTGAGGTTATTAGAGTCTATGTGTCAATGTATAAACATGCTAGACATCATGGTCGAGTCATATGAACATGTCTAAGTCCCCCTAGGTTTTTTCAATTTTTCAATTTTTTAGTTTTTTCAGTCTTTTTTATTAAAATTTAATTTTTCCAAAACTTAGGCTATTTTTTAATAGTTTAATTGGAAAAATTGATTTTGTAATAAAAGTGGGCCAAATAATCTGTTTCAGTCATGTAGGTGCTCATTTTCAAGCTAAGAACACCATGTAAACCCATGGACCCACTATTTCCTAGTTTTGAGTGATTTTCCATCACTGAGGTCAGAAAGCCCCAAAAATCAATTATTGATTATTTTAATTAATAAATTGATGAATAATGGAGCAAATCCAGAATCATAGATCAGTGGATTCTCAGCTGATTTGATTGAAATCAGTCAGATCTGAACCAGATTGAATAGATCTGACAAATCCTTGACTGAAGGAGGTGATCAAATCAGATCCAGAGTTGATCTTCAACATCCTTTATGGGGAATTTCGCCCTGCCTCTCTCCTCCACACGTTTTGGCTCATCTGGATGAGTTTTGGTGGATGCTTCAGTCAACAGGTTGAGGTGTCAGTCAGATCAGCTCTCCGATTGACAATTGCACTCAGTGAGACTCAGATCTGGCCTAGTTAGACATAGATCAGGCATTGATTGACTCTCCATCAGCTGATTTGATCTATCTCCTTGGGATTTGTGCCCCCCTGGGCTGGATCTCCTAGTTTTTGTATATATCCAAGCATAAGCCTCCTCTTCCAAGCTAGTTAGATCTAGGATTGAGGTGCTGCTGCTATTGTATTGTTGTTATTGTTCATTTGAAATAAAGAGAAGCTTTGGAGGCAAGACGGTGTTGTGCCATTGTATGTGTGGATGATCATTGCCATTTTTTACTGAGGTAACCTGTATCTGTGTTCATAATTTGCTGATTGCTTGTGGATTCATTGCTAAGATTGATAATAAGCTTATTATAATCTTGATAGGAAAAGTGATTTTCAATAAGTTTATTGGCCATCTCTTTCCTTTGATGCATGTTTAGAGATCTAGATTCAGCATGTTCTATAAGCTTATATGCATGTTCTTCTAAATCTCTGTGTATGCACTGATCGGATCTCACAAGTATTTCGGCAAGTTTTTTGATTTCAGCTGAGCTACAGGTTCCTATATTGGAGAGGATGATGATATAGTTTGCTTCTTCACTCTCTCCAAAACCTTTCAAAGGCATAGTCCCTCGACATTCCAACCGAAAGCTCCACGGTGGATCTTCAAGGCTACCAGCATTTCTCTCCTCCTCTTCCTCCTTCAAAATCAACTCTTTTACCCAGTTACTTTGTTCATAGCTTTGATATTGTTTAGATATACCATCTTAAAGTAAATTTAACATAGATCTATCTTCTCAAAGCCCATAATCTAGATCTTGCTCTTAAAAGGTTTCATAAGCATTCTAGATCTAGCTTTAGGGAAATCGTCCTTTTTGCTTGGAATTTTAAAGAGAATTTGTAGCTTGCATGCATTGGATTTCTTTTTTCTGTTATAAAAGATAAATCTAGAAATCAGTGCACATCATATTGGCTGCCTAAAAGGCAAGCCAAGATCCCAAGGAAAGCTTGCTTTCCTTGGTTCCCTTTTTACCTTTTTTAACTAGTTTTTACTAAGCCTTTTTTGGTTAAAAGTAAGCTGACCCAAAGGTACTTTCAGAGTGCTTTTGGGCATATTTCAGTATAATAAGTTTGCTGGTTTTTAGCAGGTATAACAGAAAAAAGGAGGAGCTGCTGCTCGAAAGTGACTTTTGGGCCTTCTGAATCCCCCCAGGGATCTCCCCTTTTGACTGAAATCTTTAATTTTTGCACTTTGTAAGCTCTTGGTTTCATTCTGTATAAGAAGCAAGAGGAATCATATCAGTGTGATAATATTGTAACCACTGGTAATAAAAATAATTTTGAATAGGCTATTTCAAGCCCATTCCCCATCCCCCCTGGTTTGATTTGCGTATGTGTCATTTTTTGCTTTTCGTTCCTCTTTTTTCAATGTAGCATAGTATTAATCTGCAGGGTAGTATAATTTGATTTAAAATCAATTCCATATTCATTTCTATTGGTTTCAAAGTAACTTTAATACTTACCCCATGAGCCTCTTTTTGAGCCGAAAGGTGAAGAAAGGTTCGTGGTAGTCTAATTAGAAAATTGTGGTTTGCTTATCTTTTTATGTTTCATTTGCTATCATCATTTGTTTCAGTAACCATAATAAAATCAACCCCTCCTTGATTCCCCGATTGAGGTCCACTTGGACTGAAAGAGGTTCCTGGAGAGTTTTCTTTTTAGCAAGAACATCCATCTCAAAATTTACTAAAATTGACAATACTTCGATGTGTATGCTCTGCACTTGGCTGCGGTTCGTCCAATCAGTCAAGCTGTATCAAAAGCATTTGAGTGACTAGTATAATTAGGATTCACTCTCCCAAATTGGCAAACCATCAGGTGAATCTAACACCTAGATCAAACCATTACGGTGGAAAAATACCCAAAGGAAGCGGGAACTTCTGAAAAGTGACCTCGGGGCGTCGATCTCTGTCACGCCCTAACAGGTGTGTTATGAACAATAGCCCCAGAGACTCCATTCAACCCACATATTCGTTACGGGTAGCCGTGAAGGTTTAGTTTTGGACATACTCCAAGTACTCTCGGGTATATCTGGAGTCCACCCCTGTTACAGAGAGAAATTCCTATGGCTTGGGGTACCACAACAGACAGCTAGACTCCAGAAATCAATCTTTCCCAATATGCAATAGAAATACAATGTCTAACACTAAAGGATCGAACCTCGTACCTTATTCCGGACGGTTGAAGTAGATCCCCATTGAGCTTTCCACTCTTCAGCTTGAATTGGTATAATACATCCTCAACAACAAGCAAACAATACAAGCCTACTATATTTCATGGTGTTAGATCTATTCTAGCATATATAATCAATAATGTATAAGCATTTGACATATTCCAATGGATACAATATTCATTCAAATACACATTACTGGACAGGAAAAGATATTTCTATTAATATGAATCAGAGATTACAAGTGACAACCTCTGACGGCACGTCTGCGAACCGGAGAAACTGAATCCCCCACTTGGGCCTCCACCACCTCAATCCTCCATCACGCCGATAGCAAGCTCACTAGCAAAGGGAAAGCTTGGGAAGAACACAACAGTGCTCCAAGGGACAAAGGGATGCAGACTCAAGTATAGTTTTGGCAACAATGGACTATAGTTTTGTTACTCTCAATTCTCTCTTATGCTTTCAATGTCTCAATGGGTTCCTTATATAGCTTTTCAAAGGGATACTGAAAGGTCGAATCCGTGCGATCTCAAGGCATATGGAAGGCCAGGAGTCATATGAGTCGGATCCAATTCAAGGAACGCTCCAAAAGTATTTGGATTATGTACACATCCCGACGTACGTGACTATAGAGGGAATATCCGCGTATGTACACGGTTATCGAGGAAAAAGCCGCGTATATCACTTTTCTTATGTTTTTAGGGATGATCAAGGACACACCAAAAGACAAAAAGTGGTCCATAGGGGCTAATGAGTCTGTAGCGGGACAGGGGAAGGCCATACAATGTGTGATTCACCTAGTGTGGTGAAATCCGCTATAACAGATGCCCCCTAATGTATGAGATCAGAGGGGTTATACGATGGCCGAAATACATTATAAGTCCATCCCAGAAGTGAAGTGATGAAGGTACCCAAATGGAAGACCAGCCACCCAATCAGCATAGTACAATAATACAACTCTGCATATAACTGCAAATACATATAGCAGTCCCGGATACATAAGAGTACAATGGCCATGAATAGGCATGAAACATGATAACACATATGTGGTCATCGCCACGTACAATATACATAGATCAGAATCTCCATGATGAAGACATACAAAGGACCATGATCTCCACAAAGGATGAAGATATACAAATAGATCAAGATCTCCATAGTGGCTGGAAATGTCTGACATATACTGGAACAAGTCACGAGAGCTGAAATCTCATGAACACTGGCACGATCAAGGAGGTAGCATATAGTGGATGCCACCAATCTGGAAGGTATTCTACACACACCGCTACGAGTACATGTCCTACTATGCGAATAGAGGTGTTGAGGTCGAACATAGTAGTCCATCGTTTGGTTACCGGTCATTGATGTATACTGTTAACAGATGCGAGATCACCCACCAATAATGAAAATGGGAATCAAGGTACTAGAGTGCAAACTAACAAGTGTGAATAAATGTGTTGAGGTTGAACACTTGCTAGAATCCATCGATCAAGGGACATTGATGTATTCCCAAAACTGTCGATGGCGAGAGGACCTGCCACTGATGACTGCAAGTCTCAAGGCACTCAAAATGACTTTAGACTCCAATCCCAGAATAAATGATTTGAAGTCGATGGGATGAAATCCGCTGGAAGGAGGGCATTAGGGCATCCCCCATCATCCAACACGAGGTACTCAGCAAGGCTGTATAATGTGGAAGGACTCGATCATAAGGTGCACGAACCAGTAATTGTACTGGGAATGGCCGACATGCAAAGTCAAGATAACTGAGGAATGGCCGACTCAGGTTTCAACTTCATTTGAACAAGAGCATAACGGCATATGGTGACTGAATGAAGGCAGCATAGAATCGATATACAAACTGGGACATCTCTATGACGCAGGAGGCATCAATAGAGGCTCCATAGGGACTGGAAGCATAACCAGTCGGTGGAGATAAAACTCAGATAAACGAGTACAGCTCCTAAAGTCAAACTATAACCCAACCAATGGATGTGATATACAGTGCTCTGTTTGAAGGCGACATGACTCGACAGCTGCCAAAGATAATATCTTTTCTTGTCCGGATTTTTGGTTTTTTGATTTTTTTGTCTTTTTCAGTTATTTGAAAAGCTTGAAAAAAGAATAAACTAGCTTTATAGTTACAAACTAGGAGGAGACGAGTGTCATGAAGGAAAACAAACTAGTTCCAAGCAGTGGAACATACCTATGCTCAATGCAAGGATACATGTGTAGGATATCGACACTCGGGGGAAAATCCCCTTTCGGTAAAAAAGGGAATCAAGCTGCGAAGGATATAAATAAAGGCTCTGCATGGCTAGACATGAGACAAGCTCGGGATATATAGCTGAAACGCAATGTCAGGGGAGTCGGCATAAAGCTCAATAAGACAGACAAAGCTCATGATAATGCATCCACAACTTGATACAAGGGAGTCCGGGGGATCATGGCCAGCATAAGATCAAGAGGAGTATGAGGCTCTTGCTAAATGTCATGGAAATACTATACAACAGACTCCCACACCCTAAAAGGAGAAACATCGGCATGGGCACCAAATGCAAATAAGGCGCTGAATAGGGTACCCATGTAAGGTGAGGCTCTACCACTCATATCATGCCACTTCTATAGCAGCAAGAAGGTTCCGTGACATAATAGAGTGGGTTCATACCTAAGGATATAGTGACATGGTCATAAGGTCATGCAAAATGCAAACGGTGGTGAACCTAACCTATATGCCAGTGTAGACGTTATACCTAAGATCGGTACGAACGGGTCAATCCAAAGGCTGAAACGATGCTGAAAACGGTCTTCTACATCACAGATTATGTCAGAAACGGTCCAAAATGGTTAGAAACAGTCAAAACTATAGGAAAGGGGGTAAAAATTTTCAAATATTTGAAATTTTTTCTATAAATAGTAAAAAATAGAAATCATTTGAAACTTTTACCCATTGGAGCTCTGATTTTCAACTGCAAATTCCAGGAGATCCAGCCGGCAGAATTCACAACCGTTTCTTCCAGGTATTTACGCATGCTCTCTGCTTGCATTTCAATATAATTTTTACAAGTTTTCATGGTCAAATGAGTTTATTAAGGCCAATTCTACATGAGTGCTGCGACCCGCAAAAGGATTTACAAGAATCTAATGGACATTTGGTCAATTTCTCATGCAGGATGGTGCTAGAGTGGCGAGAACGCGATCATGGTGAAGTAGAGGAAGCAGTAAGGGCTGAAAGAATGGCTCAAGAAGCTCTAAGAAGATGCGGACTCTACAAGTTTTGGTGCCTAGGTGGCTTGAGGGCCAAACCAGGACTGCTACAGATGCAGGTAGACTATTGGGATCCAGACTCAGAGTCCTTCCGGATAGATGGTATGTCCCTCACCATTGAGGTGGAGGATATCTATTTTATCACAGGTCTATCTAGACGAGGGGAGATGGTGAACCTTCATGCCCGAGGAGGGCCAGGTCATGGGCTTACTATCGATGAGTACATAGCTGTGTACTGCTACCCAGAGACTGAGAAGGTGGGGAGTCAAGTTCCCACCAATGCTATACAGGTGCTGGGACTAAAGGCCATACTACTGACGCTGGGCAGGATAGTAGGCTTAGCATCACTCCATCAGGCCTCTCGGCCACTGATGTTCTATGCGGTGGAGTGTATGACACTGACGATCTACGACTGGAGTACTTCACTACTGAGCAAAATGAAACATCAGCTCAGTGAGTGCAAGGAAGGTAGGATACGGAACTTCGGGTTTAGCAGCATTTTGAGCACGTTTTTCTTTGAGCGTGTTCCAGGATTGAGCCCTAGAGTGGATGTTCTTCTCCACGGGGTTTGAGATTTGGCCCAACGACGTTGGGCAGACGCGACGCGCAGACTGGGGGGTGGTAGGGTGGCCAACCCTTATCCAGCAAACTTTTTTCCATGGTGGCAACGACAGATTGTTGCCATAGATGACTACCCCTATGCAGGGATAGATTTTCGGGGGGATCCGGACATGCCATTGCCACCAGGATCAGCATATGGAGACATAGGTAACGAATCTCGACCCTCATTCTTTTTAAAATTTTTTGAATTATTTAATTTTTTTGTGTTTTCTTGATTAATGGAATAAAAAAGACACGGTTTTGGGTGACAATACATAACGACATCTACCATTCATGTGCAGATGTGGGACCACAGCGACCAGAGGGATTCCCTCATCATAAACGGAGGGGAAGAGGAGACGATATCACCGGTGTGGATGCGGAGCGAACACTCCAAAGCATCCATACCAACTTCATGCGACTAACTCTTAGGGTTCCCATGGCGCAAGTCAAGGACTTGCCTGAGGCGATGCAGAGACAGGTGGTGGGTGTACCACGTGCATGGGTGCATTTATTCCGGCGGCTAGCTAGAGCCGTGGTGACATATCATGATCACAACCCTCCTCCACCTCCACAGGACTAGACACCTGGGAGTGTATCTATTTTGTACTACCGTGTATATGATGGTGGCTTTCAAAGCCCCAATTTTGTATTATGACATTATGTATTACCATATTTTTGATATATAAAAAAGTTTTATGGTGATCGGTTTATTTATTTACATGTGTAAAAATTGTGTTTATGATTAATTTATGATGAATGAAACAAATGCCAATCTAACACGTAGTTAGTATATGAGTCAGCAACTTGATTATAATTTCTTGGAATGTGTATATATGTTATACTCTCAAATTGCCGTTCTAACAATCTCACATGTAAGAATCTCCTCAATAATGTCAGATCTCTAACATGGTACAAACCATTGAGCTATGACACTACTAACTCTGAATCAAGACGTACCTCAAGAGAGAGAACACCATGCGAAATGGCATCCCGTAGAAGCTCGATAACGGCACTATATTCAGCAACATTGTTGGAAGATGGCCATAGACATACACCTCCTGAAGACAGTACTCGACCCATAGGAGTATAAATCACCCAAGCGGCTGAGGCTGAGTGTTGAGTGTGATGGCTAGCACCATCCGCGAATCCTATGTAGGTGGAAGATTCCATTGACATCTACCACAAGAAATGGAAACTAATCACAAACCCGATCACGATAAACAAGACCTAACTATGCAAAAAAGCTGTACAATAATATACAACAAGCAGCCTTGGCTAAAGATCATGCATAGTATTTTTTGAGATAGAGCCCATTTCTAGGCTCCTCCAAGGCCGTCCCTTCATAATCCACTAAATTGTAGGAACCCTTCTCTAACACACGCTTGACCACGTAAGGACCACGCCACATAGGATTGAACTTCCCTGCCCCCAAGGGTTCTTTCGATTGATCCCACAAAAGGACCAAGTCTCCCTCACTAAACACTCTCGGATGGACAGACTTATCATATTGGGCCTTTACGTGATGCTTATTAACCTCTAGAGTCACCAAGGCATCTCTACGCTGCTCATCGAGTTGCTCAAGGTGAACCAAACGCTCCTCCAAAGGCGAAGTGTCTGGTAAGAGTTCCATGGCTAACTTCAACGAAGGAATCTCCCATTCAACCGGAAATATCGACTCCACTCCATGCATAAGCTGATATGGAGAAAAACCAGTGGCAGTCTTTACCGCGGTTTGATATGCCCACAAAGCAGGGTACAACATAATCTGCCAATTCGTCTTGCTTTGTGCGATGGTTCATTGGAGAATGGACTTAAGTGATTTATTCACTGCTTCAACCTGTCCATTCGCTTGAGGATAATAAGAAGAGGAGTGCTCTTGCTTATACCCTAACTTGGATGCCAACTCTTCCATCATACGGTTCTGAAAGTGCGAGCCATGGTCTGTGACAAGCTCTCTCGGAATCCCGAACCGAGAAATGATTTGGTTGAATACGAAGTGAGCGGCTATCTCACTGTCGGATTTTACTGTAGGCATTGCCTCAGCCCATTTCATGAAGTAATCAACAACCGCTATGATATGATGGTTCCCCCCAGCCGAAGCTGGGTTGCAATCCATAAAATCGAGCCCCCATTTGGTGAAGGGACCGACGGTGATAATAGGGTGTAATGGGGCAGGCTTCGAGTGCATATTACGTGCGAACACCTGGCAAGAGTGGCACCTCTTGACCGCTTCAATACAATCCTTGAAGATCGACGACCAGAAATAACCCGCTCTCAAAATATTTTGAGCTGTAGAAAGCCCAGATAAATGACCACCACACGCCCCTCCGTGGTAATCATTAAGCACTACCTCAGCCTCATCATGAGTTAAACAACGTCGTAAAAGGGAATCTACTCCACGACGGTACAAAGTATTGTCCACTATGAGGTAGTTCTTAGAGACGTGACGTAATCATCGTCGTTCATCTCGCGAGAGGTGAGTAGGGGTCCTCTGCGTTTGCAGATATACTATGATATCCCTGTACCATGGGTCAGCCTTTGAGATTAATAAAATGTGTTCATCAACGAACGTATCTTCACATACCAACTCCTCAGCCTCGCTTGGAAAATCCGATATGAGCTTTGCAAAGATTAAATATTTCTTCGATTTTGCTGAAACAAATTCGAGATCAAACTCTTGCAGGATGACAATCCATTTATTATATTTTCCCCCAATCATCCTATGTGTGAGGATGAATTGAAACGGATTGACATGGGCAACAACCAAGGTCTGGCGAAGGAGAATATAATGTCTCAAACGTTGCACCGCATGTACGGTAGCTAAGGCAAGCTTCTCGACATGAGAATACCGAATCTCTACGTCAATAAGGTTTCAGCTCAGATAATATATGACATGCTCTTGGAGCTCCTCATCCTCTTGAACCAAAACCATACCAATAGTCTCTAAGGACGTGGCCACATATAATAGGAAATCATGGCTATAATCCGGAGGACTAATCACCAGGGACGATGCTAGGGCTCGCTTAAGTGCATCGAAGGACTCCTGGGCTCGCTCATCCCATTCAAAGGGAGTATCCTTCTTCAGAAGATGCATGAAACCTCTAGTCAAATTGGCAAAATTGACAACAAATATTCGTAGGAAGTTTTCCATGCCTTGCAAACACTGAAGATGACGAATATTTCGCGGGGGAGACAACTGAAGTATTGCCTCCACCTTCAAAGGGTCGACTCTTATACCCTCTTTCGAAACGATAAATCCTAACAAATGACTTGATTTCACACAAAATATGCACTTATGAGGGTTTAATCTAACAGCATAGTGCCGGCATCTTTCGAACACCAATCTCAAGTGATAAGAATGATGCATCCTCATGCGAGAATGAGCAACGAGGTCATCCAAAAATACTTCGATAATGGACTTGAGATCGTGGAAAATCAAGGTCATCGCCCGCTGAAACGTAGCTCTGGCGTTTTTAAGGCCGAAAGGAATTTTCCGATACGCAAACATTCCCCAAGGACAAATAAATGCGGTCTTGTGTTGGTCCTCAGGTTTAATTTGGATCTGATTATATCCAGAAAAGCCGTCCATAAAGGAGAACACCTCGCTACCCGCATACTCATCCAAAATCTGATCTATAAATGGTGTGGGGAAGTTATCCTTAGGACAGACACGATTTAAATCACGGAAATCAGTGCATATACGGATCGCTCCCTGGTGCTTATCCATCGGAATGGGGTTTGAAACCCACTCCGTCAAGGGAACGGGATAGATAAAACCAGCTTTCAATAGCTTCTCTATCTCTGCCTTTATGGTGGGTGCTTTCATAGGATTTACCGCACGTAAACGCTGTCGAACAGGCTTAGCGTTGGGGTAAGTCTTAATCTCATGTTTGACAATCCGAGGGTCAATCCCTGGCATCTCATCGTAAGACCAAGCAAAAATATCATGGAATTCCTTGAACAGCTCGGTATACTCCCGAATCTCATCTTGGGAACAATCCACGCCAATGTAGACATTCTCAATTGTACTAGGATTGCAAGAAATGTTGATAGGGATAGTTGACGATATGTTCACCATGTTTCCATCAGCCATCTGACCAGGAGAGCTTAATGGAACCATGGGTCTACCAACTTTCTGACTAAGAATCTCCCTATAATCCTCATGCTCCAAAAGGTCAAGCTCTGGAAGGAAGTATGATCTATGATGAAGTTCCTCCCATGGTGGCTCAATTCCCGACATAGCCTCGATAATCGCTTCATCTGAAGGGAAAATCGTATCAAGGCAGTTGTGGGCAAGAGAAGACTATACTGCCCATGCCAGCAGCACATAGGGGTCTTCCTCCTCTATCCACGAAGAGGAAGAACAAGGCTCTGCAGCAGACTGGAGATTAAATTGGTAAGCTATCATGACTGCAGGAAATGGCACACTCGTCTCGATGGACTCACTCGAAGGAATCGGTGAAGGAAGAATCCAAGGATCTCCCATATGAGTTGTGCGAAAAGGCACCGATCTCGTAGACGTCGAAGCACCATCGAAACTAGATCCTATCATGAGGACAGGTGCGGGACAACTAAAGGTTCCCATGAGGGATGGATACATGCCTACACCCACACTCCCAGTTGCCGGCTGGGAATGTTCAACTTTCGGAACCGAAGCTTCCGAAGATGCAGTAACAGGAGGATTCTTGAATGCCATTTGATCAATCGTTACAATCTTCCCATTATGAGGAAAGCATACAACGTGAAACACGGAAGATGCAACGGCTTGCATACTATACATCCAGTTCCTTCCCAGTAAGAGATTGTAGTCAAGGGGTGCATCAACCACCTCAACCTCTATCGCAACGGTCTCCATCCCAAATGGACTTTAAGGGAAGGAAGGATACCGTGCGGCCTAAACGATCTCCCATCAAAAGCAGTTAACATGGTCGTAGATTTTGACAACTCAGGAGAACCGAGACCTTTCCAACAAGACAAAGACATCACAGAAGTAGTAGCACCCTCGTCAATCATAGTGCGCTTGAAGATCATATTAAGACATTCTACATGCACCAAAAGGGACACATAGTAGGGCAAGCGAGGTTGATGTCCTGGGGTTTCAAATTTGATCACTGAGGAAGAATCATCACCATTCACACCAAGAGCAGAAAGCAAAGCCTTCCTTTGCGACGGACAACTATGAAGCACTTCCAATGCAGACATCGCACAAGGAGTATGGCCCAAGTCCTCGACAACTGAATAATTCTGGGCCGCTCGAGCATTTGGATTATGCCCTGAACGCTTAAGTACCCCCTTAGGAATGCGAGGTGCAGCCTTAGGTTTATCCACAGGTTTCTCAATGCGCAAAGGGGTTCCTGGTGGATCAGGTTCTTTGCCTGGGTTGGGTTGTGACGAAGTATAATCTTTCGCACGCGTCACAACTTTCACGGCACGGACCATATTAATGCACCCATGACCACTAGTTTTAGTTGGATCGTCATCACTAGATTGATCATGGGACTTTGAGTTCATATTCTGGTTATGCGGTAAAGGGTTCGTTAACACAGCTGGGCCCTGTGCTATGAAATTCGAAGCTTCATCCATTCTAGGGCACAAGTAAGTGAGGTGATCGTCCTTACATAGCTTGCAATGAAACTTAACCTTACGTTTATTCTGCTTGTCCCCCCCAGCATTTTTACCATTCTTGTCATTATTATTGGCATTCTTGTTTTTATTCCCACCCTTTTTATTATTATTGTTTTTACCCTTTTTTCTATTCCGTCCGGGTTGCTGGTTACCCTTCTGGTCGGATGACTGCACAGCAAGTACATTCGCTGTTTGGGCAGGCTGAGACGAAGCCGTAGCTTGTCCCGAGGCAGATTGGTTGATTGACAATTGAGAAACTTGTTTCAGAACCGAACCTGTAGGTTTCTTACTTGCACAACCCACAATGCCTTCGACATGTGGTCTAGGTTTGACCTTGGGATCGAAACTAGAACGAGGAGCATTAGGTATAATCTCATATAACAAACCAGACTGAGCATAGATCAAGTCTAGTTCCTGCGCCCTAAAGATGGCTTGGTCCTCATTCTGCACTCCGGATGTGGAAACATCCTTCGCTAGATACGGCAATAACAATTTGAGGAACCACTCAAGGAGGAATTCCGACGGTATAAAAGCTTTAATTAACCTCTTCCGTCTACGCCACTCTTGAATATGATCAGAAATATGTGTGGCTTTATCTTGTTGAAATGTCGACAAGAGTTCAGTACCAACATCATAACGCATTGGTAGCTGGAAGTGATTAAGAAAATTCATTGCAAGGTCGTCAAACAAAGCGAAAGCTCCCCTAGGTAACTCTATATACCACTTCGCGGCAGTCCCTGTAAGGGTGCGTTGAAATAGTCTCAAACGGACTGAGTCCTGATGCAATGAATTGGAAGAGCACCATAGGTGGAATGTCGTAACGTGTTCACTCGGATCCTCTCCTGGTTTGCCTTCAAACTTAGGTATGTCTGAAGGAAGTTTGGTAGGGACAGCCGGCCAAGCCGGGTCATGAGCCACAGGATCGTTCGTAAGTCTCGATAAGTCAGGTAGATTGAGTGTCGCGAGGAAAGGGAGCCTAGGATGATGAGGCCTATGGACCGCTCCCTAGTTCATATAGGATTGATTACCACCATGACCTTGGCCATAATGACCTCCTCCTGTATGACCCGTATAGGGTGGCATGGAAGTACCATAATGAGGTGGACCTTGACTAGTAGGAGCTACAAAGCCGTAATTAGGAGAGTAAGCAGGTTGTGAATACCCGCCTCCGTAAGGTGAAGAGACCTGTCCATACTGCGTCCCATAATAGGGTCCATAGGTCATCGCTTACGATGCCCCATGAGACACTCCATAGGTAGGAACATACATTCCGGAAGTAGGAATATACATACCGGAAGTAGGGATATATGTCGTGGAAGTAGCAATTTGACCTCTAGAAACATGAACATAACCTCCTGAAACCACGGGTGGTATGTAGGCTTGAGACAAAATTGGTCTAGTAATTGCAGTACGGACCTAACTCGTAGCTACGTGCCGACTCGAAGGACCACGTGAGTAAGGTGGAGGGTTTACATTTGAAGAACTCGGAAGCGAGGATGAAGGAATATCTGTAAGAAGATATGTACTAGTGCCTATCGTCACTCGTCTGGAACCTGGTATCCCTATCGGATCACTAACTCTAGACCTAGGAGGTATATAAGATGGAGCTTCCACCACTGGGATGGAAGGTGCAATGTGACTAGTACTCCCAAACCTCTCCGCAAGGTAAGGCATGGGATTGCCCCCAGGCATAGTGCTAGGCTCAAATTTGGATTCAACATGAAATGTCAAATCGTGCATAGGAAAACCAATCATAACATAACTACCGTAGCTAGTGCTAGGAGGGTCAAAGTGAGTCTCGGCATCATCCGACATTCCATACCGGTAACGTGTCAACGGGGAATCTGCCCTAGGGTGAGTAGGTCTATCATGCAAAGATCCTATCTAGGAAATCACAGGACCAATCTCAGCTAGGTCAGGTGAAGGATCGTATGTAGGAGTAAGTTCCCCATCATCAATATGAATGGGAGGAGGTGGCTCAGGAATAATCTCTGAATGATCCTCCATGGTGTGTGAATTAGTGTGTGACATAGTCCGCCTGGACAGTCTAGGACCCTCTCCCAAAGGAGGAGGAGAAGTGGAAGGCGGAAGTCCTGCTAACTGACGAGAACGGTGTGGAACCGCACTCGAATCCACAATGACTCAACAAAAAAACAAAGACTCTCTATTTACGTAAACCCTAGGCCAACTAGCGTGCACAGAGAAATCACTAATAAAATATAAAGCCAAATGCAAGAAAACAAGGGCTGGATAAGTGAGCTCCCGAATGTGGCCAGTATGTCTCGCCTAGGAGAGGCTTGAGAGGCCCTTGTCACCACAAGCGGAGGTATGAAACCAATTATTGTGGCCCTCAGCTTCAACGCGTAAAGCGACTGTGCTGTCCGACCCCAACCTGGCCGGGACACATGCAGAATAACCTCTACAAGTACCCCCTCGATATCTTAGGTAAGGTCACTAAGGTCACCTCAATATAATCAAAGCTCAGGCGGATAGTCGTAGATGGGATTGACCGTATGGGCAGGGTAGCAAAGCCCGAAACTCTCGAAAGAGCCCCCAGATACGAATACAATCCTGTCTATATCGCCGGTGCTACACAGTTACCGACCAGGGGTTATCCCAATCAACAACCGCTCACACTGCCTCGTGCTTAACTCCTTTTTGAGAGGAGGATCCTGAGAACGCTGGTTATATCAAGGATTTCACACACTCCCTGGACAGACACCTAGTTGTTGTTGTTTAGTGATCTTGGAGAATTAACTTTCAATGAACTATTCCAAGATCCTAAAACCTAAGCTTGTTGGTGCACCCTAGAAAAGAAAAGAGTGTAATTCCTTTTAATTAGCGTTGATTTTAGTTGGCTTTATTACTCAAAAATAGGATAGGGTCGTGCAACTAATGGTGTTATGACGCAACAAGAAGCAAAATGCACACGTAACAATCAATGCAAATGCATTGTGTCCATGAAAACATGGTATGCGTACTACGTGAAATGCACAATTTCTTCTTCAAATGCTGAATGCAAATTTCCCTATATGAAGTCCTAACTATTACTCCAAAGCAAATCTAGATCTAGTGCAAGTACAATGCAAAATGCAAAATGCAATGCATGATGATAAGCAAATGTTTTTGGATTTTTTGAAAATAAAGAGATACAAAAAGCAAAAGAATGATTCTACCCACCCCAGACTCTGCAAGCACACATAAACAACATTCCAGCAAAGCACTAAGGCAAAAGGAGTCTAATGCACTAATCTCAAACAAAAAATCAAAGATGCCATGACAAGAACTTTCCTAAAAGAAAAAATTTAGGCTAAAAAAACGTTTTTGGTCAGAAACAGAGTATTAACAGACTCAGGCAGTGCCAAAGGAGACTCAACAACTAACAGAATTCACCCAGCAATCCACTATCTTCCACAAAAAGGTAAAAACCAGGGTATACATGACTGTGCGCAGTAAACCCACGTGTATACACGGAAATCCCAAGGGAACCCGCGTGTATACGTGACTGTAAGTGAAAAACCCACGTACAGGAAGAAAAAGATGCACAAATGCAAGGCAAACAGACAGGTTGAGACTAAATTCACACCAATCAGGCTCTACCAGGCATACATTCCCCCATACCCGACACAGAAACAAGAGAGAGAGAGCAATTCAAATACATTGAATGCCAAGAAATCAACCCCCAAAGGGAAATTACTAGGAACTCCCCAGCAGAGTCGCCAATTCTGTTACGGAGAGAAATTCCTATGGCTTGGGGTACCACAACAGACAGCTAGACTCCAGAAATCAA
>LPNX010154902.1:146800-170475 GCA_001517045.1 Pseudotsuga menziesii
GTATTTGGATTATGTACACATCCTGACGTATGCGACTATAGAGGGAATATCCGCGTATGTACGCGGTTATCGCGGAAAAAGCCGCGTATATCACTTTTCTTATGTTTTTAGGGATGATCAAGGACACATCAAAAGACAAAAAGTGGTCCATAGGGGCTAATGCGTCTGCAGCGAGACAGGGGAAGGCCATACAATGTGTGATTCACCTAGTGTGGTGAAATCCGCTATAACAACCCCTTCGCCTAATTTTAATCAACTCATATTTTCACATTAACTTAAAACGTACCAAGAGGCAATTGCAAAACATTCACTCCAAGCACATGCAAGTATATTGATTTCTTTTTGACTCCATTTTAAGGCATTGGTTATTTTCTTGCTATATATATATATTGTGTCTTAGCATTGTGCTTTCGTGCGCTCATTTTGTATCTTGTCATCTATGGTTGTTTATGGTTAAATTTCAAACTCCTATGTAATTCATTCAGTTTAACATCACCATACTAACTAATTAGCCTTAGTAACTTAATAGGGTCTACCCCCCTTGGCTTCGTTAGGAGTTGAGCCTAAACGGATGAGTCAAGAACAAGGTGACAACCTTGACTTGAGACTTGCCCCCAAGGACACACTGAGTGCCTTGAAGATTTCTGCCACATGACCCAGGTGTGTGAAAGGCGTCAACAATTTTTGGTGCCGTTGCTGGGGATAAATATTTTTATTCCCGGGTACGACTTAGCTTAACTTTTTTCTAAGCAACTAAAAAGATAAAAAAATAATTTGATTGATCTTGACTTTAAAAAACATAAAAATTAAAACTCGATCCATCTGGCGACTCCACTGTCTAACATCCCTTCAAGAATTTCTACCCGAAGAAATCGCCAGAAATTATTCAATCCTCTCCCTGATCCTGTAAGGTTTATTAGGGAAAGATTGAATATGCAGTCTTCTCATAGAAACCTTGAATATTTAGGAGACCAATCCCTCTCAGATATCCATCACATATTTGTAGAGAGTCATGTTCACCAATCTCAAGAAATGACAGAATTATTCAAACCCCTTGACTTTTCTCACATAGCAGGTGCTCCCCATGCCATTCCAAAAGATGCTATCAAGAAGCTCCCCATATTTCAGGGCAACAATGCCATCACTACCAAGTCTCACCTTCAAAAGTTTGAAAAGCACCTGGTCAGTTATTGCAATGATGCTGCCCATGACCATGACGATGTCAAAATGAAGCTCTTTGCTTTATCCTTGGAAGATGATGCTAAAGAATGGTACTTTGACCTAGATGATGATTCATATGAAACTCTTAGTGAATTCCTAGAGGGTTTTAAGAAGAAATGGGGGAAAAAGAAAGAACTAAGACATCTGCTTGCTGCCCTTCATAACATTAAGAAGATGGAGAATGAAACCATGGGATGAATTTAACATTAAGTTCAGGTGTGTGGTTCCAGACCTCCCTAACAAAATCAAGCCAAAGGATGCCTCCATCCTCATATCTTACATCGAAGCTTTCATTGGTGATTTGAGGTACCAGTTAAGAGACAAAGAGCCGACCAATCTAAAAACTACTTAGGAATTGGCCGAGAAAATAGAAAAGAATATGCAGTCTTCAGGAAAATTCAACATTCCAGGTTACACTAGGGAAAACACTTCATACAACAAAGAAAAGGGAAAAGCTGTTGAATCAGAAGAAAAGGGAGCCTCTAAAGATCCCATGGAAAAGGTAACATACATGATAAAAGACTTGGTTACTAGTCAAAACCAACTAATGGCCAATCATTCTGCACACTTGAATCACATTCATAATAGATTGATCACAATGTAAAGGAATAATGGACCTAGGAACTTTCATCCCAAGCATAATCAGATGTATCAAGATAATTTTCCTCAGCAGGACCCTAGGATTCCAAACCAGTTAGACTCAGCTAACATGGTAGAAGAAGTAATTCCATGGTGTAGACCCTGTGAACAATTCCACCAAGAAAGCACTTGTTATGTTGCAAATCAAGTCATGGAACATGGACTTCCCGAGGTCAGTAACTAGGAAACAAATTCAAGCGAGCCTAATCATATATACATGGTAGGCCAGGCCTACCCTTTGTCACCAGCTAAACAGTACACACCTAAGGATGAAACCATTGCAGAATCTTATAGTGAAACTTATGATGTAAACTGTAATGTACATGATGGGACTCCTACGTGTTGTCCATATAATGATGACAGTCTGGAAGGTTTACTGCCTTGTGACCTTTTCTCTAAAGAAGATGAGTATGAAAATGAGGACAAGTATAGCTTGGAGCATGATACAAGTGACCAAGACTCCCTTATCCCTGACAAAGATATTGATGAGGAGTCATGGACATTCATGGAGAATCTGGTCTATGACATGAATAAAGAGGAAAATAATGAACCAAAAACTTTTGATGGTTTTGTTGATTTTTCTATCTATGGCATATCTAAAGGAGAGAGCATGGACCATGTGGCCTTGGAAAACTTTGATATGAAAAAGGACCATGCAGTTTATCCAGATGATCAGTCTGAGCCATATATCAGTATCAGTAATGAAGACAAAGAAAACTTGATATCGAAACCTGATATCAGCAATGGGGAATCCATCACATCTAACATAGATGATGCTGATGACTATTGGGATTTTTGTGGATATCTTATTAAGAATCATATCTATGCTATATCTAGCAAGGCGAGTGTCTATTTAGAAATTTGTGGAAGTCCAATCTACTATACTTCCATAGAGGGAAGCATGGATCTAGAGACCTTGGAAAACCTTAGTATGGAAGAGGAGTATTTAGAATTTTCATGTGATCATTCAGAGTCATATCATGTAGAGCCGCACAAGGGTATTGGTAATGAAGACATTAAGAAGAAATGTTGTGAAAAGTCAGATGTGATGCAGTCAGTGGAATATCAGTCTCAGCCATCTTTTTCACATATAGAGGTTCCTTATGATTTGGAGCTACTTGGGGCTTGTGCAACGAGTTATCATTTGATAAGCCTCGGTGATCAATATGATGATGTAGTCAATCTGCCTCATCATTCTGATTGGTATATCAGTCCTATCCAGTCATTGATAGAAGCAACTTGCATGAGCACATACAAGTTGGGGAAGAATTTTTATGAAATTATTCATGCCTATGATCTGCCATCCATCCCACCCATTTTGAATCATCACACAGGTTTGCATTTTCTGAATAAGGTATCCTTACTTTGGCTGGTAACCAAAGACAAGGAATTTTTTTTTTATGTTAATAAAATGCTTAGGTGGTTACATTGGATTTCTAATTACACTTAACCCTTTTTATATCATGCTTAGAGTACGAAAATAAGCTCCTTGAAAGAGAGCATTTACTTTCTGCATTTCTATTTTATACTTAGCTATAATACAACTTTGCTTCTTTTTGTTAGTTACATTTATTTTGTTTAAATAAATCATCTGAATGGTTCATTTGGTTTTTATGTAAAGCTTGTCCTACTGAGGTTTTCTTGTCAAGTTGAGATGTTTTTACAGGGTGTATAAACCAGAGATTCTGGTGTTCTTGTATCCTCTTCTTGCCCTATGACCAGATCGAGCACATGTCCCACAGTTGGAGCTAGAATGTTACCACCTAAGTTGTACTTAGTGGTTTTTTATCAAGTGAGCCTGGTGAACCAAACAAGGATAAGTTGTTCAGACTTCAAAAGACCTTTGGAAGTACTTCTGGGAAGTGCTTGTTGTACTACATCACATGTTCATACCCCATGGGGGAATTGTAATAAATGTTCTAGCATGATAGTGTCTGTAAAAGACTCGGTCTCTTAGACTTTATTTTTCAATCCAATCAGCCCAGGGTGTTTTTTCCCTTGGTTATTATTGGTTGTTGAATAAATGACTGATAATTTCTAAGTTTTTCACTCCATGCCTCCAAAGTTGGGGTGGTTGGCTTGGCATTTAGGCCTATTGAGGTTATTAGAGTCTATGTGTCAATGTATAAACATGCTAGACATCATGGTCGAGTCATATGAACATGTCTAAGTCCCCCTAGGTTTTTTCAAATTTTCAAATTTTTAGTTTTTTCAGTCTTTTTTATTAAAATTTATTTTTTCCAAAACTTAGGCTATTTTTTAATAGTTAATTGGAAAAATTGATTTTGTAATAAAAGTGGGCCAAATAATCTATTTCAGTCATGTAGGTGCTCATTTTCAAGCTAAGAGCACCATGTAAACCCATGGACCCACTATTTCCTAGTTTTGAGTGATTTTCCATCACTGAGGTCAGAAAGCCCCAAAAATCAATTATTGATTATTTTAATTAATAAATTGATAAATAATGGAGCAAATCCAGAATCATAGATCAGTGGATTCTCAGTTGATTTGATTGAAATCAGTCAGATCTGAACCAGATTGACTGGATCTCACAAATACTTGACTGAAGGAGGTGATCAAATCAGATCCAGAGTTGATCTTCAGCATCCTTTATGGGGAATTTCGCCCTCCCTCTCTCCTCCACACGTTTTGGCTCATCTGGATGAGTTTTGGTGGATTCTTCAGTCAACAGGTTGAGGTGTCAATCAGATTAGCTCTTCGATTGACAATTGCACTCAGTGAGACTCAGATCTGGGTTAGTTAGACATAGATCAGGCATTGTTTAACTCTCCATCAGCTGATTTGATCTATCTCCTTGGGATTTGTGCCCCCCTGGGCTGGATCTCCTAGTTTTTGTATATATCCAAGCATAAGCCTCATCTTCCAAGCTAGTTAGAACTGGGATTGAGGTGCTACTGCTATTGTACTGTTGTTATTGTTCATTTGAAATAAAGAGAAGCTTTGGAGGCAAGACGGTGTTGTGCCATTGTATGTGTGGATGATCATTGCCATTTTTTACTGAGGTAACCGATATATGTGTTCATAATTTGCTGATTGCTTGTGGATTCATTGCTAAGATTGATAATAAGCTTATTATAATCTTGATAGGAAATGTGCTTTTCAATAATTTTATTGGCCATCTCTTTCCTTTGATGCATGTTTAGAGATCTAGATTCAGCATGTTCTATAAGCTTATATGCATGTTATTCTGAATCTCTGTGTATGTACTGATCGGATCTCACAAGTATTTCAGCAAGTTTTTTGATTTCATCTGAGCTGCAGGTTCCTAGATTGGAGAGGATGCTGATCTAGTTTGCTTCTTCACTCTCTCCAAAACCTTCCAAAGGCATAGTCCCTCAACATTCCACCTGAAAGCTCCACGATGGATCTTCAAGGCTACCAACATTTCTCTCCTCTTCCTCCTTCAAAATCAACTCTTTTACCCGGTTACTTTGTTCATAGCTTTGATATTGTTTAGATATATCATATTAAAGTAAATTTAACATAGACCTATCTTCTCAAAGCCCATAATCTAGATCTTGATCTTAAAAGGTTTCATAAGCATTCTAGATCTAGCTTTAGGGAAATCGTCCTTTTTGCTTGGAATTTTAAAGAGAATTTGTAGCTTGCATGCATTAGATTTATTTTTTCTGTTACAAAATATAAATCTAGCAATCAGTGCACATCATATTGGCTTCCTAAAAGGCAAGCCAAGATCCCAAGGAAATCTTGCCTTCCTTGGTTCCCTTTTTACCTTTTTTAACTAGTTTTTACTTGGCCTTTTTTGGTTAAAAGTAAGCTGACCCAAAGGTACTTTCATAGTGCTTTTGGGAATATTTCAGTCTAATAATCTTGCTAGTTTTTAGTAGGTATAACAGAAAAAAGGAGGAGCTGTTGCTCGAAAGTGACTTTTGGGCCTTTTGAATCCCCCTAGGGGTCTCCCCTTTTGACTAAAATCTTTAATTTTTGCACTTTGTAAGCTCTTGGTTTCATTCTGTATAAGAATAAAGAGGAATCATATCAATTTTCTGATATTGTAACCGCTGGTAATAAAAATAATTTTGAATAGGCTCTTTCGAGCCCATTCCCCATCCCCCCCTGGGGTGATTTGCGTCCGTGTCATTTTTTGCTTTTCGTTCATCTTTTTTCAATATAGTATAGTATTAATCTGTAGGGTAGTATACTTTGATTTAAAATCAATTCCATATTCATTTCTATTGGATTCAAAGTAACTTTAATACTTATTTCACGAGCCTCCTTTTGAGTCGAAAGGTGAAGAAAGGTTCGTGGTAGTCTAATTAGAAAATTGTGGTTTGCTTATCTTTTTATGTTTCATTTGCTATCATCATTTGTTTCAGTAACCATAATAAAATCAACCCCTCCTTGATTCCCCGATTGAGGTCCACTTGGACTGAAAGAGCTTCCTAGAGGGTTTTCTTTTTAACAAGAACATCCATCTCAAAATTTACTAAAATTGACAAGACTCTGGTGTGTATGCTCTGCACTTGGCTGCGGTTCGTCCGATCAGTCAAGCTGTATCAAAAGCATTTGAGTGACTAGTATAATTAGGATTCACTCTCCCAAATTGACAAACCATCAGGTGAAAATCCAACACCTAGATCAAACCATTACTATGGCAAAAATACCCAAAGGAAGCGGGAACTTTTGAAAAGTGACCTCGGGGCACCGATCTCTGTCACGCCCTAATGGGTGCATTATGAAGAATAGCCCCAGAGACTCCATTCAACCCACATATTCCTTGCGGGTAGCCGTGAAGGTTTAGTTTTGGACATACTCCAAGTACTCTCGGGCATATCTGGAGTCCACCCCTTTGCCTGATTTTAATCAACTCATATTTTCACATTAACTTAAAACGTACCAATAGGAAATTACAAAACATTCACTCCAAGCACATGCAAGTATATTGATTTATTTTTGACTCCATTTTAAGGCACTGGTTATTTTCTTGCTATATATATATATATATTGTGTCTCAGCATTGTGCTTTCGTGCGCTCATTTTGTATCTTGTCATCTATGGTTGGTTATGGTTAAATTTCAAACTCCTAAGCAATTCATTCAGTTTAACATCACCATACTAAGTAATTAGCCTTAGTAACTTACTAGGGTCTACCCCCCTTGGCTTCATTAGGAGTTGAGCCTAAACGAAGGAGTCAAGAACAAGGTGACAGCCTTGACTCGAGACTTGCCCCCAAGGACACACCGAGTGCCTTGAATATTTCTGCCACATGACCCAGGTGTGTGAAAGGTGGCAACATATTTAAGGAAATCATCTCATTTTTCGAGCTGATGACCTCGAATTTTATTGTGTTTACCAAACATAGCTTCCAACTTTTCCCATGCTTTATTTGGTTAATCAATTCTAGATAGGTGAAATTGCAAATTAATAGAGATTGACATCCCAATCAATTCACAAGATTCATCACATTTATTTGCCCATTTTATTTTCTTATCATCATCAGTGGGTTTTGTTTCTTTCCCAAAGGTAATTTGGTAAAGTTCCCTACTTCGTAGAACATCCTCCATGCGAGATTTTCATGAAGTTTAGTTGGAACTGATAAGTATACTATCACATGGGGTGGACATGCTAAAAAAGGTCTTTAAAACAGAAACCAATGGTCTAGATGCAAAGATCTAAAAAAAATAGTATGTTTAAAGAAACAACACTAAAAAATGACTATGAATGAGGAAGTTATGCTTGAGGAAGCAACTCTTCATAAACACTTTGATACCATGTTTGAGTACAAATGATACTTCCAAAAGACTGAAAACCTAGAGTAACCACTCACACAAACAGATCATAGATGAACACACCATGTTTTCATGTGGTTTAAACCCTCGAAATGGAAACACTCCACGACCCCAACCAAATAGCTACTTGAGACAGTTTATTATGCAAAAGAAATAAAATTATAAATGAACTTCTCATAATCGATCAACTAGCTAGTGACCCTCCATGCTTTTTAAATATATATCATGGACCAATAAGGTTCTAAGACATATATCAAAGGTAGTTATGTTCCAAGAGAAGATGAATCGTGGGATAACTCTATGTCTAGAACATATCATGACGACTAGATTAAAATGCATATTAAAGAAACACACTTACCCTAACAAATATATTAGAACAAGTTGATCTTAACTAAATCCTATGTGTCTAAATATCCTAACATGAAGCAAAATAATCTTGTATTGGACATGGTTGAGACCATTTTATTAGAAGGACCATCCTTTCAAGGTGGTACATGCCAAGATCGAAACTAGATGGCTGATTGGGGAACCTTTCCCTTTTAGTTCCAAAGATGATCTAGATCATGGACTTAGTCAAATGTGTAGGAAACCTATTGGACATTTCTAAGCAAAAGGTATATTCCTAGCCATTAAATTAGGCATATTACCCAAAGGTGGTTTTCACAGGTGGGAAGGCACTTGGGGAAGATTGTAGAGAATTGTATGGATTTGCCCCTAGCAGACTTCTCTAAATTTGTCCCATTTGTACCTTCACTCATTGACTTGGTGGACTTGGGGACACATTCAAGTTTAGCATTTGGAAGGCCCCTAATCGAATATATACATCTTTATCGGTAGATGACTTGGGAAACCTCTGTTTGGGAGGGGTTTATTTTTTTACATCCATCATTTTTTGTTTGCAGTTCACCTCCTAGGGATAGTGAGTCTTTTCTGTTTCTAGGGAATTCATTTCCTATTTACTTTTTATCTAAATAACATCACTTGTTACACCCACATTTCCCTAATTGTTTGATTTAACATCATTTATTGACTATATATAAATGTTGCAATAACTTTAGGGAGGGGGGAACAAAGAGGATGAGGAGTGGGTGAGTCCCCATGATGGCTAGAGTACACTCCCAATTTTTCAAGGGATGATATGTTGGGGATGAAACTAATATATACGTTTGGGAAACAATTGTGTGTGTGTGTGAGAGAGAGATTATTGGGTTCCTTCATATTTTTCTTAGTAATATATGAACCACTAACCCAACAAGTTCTGAAGATCCTAGCGATAGTAGAAGCTAACCTAAGAGATGAGAAAAAAACATCAGAATTTTGTGTGTGTGCTTGAGCTTCCATGTACTATGTGATCTAGGAGGATCTCACACATGAATGAAAAAAATAGTCTTCAAATGTTGGAAAGAAATATATTGTTGTGTTGGTTTATCCCACAATACTGAGAGGGGGGGGGGGGGGGGGTGAATCAGTATTGTACTTAAAAAAATACACAAGAATCAACAATCAAGACACAGATTTTATCGTGAAAACCTCAAAGAGAAAACCACCAACACAAACTCATTAATAAGATGCATTTACAAAATTGTTTATCTGCTGCAACAGAAAGGATGTAGATACACCCTAGATTTTTCTTGCAACTACAGACTAGGATGCTACAACACCCCTATGGTTTTCTGCCTGGTTCAACATAAAAGGATGCTACGACGCCCTATTCTCGAGCTACAACTGGAAGGAGGATTCGACCCCCTAAAAACCTGTGGCCTTCCCTAGCACCACCCTGCCACCCTAGACTGATGTTCTTAGTGTTTTAGAATAGTTGAATAACTATCCACTTTGGATTCTACCAGTATTACTAATAGAGACACTTTATTCTTTACACATTCATTCAATAAATACCTTTTACCTATTACCTACCAATGCATCTCTCCATAACTACATTCTTTCATTTTGGATCGTGACTATTTACTTACAGACATACCTATTCATCATCTACCCATTCAACCGTCGCATCATTTCATCGTTAAGTTTCAACAAATGCACTGTTTCGTTCTTCTCACAACTTAGAATTCATTTCCGCAGCCCTGTTTATCATTTTCTGGTGCTTCCATAATCTTCTTCTCTAGATACAATCCAGACCATTGATATTATGTCCGAGTCTCTCCGGACTGTTGATATGCTCCGAAGATTTCCTCTTGAAATCATATTTCCATACCAGGTTTCCGTTTCGACGATTCCCCACCATTGATCTTGATCGGGATTCTCTATGAGCGTCGATCTTTAGATTGCGGGATGCGGGATGTAACATTTCCCAAAATCGTATTGTTATAACTAGAGCTTGTTCTTAGTTTATCTGTTCTTTTTGTCCTAATTTTCAACCGTTGGTTTAAAATGATTTTACATTTTATGTTGATTTTAAGAATTTTGGACAATCAATAATTTTGGTTGGATTTAATGCTTTTAATGGTTGAATTATTTCATTATTTTAGTTTTAAGGTTTGTCTTTTGGGCTTATTAGTTAATATGTACATCTTTAAGCTTTCAAAAAATTATAATAAAAGTTTATTCCAAGTTTTGATTTATAATCTAACTCTCATTTTTGAGAACTTGGTCAAATATTTTCATGAGGAGATCCCTGTAGCAGCTTTGTTTTTCCTGTTTTTGTCATTGTCATTGGGAGAAGATTATGAGGAGATGGAAATGTATTCAGGAAAAAAAAGGAGGTTTTTGTCCACAACAGACTCATTCACAAAAACCTCTCTCAGTTTTGCAGCAACTATTATCGTTTGAGAGATTCAAATTCAGATTTGTGGCCTATTTTCAGGGTTTGAATTATTTAATAATTTCCTGTTTTAGTCACAAATTTGCAGCACGTATTTCGATCAATTGAAGGGGAATTTTGAAAAACCAAGAGAGGTTTTTTTTTAATAACATACTCATATAAAAAAAAATCTCTCAGTTTTTGCATAGGTATCCCGGATCGAGAGATATGAAGGCATCTTTGAGACCCAAATTTTCAGAAATTCGCCAAATTTTCCCAAATCCGATTTGTTATTTTTGGGTTAATTGTCTTTAAAGATTTTGAGTTATCATGTAATTAATTGATGTAAATATTTCAAATTTCGACCTAGAAGGTAGTTATGGAACTACTTTACTTTTGTAATGATAAAAGGAAGACAAACATACAGTTTTGAGGGGGGATTTTTCATTCAAGGACAGGCTTTTGGAGCTTTGAAATCTCAAGCTAGCACTTATAACTCTTATGTAAGTGGACGAATGTTATTGATTATATATAAACTAATAAGCCCCCTTACCTGTCATGCTTTTTCATTTCTGATCTGGTTGATTGCTCAGTCTACAATTTCATTTCATGTTTAAAGGTTTATTCATGTAAATGCTTATAGCCTGTGGATGAAGTTAGTGTTTCATGTGTAATGTTTATGGTTTATTGGAATGTGTTTGATCCCCAGTTTATCCAACTTGCATGATTCAGTTCTGTATTAGCTTGTTGTTTGTTATTTCCTCCTTGATTGATGAAGTTTTCAACCAAAACTAAAAACCAAAACCCTTAAAACCAATTTTATTTTATTTTTATTTGAGATTGTGTTGGCTTGTTCTTCTAGTAGTCTGAGAACAATTTCTGGCACTAACCTCTTTGGCGCCGTTGCCGAGGACAAAGCTGAAGTATATCTTCCCTGGGATATCATTATTCATTTGATTTTGAGAGGTGAACAAAGTCAGAAAATATTTTAGACTACAATTTTTCACCGATGACTCCACGATTAAAGATTCCATTACAAGGAGAATTTTGTTGACAGAAAAATGAAGAAGCCAAATGTAAAGACTGGGTATCAGCTTGTTACTTTCCTCCATGAGGTTTTGTTCTTATTCATCAGTTCTTTCCTATCTTTCCCATTGCATGTCAAAATAATTATTTTTTGTTTTGTATATTCCGATGATCATAGGCCTTCAAGTACATATCCCTCTTTGGAAGAAGAAAATCTGCATTATTCTTGTTTTATTGATGTTGATCCTATTCCTTCATTTGAAATACATGTGCAGCATGATTTACATATACCCATATCTCTTGAAGCTGATTATTTTGGTCATCTTGTAGAGAATAAAGCTAATCTATTACCTTCTACCATCACTGCTGAAACTTGCGAACATCTTGTTGAACCTCATTTTCAACTCACAGATTTTCAGTCTAGACTCAGACAGAAGATGTTTAAACCTCTTAGGCTTCCATCTCTCTTACATCCTTACCCTTCCTACTTTGTTGAATATTTTCCTCATTTTACTAGAAAAGACCATATTACAACATAGAAGCATTTAGAATCTTTTCATAATTTCATTGATAATTTTGAAATCATGCATGAGGATGTTGTCATGAGGTTATTTTCGAAATCCTTTGCTGGAGATGCTGGGTTTTGGTTTCGAAATTTAAAAGTTGATTCAATTGGATCGTGGGAAGAGTTACATGATGTATTTTTGAAGTATTGGGGTAAGAATAAATCTAATGATCAATTTCTTTCCGAATTTTATAGTTTGAAAAGAGAGAATGATGAGCCAATTACTAAATTTAATTGGAGGTTTCAAAGTTTTTATTTTAGTATGCCTCGGGAGATCAAACCTTCGGAAAAAACTTGCTATGGTATATTATGTTACGGCTCAACATTCAAATCTTTTCTTTTCCCTGTTAGAAAGGAAATCATCATCTTTAAGACAATTGTTTGAGGATGCAAAAGGAGTGGAGGAGAACATCCGAGCTTGCAAAATGCTTCGAGATCAGGCTCATGTTGAAGATATACAAGCTTATGAACAGGAAGAAGAACGTAGGTATCATTCAGATTTAAGATAGTTTTCTTCATCTTTTTTAGATTTTCATATGAACAAGGATATAAATGACGCTTGTGTTGATTCTTCATATCAGTTTGCTGACTTTTTCGATGATAATATAATTTCAGTGGATTATATTAGAAATTTCTTAGTTCCTTCTATGAGATTATCATGTTATGAAGAAGAAGTTGCTACTCTTCAACCTCTTACTATTGATATAAAAAATAAGTTGTCATTCTTGACTTATGGTCACTTTCAGAATTTTATTTGTTCAAGTTTTGATCAAGGGTTTTATTTAAAGGTCAAGAAGCAGTTTGAAAAGCCCTGGATTTCCATTCTTGATCCAAAGTTTAAAAAGAATAGCAATGGAGAGGAAGAGAATGCTTCACTTTATGATGAATATAATGAAGACATTGGAGTTTTAAATTGGAAATTTCATGATCCCATGGCTTCTTGGATGGAGTTGTATTTTTCAAAGGTTTCTAATGCTCCAGCTTTTGGCATACTTCCTATTTCCAATCATAAGTATCAACTGCCTACAGACTCTTTATTGCATTTATCACATCTTTTGTGGGTTTTCTCAAACAGTAGCATGCATGGAATTATGATTCTTAGTCAAATGGTTTCTTGGCTTCACTGGAAGTATGATTACATTTGATTGGGTTGTTTCCTCTGATTAGAAGTAGGAGTAAATAACAGAATAAGCTCGCTATACGGGCATGTAGATTCTTTTTATTATGCTGGTTTGTAGCATTATTTTGTCATTTCAGAGGTATGTGTTCAGATTTTGAGAAATTTGCAGAGATTTGGTAAATGACTTCATCACCCAATGAATAAGGCACAAGGTCTATAGGTTCTTAAAGCCTCATAAGGAGGACTTCATCCCGCAGCAAGAGCCAGATGTTATAACTAGATCTTGTTCTTATTTTATCTGTTCTTTTTGTCCTAATTTTCAACCGTTGGTTTAAAATGATTTTACATGTTATGTTGATTTTAAGAATTTTGGTTGGATTTAATGCTTTTAATGGTTGAATTATTTCATTATTTTAGTTTTAAGGTTTGTCTTTTGGGCTTATTAGTTAATATGTACATCTTTAAGCTTTAAAAAACTTATAATAAAAATTTATTCCAAGTTTTTATTTATAATCTAACTCTCATTTTTGAGTCCTTTGTCAAATATTTTCAGGAGGAGATTCCTGTAGTAGCTCTGTTTTTCCTGTTTTTGTCATTGTCATTGGGAGAAGATTACGAGGTGATGGAAACGAATTCAGGAAAACCAAAAGAGGGTTTTGTCCACAATAGAATAATTCACAAAAACCTCTCTCATTTTTGCAAAATATATTATCGTTTGATATATTCGAATTCATCTTTGTGGCTTATTTTCAGGGTTTGAATTATTTAATAATTTCCCGTTTTAGTCACAAATTTGCAGCACGTATTCCGATCAATTGAAGGGGAATTTTGAAAAAAAAAGAGAGGTTTTTGTTCATAACATACTCATTTAAAAAATAATCTCTCATGTTTTGTACAGGTATCCCGAATCGAGAGATATGAAGGCTTCTTTGAGACCCAATTTTTCAGATATTCGCCAAATTTCCCCAAATCCGATTTGTTATTTTTGGGTTAATTGTTTTTAAATATTTTGAGTTATCATGTAACTAATTGATGTAACTGTTTCAAATTTCAACCTAGAAGGTAGTTATGGAACTACTTTACTTTTGTAATGATAAAAGGAGAACAAACATACAGTTTTGAGGGGGGATTTTTCATTCAAGGAGAGGCTTTTGGAGCTTTGATTTCTCAAGCTAGCACTTATAATTCTTATGTAAGTGGATGAATGTTATTGATTATATATAAACTGATAAGCCCTTTTACCTGTCATGCTTTTTCATTTCTGATCTGGTTGATTGCTCAGTCTACAATTTCATTTCATGTTTAAAGGTTTATTAATGTAAATGCTTATAGCCTGTGGATGAAGTTAGTGTTTCATATGTAATGTTTATGGTTTATTGGAATGTGTTTGATCCCTAGTTTATCCAACTTGCATGATTCAGTTCTGTATTAGCTTGTTGTTTTTTATTTCCTCCTTGATTGATGAAGTTTTCAACCAAAACTAAAAACCAAAACCCTTAAAACCAATTTTATTTTATTTTTATTTGCGATTGTGTTGGCTTGTTATTCTAGTAGTCTGAGAATAATTTTTGGCACTAACACATATCTTGAATTTCTGCAAACTTCTTTCCACACTTCTTTTTCCAAAGTGTTGATTTGTTTTAGCGGAACTAACTTCAGCCATCCGATCTCTCCAGATTGTGGGATGCAAGATGTAACATTTCCCAAAATTGTATCTTGACTTTCCACAACAATGATTCCGCACCATTGATATTTTGCGGGTGTTTTCCTGACCGTCGATTTCCAGATTGCGTGATGCAGATTACGGGTTCATAGAATCTTTAAACATTATTTCTGCAATTCCCTTTCCGCATTTTTTTCTTCTGCACCGTCGATTTCTTTTGGCGGAACAAATCTTAGCCGTCCGATCTTGATCTTTTGCAGAACTGATCCTTCGCCATTGGCTCTCATGCGGGATGCTTCCTGACCGTCGATTTCAGATCGAATTTGGATCTCACCATGACTTGGTGGTTCTGCATGATTTCTTTGCGAAAATCCTCTACGAATGTTTCTAAAAGTTTTGTCATTCATACTGCATCTCTACTTCAACTCAACCTCTGTTCTTTGTTTCATTAACGATTGTTTACATCATGTTGTCGACACTATCTTGGAAGTCTTCAGATCAATCATTCATGCTGTCTTATCATCCATGTCCATCTCATTCATCTCATATGTGTCATGCTACATTCTCAACTATACCATTCCATGCCATCACTACCTTAGTCTTTCACTGAGTTTGTCCTGCCATCATATCCACTGGTTATTCCTTTATCATTCATGAACACCTTTGACATCAATGACAACTATATACTCAACAATCTTGCCCTTTGGCATTTATGGCAACCTCTAAACATTCTCCCCCTTTGACAACAATGACAAATGAACCTTTCTGTCTGACATCTCCCCCTGAGATTGAGCTTTCTCCTCTTAGTACTTTTGTAACGGAATTACTCCCATTTTCTGTCTAAGACGCTCAAAGGATTCCTTAGGTAGTGGTTTGGTGAAAATGTCAGCAATCTATTCTTTTGTGTCAATTTATTCTAATTTGACAGCTTTTTGAGATACCCGTTCTCTTAGATAGTGATACTTGCTTGGTATATGTTTTGTCTTAGAATGCATGATAGGATTTTAGATGTATTTATAGCACTAGTGTTATCACAGTTGATCACTATTGGATGTTCATATTTTACAAGTAGATCTTCTAGGGTTTGTCTCATCCAAATAACCTGAGTGCAACATGAGGCGACATCAATATATTTTGCTTCTGCTGTAGAGAGTGAAATGGAGGATTGTTTTTTACTTGACCATGATACCAAGAAATTTCCCCCAAAAAATGCTACTCCACTAGTACTTTTTCGATCGTCAACACTTCCCGCCCAATCCGCATCAGTAAATTCCTTCAAGGTAAAGGTCCTTTTGAATACCATAAACCATACTCCATAGTACCTTTTAGATATTTGAAAATCCTTTTTACTACTGTTACATGTGTTTCTTTGGGAGCTGACTGGAATCTAGCCACCAATCCAACATCTTGCATCACATCTGGTCTTGTTGTTGTCACATATAGCAGACTGCCAATCATGGATATAAACATGGTAAGATCTACTTCTAGATATTCATCATCCTTACTTAACTTGCAACCAGTGACCATAGGAGTACCAACAGGTTTGGAATCTTCCATTTTCAATGTTTTCAACATATCTTTGATGTACTTAGTTTGAGAGATGAAAATTCCTTGGTAGACTTGCAATCCCAAGAAGAATGTCAATTCACCCAACATTGACATTTCAAATTCTTTCTTCATTTTAGAGGCAAAGTCTACACTTAGGATTTGAAGATTTCTTCCAAAAATGATATCATCCACATAGACAACAACAATGATTATATGTTTATCTTCAAAATTTAGGTAAAGATTACTTTCAGTGACTCGTCTTTTAAAACCTTGCTGTTTCAAGTAACTATCTAGTCTTGAAAGCCATGCTCTTGGATCTTGTTTGAGACAATAGAGTGCATTTTTTAGTTTACAAACATAATCTTTGTTTTCAGACAAGAGAAACCATTCAGGTTGTTCAATATACACTTCTTCTTCTAGTTTTCCATTCAGGAATGTAGACTTGACATTCATTTGATATACTTTGAAGTTTTTATGGCATGACAGTGCTAAAAACATTCTAATTGCTTCAAGTCGAGCTACAGGAGCATAAGTTTCTTCAAAATCAATACCTTCCACTTGGGCATACCCCTTACAAACCATTCTTGCTTTGTTCATTATTACTTGTCCATCTTGATTGAACTTGTTTTTGAAAATCCATTTGGTTCCTACAATGTTCTTAACTTCAGGTCTTGGGACAAGTTCCCAGGTCTCATTTTTCTCAATATGATCTAGTTCCCACTCATGGCTTTGACCCATTCATCACTTTTGCTGGCTTCTGTAAAGTTCTTGGGTTCTACTATTAAGAGTAGGGATTATTCCACATCTGGTAGTTGTCTTCTTGTTTTGACTCCAACATTTTCATCACCCATGATCCATGAATCTAGATGATCCTTTTGTACCCTTCTAGAAGGAGTTTTAGTGTCAGGTCTAGGGAAGTCTTCATCATATTCTCGTGTATATTCCTTCTCTTTGTCTTCTTCTTTGTTATGAATGCTCTCGTCCTTTTTCAAGTCTTTTATTTTATCATCACATGTATTTTCAATACTGTCAAGATTTTTCTCTTTCCTTGGTTTTATGTCATCTACTTTCACATTAGCACTTTTTACAATTTTATGTAACCTTTTATTGTAACACCTATATGCCTTTTTGGTGGATGAGTATCCTAAAAAGATTCCATCATCAGTCCTGGAGTCGAACTTTCCATGTTCATCCTCATTTATTTTGATGTAACAATTACTGCCAAACAATTTAAAATATTTGACTGAGGCTGGTCTTCCATACCACAATTCATAGGGGGTCTTAACCTTATTCACTCTAAGTTGTCCTCTGTTAAGTATGTAGACAACTGCGTATACAACTTCTCTCCAAAATGAATCTGATAGTTTTTCTTCATTGAGCATAGTTCTGGCATCTTCTTGGACTATTCTATTTTCCTTTCAACAACCCCATTATGCTGAGGAGTTTTTGCAATTGAAAATTTCATCTTAATTCCATGACCTTCACAGAACTCATTGAATTCATTTGAGTTAAATTCTCCTCCATTATCTGATCTAAGACACTTGATTTTCATACCAGACTCATTTTCAGCCATTTCCTTGAAGATTTTAAATTTTTCAAAGGATTCTGATTTTTCTTTGAGAAATTCCACCCAAGTCATCCTTGTGTTATCATTAATGAGCAACATGAAATAGTGATCTCCTAGTAGACTTTTAGTTTTGGTTGGTCCACAAAGGTCTGTGTGTATTATTTCCATAGGGTGTGAGGTCATATGTTCTTTTATTTTAAAACTGGCTCTGGTTTGCTTCCCATGTTGACAATGTCTACACACAGAGTTTAGAGGAACTATAATTTTAGGTAGATCTCTTATAGCTTCCTTCATGCTTATTTTGGCAAGATTGTCAAAACTTATATGTCCCAACCTTCTGTGCCATAACCAACTTTCATCTACCATACTTAAGTAACCTTGATTTTCATTTTCCAATATGTATACATTGTTTGTATTTCTCATAGCAATGCCAACAACCTTTCCTGATTTCTTATTCTTGATTTCACATTTTTCTGAGTCAAAGATGCAAATGTGTCCTTGGTTGCATGTTTGACTTACACTAAGAAGATTAGGCTTGAGGTTTTCAACCAGCAAAACATTTTCTGCTTTGATCTTGATGTTGACAACAACTATTCCTTTGCCGATTATTTTGGAGGAAAGGCTGTCTCTAAAAGTGACTTTTCCCTTATTATCTTTCAATGCTATGAATTTGCTTGGGTCACCAGTCATATGTTTTGAATAACCACTGTCCAAGTGCCATAAGTTTTTGCTTTTGGTTGCACATAAGGAAATCATGGAAGTTTCCTTTTCTTCCTTTTCTCTCCAATATCTCTTTTGTTTGGTGTTCTGAGATTTGATTGCAACAATATTTCTTGTAGGAGTCTTCAGCTTACAATCTCTTGCCATATGTCCATGGTTATTACACTTATAACATTCTATGTCATATTTTTGGAGTAGTGTAAAAAGATTCTGATTTCCCTTCGACTTATTACTTGATGAATTCTTCTTGTATTCAGAAACCTTTCTTTCTGTTCTGCAGTTTAAGGCTCTATGACCAAAATTATTACAAGCAAAGAAGTGACCTAAAAAGATCTGTAGATATCTATTTGGTCTCTTGGGTGCTAGATTATTTCTATTTTTATCTTAAGAAATTAATTCAGCTTTCTTGCTTCTTTCCTTTTTAGTTGGAGTCTTTATTACTTCAGCATAGCTTTTCTTACTTCCTTCTTGATTTGTGACAGTAAAACTCTCTGGCTTCTTTTATTTAATGAACCCCAAACCAGATCTATCACCTGATGGTATTTGGATACTCAAAATTTCATCTAGAATCCTTGAGCTATTCTCAAACTTTGATTTGATAGATCCTTCATCAAGCTTTCTCTCGAATTGCATGATTTATTCTGCAAGCTTTTCAGACTCGTGCATTCTTCTTTTGAGATTTAGGTTTAGGTTCTCCTCAACCTTTTTGGCATCTAAGAGTTGAGCTTCCAACTGACTAATGATAAGATTTGGCTGTCGGTTCTTTTTCCTACATTTCTCAAGTTCTTCAAGGGTGCTAACAAGTTTAGCTCTTAGATCTACTTCTCCTTCTACGTTTGAGTCACTATTTGAGGCTTGAGTGTCTAGGCCCATAAATAAAACTTCAGTTTCTTCAACTTCGCTTCCATATGAATCTTCACTGTCTTCCATGGTGTAAACAATTTTCTTTTTCCCATATGGTTTTTTCTTGTTTCTTGGTTTACCCATTTTTACTTTCGAAGTTTTTTTTTCTTCATTCTCATCTTGTTTAGTGTAGGTGCATTTAGAGGAAAAATGTCCAATCCTTCCACAATTAAAACACTTTAAAGGTAACTTCCCCTTGTATTTTCCAGTCCCTCTCTCAATTTTATTAATGAAAAGAGCTTCCTCATCATTTGGGTTTTCTGATTGATTTTTTATGGAGGCTTTAAAAGCTGCTTCTTTTCTTGAAGATCCATTTTGTCCTATTCTCATCTCATAGGTAGTGAGAATTCCATGTAAGTCATCCATTGTTACCTTTTTAAGGTCATATCGTTCTTCTAAGGTGGATACCTTTGGGCATATCTCATTGGTAATGTTCTTAGTACCTTTCTTACCACTTCTTTTTCTTTTAATTTTCCTCCAAGGCCTCTAATTGCTTTAACAACTTCATCTACTCGAAGAAAGTTTTCCCCAACATTCTCTTCTTCTTTCATTTTAAGAGTTTCAAATTGACCTCTATATGTTTGAAGTTTGGATTCTTTGACTTTAGATTCTCCTTCATAGATAATCTTCATTTTGTCCCAAGCTTGTTTGGAAGATGTGCATTGCATAACTTTAGTAAATACTGAGTTTGTATTAAATTGAGCATATAGATCTATGGACAAACACACAACTCACAAGCATGGGTGATTTTAAGGGCGAATTTTAAGGGTTACCCAAAAAAAGGTGGGCGAATTTTTATATTAAATGTTTTTATTTTATTTAATAAAATAGCCCATTATTTATTTTATATATAGCTGGCCCAAGTTAATTCGCCTTCATCTCGAAAGAGGAAAAAAATGGAAAATGAATTTTAGCCCAGGGAAATACTAATATTTGCCCACATTCGCCCCCAATTTCTGGCCATGGAAGTCATTGATAGCAATTTCGCCCAATTTTTTTATTGTTAATCTAAAATCTAGTGTAAATCGCCCCTGGTTTTTCCTTATGGAGATTTTTTTTAGAGAAATTCGTCCAAAAATCCTGACAGCGGGGTAGAATGGGACCAATTTTGTCCACATAATCAAGTTTCAAAGCTTAATAGGGTTTCAATCTCGGATAATTTAGTTTCAAAGGTTATTATGGAGTTGTAAGGCTCTTGCTAAGGTTTTTCGCAGGTTGCCAGGCTCTAGAATTTCGGCTCTTGCAAACTCCAATCTGCAGGTATGTTTATACTTCATTATTTTGTTGGGTTTGGTTTCATGCAGTTAAGGTAGGTCAAACTTACCATATAAACAATGACAAATGCCAAATCTACACTTCTTGGAACAAGTGAGAGAATCAATCTTCAGTGCAGTTAATGGCGTTCTTACCTCATTTACACTCCATCGATTTATAGCTTGGAGTTAATAGTGTGCTCACCTCATTATCAGATCAATCCATCCCACATAACCCACCCAAATTGTCGAGATTCTGCACCGTTGCATCCCTCAAGTATTCGCTTTGGCCTGTGATGATGAAGATCTTGATCCCTCTCAGTTTTAGCTGGTTGTAAAGAACCAACAACGGTTCCAGAGCAGGTGCCTTCATGTCCTCCATCCATTTTTCCAACGGTGTTTTATCAATAATCTCTTCCCCTGTTATCAAATTCAACAAGATCACGGGAAATTAAATTGCTAGGAAATTAAACTAAACTACCCATCTCAGATCTAATCTTAACTTTGATGGATATAATAGGTTATTAATAGAGTTTATAGATTAAAGTTAAGATAGATCTAGGTTATTAATAGAGTTTTTAGATTAAATTTAAGATGGATCCAGGTTATTAATTAGTAAATTGGAATTAGGCTGCATCAGGTTATTAGTACTACAATTGTATTTACATATATAAATTAAAATGGATTCCAAATCCAGTGATCTATCAAACTTTATTTTACTGTCACGAAATAGAAACTATACAAAATTTCGTTTTGCCCATCCTAAATCCTCTCAGACGCTTTAAAAATTTCATTGTGACCAGATGTAGATAGCAGAAAAATTGATGCTACTCCATGATAACTTAACCCAGAGAAAACATTAAGGACAACTTGTCAAACTGCGAAAGCCTCCATTCTATTATTCTACTAAACATGGGGGCCACTTGAGACAGTGACTTGGGATAGCTCAAGTGGCTTCACTGTTGTTTCTAACATTGGATTCAAATGCCCAAGAGTGAACTGGTTTTTGAATCACCATTTATCACCACAATCAGATGTCTTATCACATGGAATGTTAATAATGACAAAGAAATACATCTTGGTAGTAAGGGGAATTCAGTAATTTTTTGTAGAAGTTATAAGATAAGATAATTTTATTAATGTTCAACAAATGACCACAAATGTAGGCCAATGGGACTAAAAGGTATAATATAGTGTAAATACAATGTAGCAGTTTAAAATCGATTCATGCGTGTAGATAATGATAACTGGTGGTTTGGTTTTTGATTGATAAATAATTCTTCTTCGAAGTATGCTGATTCCACATGTCCAGGGTTCAAAGATGGGGGTAATTTACAAGACTTGATGTTCAAATATCAAATCAATAATAACAAGAAGATTCTGAACAAGAGTCAGAGGTCTTAAAACTTAAAACCAATGAAATCTGAGCCACTTGCTTGAAGCAATGATCAAGAAAAATATGATAAAAGATTATCAATAGGAACTTCTATTAAGAATTTATGAGTAACACTCTTAGGAGATGTTCCAAGGTCTCATGCAATATGTTATATCAGATATACCAATTATTTTTACTTCAAACTCCTTGAAGCAGCTAAGAAAAAAAATAAAACATGAGTGTTAGTCATTTGATATTCACTTAACCGACTAGAATTGCTTGAAGTTTTTTCACTGCACAAAAGTAAGAGTGGCTTTGTAAAGACATTTTATTTTGCAAGAGAAAATTGCTTAAATTTTGTCATGGGATATTAAATAAGTCTGGGGCTGCTTAAAAGTTAAGCATGTCTATTTATCTGAAAGTTGAAATGACAGTTTCAAGAGAAATTTGCTATATTAAGTTAATTTCATTTCCCTGTACACAGTAGCCCCAGATAAAATAGAATATTTTTAGGCCAGCAAGTAGTGGGACATAGGTCAAAGATGTATAGATTTTAATGCTAACACCTGGGATGGTTTATCAAATATTTTAGTATTCTTGAGATTAGCTCCCAAAGAGTTTACTAAGTTTAACTCTATAAAGTTATACCTCATTTTGTTTGTTTACATTGAGTAGTCTGAAAGATTAACCTCTATAGACTGGCTGCTTTTCTCCTGTCAAACTAGGCTATAGAAGATTTCCTATATTTTGCCTTAATTTTGAATGTCAATCCAAGTTGAAATTTTATGGCCTTTCAAGGTAGGCCGTAGAAGATTTCCTATATTTTGCCTATATTGTCAATCCAATTTTAAAATTTCTCCACATGATATGTTGGTGTTGAGTAACGTTGAATAACTTGATGTTTTGTCAAGTTGTGTAGTTTTGGCTGTTCTAGATTGGTCATCTATATCAACTTCAACTTAGCTACCTTGAAATTGAATCTTGGATGAAATAACAGTATTTGAAAATGTGTTATGTAGTGAGTTGGATGATGGTTTATATGATAAAGTAAAACGTTGTGTTTGAACAGAGTATTTTTATGTTTTTTCATCTCTAGTGTTGGTTTTTTTGCAGGTACATTTAAGTTAACTCTTCAGTTTACGGAGGACTATCCAAATAAGCCATTGCCTGTACGTTTTGTTTCTAGGATGTTTCATCCAAACAGTAAGATATATTCATCCTTTTTGGAGTTCTGAATTTCAATTGTATAGCTTGGCTCCCAGCTCTCTATTTTATCAAAGGCTATATGCTATTCTGTTTGATATTCTGTGTGGAAGTCCAAAAGGGAAAGTTAAATAGGTGTAATTTTTAATTTAAACTTGCATTGCTGTTAGCCTCATCCAAAAGAAGTTCTGTCTCTACCAGTTTTGTGGAAAGCATATTTTATCCCTGTGAATTTTTTAAGCTTTTTTATTATTGGTATGGTCTGCAGTTGCTTAAATGTATGAGTAGTGTGCTTTTGTCATGGTCCTCATTACACTTCCCTACTTGAACGGTATAGTAAAAG
>LPNX010154903.1:12489-24401 GCA_001517045.1 Pseudotsuga menziesii
TCGTGTGCATTATGCCTCTCTCTACCTTTCCCCTGTCCCTCTCTTCCTCTCTCTCTTATTATATATCCCTCTCCTTATCTCTCTTTATATATATATAAATATCTCTCCCTCCCTTTCTCTCTATCATTTCCCATCCCTCCCACTCTCTCTTTATATATTTCCCCATCCCTCCCACTCTTTCTCTATCCCTCTCCATATCCCTCAACCTCTCTCTCTCCCTCCATATCCCATCTCAACCTCACTTTCTCCCTCCCTCTCCCTCTCTTTATCTTTATCTCCATTTCCCTCACCTTGTCTCCCCCTCCCCCTTCCTCTCCATATCTCTCTCTCTCTCTCTCTCTCCATCTCTTTACCTCCCCCTTCATCCATATCTTTCTCTTAATCTCCCTCCCTCTCCCTCTCTCTATATCTCTCTCCCTCATCCCCACTCTTGTCCTCTCTCTCTCTCTCTCTCTCTATCTCTCCCTCTTTCATAATCTATGTCCCTTTATGTCTCTTTCTTTCACCCAATATATCTACCTCTCTCCCTCGCTCTCTCTTTCTTCCTCTCCCCCTCCCTCACCCTCACCCTCTCCCTCTCCCTCTTCCTTTGTTTCACCTTTGTAGGGGCCCTCTCCCTCCCTCTTTCACCCTTTTTCTCCCTTTAAATCTCCCTCTCCCTCTCCCTCACCCTCTGTCTCTATATATTCTTCTATCTCTCTCCCTCTTTCTCCCCCTCCTCACCCCTCTACCTCCCCCTCTTTATTCCTTCCTCCCCCTCCCTCTCTCTCTCTCTCTCTCCCTCTTTATCTTCTTATATATCCATGTCTCTCTCGCTGTCTTCCTCCCTTTATCTTTCTCCCTCTCCATCTCCTCATGCCAATCCATGTCCCTCTCCCTCCCCCCTCTCTCTTTGTATCTCTCCCTTTATATATCTCCATTCCTCTCTCCCCATCCACCTTCATACCTCTTTCTCTCCCTCTCTCTTTATCTCTCCCTACCCCTCCCTATACCCCTCTACCTCTACCTCCCTCACCCTCTCTCCTTTTATTTATGTATCTCTCCCTCCCCCATCCCCCATCCCTCCCTCACTCACTACCTCTCTCTCTCTTACTATCTTTCTCCCCCATCTCTTTATCTCTCTCTCTCTCTTTCTTACTATCTTTCTCCCCCATCTCTCTCTCTCTCTCTCTCTCTCTCTCTCTCTCTCTCTCTTCCACCCTCTCTCTCTTTGTCTCATTCTACATCCTCCTCTACCTCTTTCTCTCACTCCCTATCCCCATCCCTCTCTTTCTCTCTCTCTCCCTATCCCCATCTCTTTCTCTCTCTCTCCATCCATCTCTCCCTACATCTCACCCTCCCCCTTCCTCCCTCTCTCCCTCTTCCTCCCTCTCCCTCTCCATATATCTCTCTTTCCCCCTTCCTTCTACCTCTTCACCCTCTTTCTCCCTCTCCTTATCCCTATATCTCTTCCTTTACCCCTTTGTCTCCTTATTTCTCCATATCTCTCTACCTCTATCCCTCCCTCTCTCCTTCTCCTTCTCCCTCTCCTTATACCTCTCCCTCTCCTCTCCATATCCCTTCCTCTCTCCCTATCACTCTCCCTCTCCCTCTCCCTCTCCCCCTATTTCACCTTCCTCCTCCCCATATCCCTCCTTTCATTTATGTATCTCTCTCTTTATCTCTCCCTACCCCTTCCTATACCCTTTTACCTCTACCTCCCTCACCCTGTCTCCTTTTATTTATGTATCTCTCCCTCTCCCTCTCCCTCTTTATATTCTTCTATCCCCCTCCCTCTCTCAGTCCCTCCCTCTTTCTCCCCCTCCTCACCCCTCTCCCTCCCCCTCTTTGTTCCTTCCTCCCCCCTCCATCTCTCTCTCTCTCTCTCTCCCTATGTCACCCTCTTTCTCTCTCTCCCTCTCTATATTCTTATATATACATGTCTCTCTCCCTCTCTTCCTCCCTTTATCTTTCTCCCTCTCCATCTCCTCATGCCAATCCATGTCCCTCTCCCTCCCCCCTCTCTCTCTGTATCTCTCCCTATATCTATCTCCATTCCTCTCTCCCCATCCACCTTCATACCTCTTTCTCTCCCTCTCTCTTTATCTCTCCCTACCCCTTCCTATACCCCTCTACCTCTACCTCCCTCACCCTCTCTCCTTTTATTTGTGTATATCTCCCTCCCTCACTCACTACCTCTCTCTCTCTCTCTTACTATCTTTCTCCCTCATCTCTTTATCTCTCTCTCTCTCCATCTCTCCCCCTCACTCCCCCATATCTCTCTCTCTCTATGTTGCTCTCTTCCACCCTCTCTCTCTCTCTCTCCCTATCCCCATCTCTCTTTATTTCTCTCTCTATATCGATCTCTCCCTACATCTCACCCTCCCCCTCTCCATATATCTCTCTTTCCCCCCTTCCTTCTACCCCTCTCCCTATTCCTCCATCTCCCTTTAGCTTACTATTAATCTATCTCTCCATCCCCCTTCTCACTCTTTCACTCTCTCTCTCTCTCATGCTTTCACCCTCTTTCTCCCTCTCCCTCTCCCTCTCTCTCTCTCTCACACTTTCACCCTCTTTCTCCCTCTCCCTCTCCCTCTCCCTCTCCCTCTCCCCCTTTATCTCCTTATTTACCCATATCTCTCTCCCTCTCTCCCTCCCTCTCCTTCTCCCTCTCTCTCTCTATCTCCATCTCTGTCTCTCTCTCTTTACCTCCCTCTCTCCCTCTCTCCCTCTCCCCCTATCTCTCTCTCTCTTTACATATCACCCTCTCCCCCCTCCCCCTTCCCCTTCCTCCCTCTCCCTCCCCATCTCTCTCTCTCTCTAACTCCTTCTACCCCTCTCTCTTTATCTTACTATATATCTATCTCTCCCTACCCCCCCTCTCTCTCTCTCCCCCTATTCCTCCCTCTATATCACTCTTTACCTATACCTCTTCACCCTCTTTCTCTCTCTCCTTATCCCTATATCTCTCCCTTTACACCTTTGTCTCCTTATTTCTCCATATCTCTCTACCTCTATCCCTCCCTCTCTCCTTCTCCTTCTCCCTCTCCTTATACCTCTCTGTCTCCCCTCCATATCCCTTCCTCTCTCCCTCTCCCTCTCCATATCCCTTTATTTCACCTTCCTCCTCCCCATATCCCTCCTTTTATTTATGTATCTCTCTCTTTATCTCTCCCTACCCCTTCCTATACCCCTTTGCCTCTACCTCCCTCACCCTCTCTCCTTTTATTTGTGTATCTCTCCCTCTCCCTCTTTGTATTCTTCTATCCCCATCCCTCTCTCCCTCCCTCCCTCTCCCTCTCCCTCTCCCTCCCTCCCTTTCTCTCTCTCCCTATATCCCTCTCCTTCTCTCCCTCCCTCTTTCACCCTCTTTCTCTCTCTCCCTCTCTCTCTCCCTCATTCCCTACCTCTCTCTTTATGCCGCCTATATATCTATCTTCCTCCCCCTCTCTCTCTCCATTCCTCTCTCTCCACCCTTCTCTCTCTCTCCTTATCTCCCTCTCTCTCTCCATCCCTCCCTCCCTCACTCTCCCCATCACTTAGTCTCTTTCTCTCTCTATAACTCTCTCTCTCACACACAAACCCTCTTTCTCTCTATCCCTCTCACCCTTTCTCTCCCTCCCTCTCTCCCTTTCCCTCCCTCTTTAACCATCTTTCACCCTCTCCCCCTCTCTCTCATTATATATCCTTATGTATCTTCCACTCTCCCTCCCTCTATCCTTCCCCTTCTCTCTCTCCCTCTCCCTCTCCTCATCCTACTCTCCCACTCTCCCATTACTCCATGTCTCCCTTTCTCTCTCTCATGTGTGCACTATGTCTCTCTTTACCCTCCTCTTATGCCTCTCTCTCTCCCCCTCTCTCCCTCTCCCTATCTCTCTCTTTATTTATATATACAACTCTATCTCCCTCCCTCCCTCCCACTCTCTCTCTCCCTCTCCATATCCCTCTACCACTCCCTCTCCCTCCATCTCCCAATTCTAACCTCACTCTCTCCCTCCATATCCCCATCCCTCTCTCCCCCCTTCAACCTTACTCCCTCCCTCCCTCCCTCCTAATCACCATCTCTCCCCTTACCCCTTCCTCCCTCTCCATATCCCTCTCTCTCACCCTTTTTCTCTCTATCTCTCGTATTCTCTCTATTCCTCTACCTCTCTCCCTCCCTCTCTCCTTCTCCCTCTCCCTCTTTGTCTCTATCTACCTCTCTGTCTCCCTCTCCCTCCCTCTCTTTAATGATCTTTCCCCCACTCCATATCTCTCTTCCACTCTCCCTCCCTCTCCCTCTCCCTCTCCCTCTCCTCATGCTTCTCTCCCACTCTCCCTTTACTCCATATCTCCCTTTATCTCTCCCTCACATTCATTACGCCTCTCTCTACCCTCCCCTTATCCCTCACTTCCGCTCTCTCCCTCTCCCTATCTCTCTCTATTTATATATACTGTTAGTTTTTGTACCTAGGCAGATGTTCCCTAGGTGACTTTAATTTTTGCCTAAAGTCACTTTAAGAGGGAAAAAGGTGACCCTCACATTAAAAGTCACTTAATGAGACTTTATAACAATAAAGTCACTTTTTGATAAATTTAAGTGGGTGAGTGATTTTATTTATGAGAAATAAATAAAAGGGATTTTCACTCTCAATCAATCTCATCCATTGGATTGATTCTTTCTCCACCATTGGATTAAGAAACTCACTTAGGGTAAACAAGAAGGCTGAGGGAGGCAAAAGGACATTTCACTTTTCATTTTTCAGGAGAAGAGAGAGAGCTGAGAAGGCTGAGTCGAGTTTGCTTGAGGAGGGCACGATTTTCCAGACTGGTTGCTGAAGTGATTTCAGTGAGCAAGGAGGTCGAGACTGCTTTTATTATTTTGTTGGCATGAATCCCAAGAAGGTACGGACTGCATTTAATGCATAGAACAGGGAGCATTTAATGCTATACAGTCTGCACACAAATCAAGGGTACGGCCTGTGTACGGCTGCATCATTTATTGGCACAAATATCGAGGGAGTACGGCCTGATTCTTCTGTTGTACGGTGCATTTAATTTTTGCATAGATTTCAAGGGTGTACGGCCTGGTTTCTTGCTGTATGGTGCATTTATTTTCTTACACAGATTTTGAGGAAGGTACGGCTGAGTTTATAGCTGTACGGTCTGCTAATAAATTGCACAGATTTTGAGGGAGATGTACGGCCTGTTGGTGCTGTACATTTGCATTTGTTTTTGCACAGAAAAAGAAGAAGGGTGTACAGCTGGGTTTGCTGAGCACATTTCCAGACTTTGAGAAAAAGTTTGCCAGTGGAGATAAGTTGTATTTTTCACCATTTTTCTGTCCTGTACTTTGCTGAAGAATAATAAAAATCTCTCCTCTCTTTGACTGGTTTTCCCCGTGGGAGTTTTTCCAGGGCTGATTAGCCAAAAATATCTAAGTCAAATTTTATGGTGTGCATGTATTTGTTTTCAGCCTGTTAGTAATTTTTACTGTGTTTAAAATTGTTCGGCAAAATTTTTAAGTAGCTTCAAGCCTATGCAAAACCGGCTGAAGTGAAAAACACAAATTGTTCATTTAAACCAGCAAGCAGTAAATCTTAGTTTTTCAACATATACAACTCTATATCCCTCCACCTCTCCCCTCCCTACCTCCCTCTCTATCTCTCCCTCTCCATATCCATTTACCTCTCTCCCTCTCTATCTCTCCCTCTGCATATCCATCTACCTCTCTCCCTCCCCATATCCATATACCTCTCTCTCTCCCTCCATCTCCCTATCCCAACCTCACTCTCTCCCTCTGTATCCCCATCTCTCTCTCTCTCTCCACTCCCCTTACCCTCTTCCCCCCTCCCCTTCTCCCTTCCTCCCTCTCCATCTCCCTCTTTCTCTCCCTCCATCTCTCCTCTCGCACTCTATCCCCCTCCCCTTCCTCCCTTTCCTTCTCCATCTCTCTCTCTCTCTCCTTCTCTCTTTCTATTTATCTCTCTATATCTCCCTCCCACATCCCCACTCTTGTCCTCACTCCCTACCTCTCTTTGTCTCTCTCTCTAGCTTTCCCTATTTAATCATCTTTCACCCTCTCCCTCTATGTATATTTGTTTCACCCTATCTATCTACCTCTCTCCCTCCCTCTCTCCTTCTCCATCTTCCTCTTCCTCTCCCCCTTCCTTACCCTCTCCCTCTATGTATATTTGTTTCACCCTATCTATCTACCTCTCTCCCTCCCTCTCTCCTTCTCCATCTTCCTCTTCCTCTCCCCCTTCCTTACCCTCTCCCTCCCTCTACCTCTATTTCACATTCTCCTAGGCCCCCTCCCTCTACCTCTATTTCACATTCTCCTAGGCCCCCTCCCTCTACCTCTATTTCACATTCACCCAAGCCCCATCCCTCCCTATCCATCGCTCCCTCTCTCTACCTCTATTTCACATTCTCCCCCTCCCTTTACCTCTATTTCACATTCACCCAAGCCCCATCCCTCCCCACCTGTCGCTCCCTCCCTCACCCTCTTTCTCCCTATACCTCTCCCTCTCCCTCTTTATCTTCTTCTATCTCCCTGTCTCTCTCCCTCCCTCTCTCAGTCCCTCTTTCCTTCTACCTCTCCCCCCTCTTTATCTCTCTCCCATTATATATCTCCATCCCTCTCTCCCCATCCACCTTCATACCTCTCCCTCTCCCTATCTCTCCCTCACTCTCTCTCTTATCTATGTATCTCTCGCTCCCCTTCCCCCCCTCCATCCCTCACTTAATACCTTTCTCTTCCTTTCTATCTTTATCCCCATATCTGTATCTCTCTTTATATCTCTTTCTCACTCCCCCATATCTTTCTCCCTCCCTGCCCCCTCTCTCCTTTTCTCTCTTTGTCTCACTCTACATATCCCTATACCTCTTTCTCTCACTCCCTATCCCCATCCATCTCTCTCTATCCCACCCCCCTATATCTCTCCCCTCCCCCTCTCTCTCACCCCCTCACTCATTTACCTCTCTCCGATCTCCCTCTACTTCCCTCTCTTTATTCCCCTGACCCTCACCCTCTCTCTCTCCTCTCTCTCTTCCCTCTCTCTCTCTACCCCCCTTCTCTCTCTCTATCTCCCTTAGTCTCTCCCTCCCTCTCTCCCTACATCCCACACTCTCTCCCCCTCCTTTTACCCCTCTCCCAATCCCTCCCTATCCATTTATCTTACTATCTATGTCTCTCCCTCTCACCTTCTTAATCCTACACTCACTCAGTACTTCTCTCTCTCTCTCTCTTGCCAATTACTCTTTATCTCTAGCTCTTTCACCCTCTCTCTCTCCCTCTCCCCCTCTATCTCCTTATTTCTCCATATCTATCTACCTCTCTCTCTTGATATCTCCTTTTCCTTTTCCATTTCCCTCTCCCTCTACTCCTCCATCTCCCTCTCCCTTTCCCTCTCCCTCTATTTCACCTTTGCACTCCCCATATCCCTCTCCCTCACTCTCTCTCTCTCTCTTTCACCCTATTTCTACCTATCCCTCTCTCTCTCTCTCCTTCTCTATCTTCATCTATCTCCCTTCCTCCCTCTCTCCTTCTCCCTATACCCCCCCTCCCTCCCTCCCTCCCTTACTCTCACAATCCCTAACCATTTTCACTTTCTCTGTAACCCCACATCTACTCTCCCTACCAATAACTACCCCTCTCTCTCTCTCCCATCCATACTACCTCTACACCTACCCCTTTATCTCTCCCCCTCTATCTTTAAATCCCCCTTCCCATACCACTTATCACCCCCCATCTCTCTCTACCTCCCTCTCCTAATCTCTCCCTTCCTCCCTCTCTCCCTCTTCCCATCCCACACTCCCTCCCTCTTTCTCTCTTCCCTATCTTCCTCCCTTTCCTTCCCTCCCTCCCTCTCTCTCCTTATATCCCTCTTACTCTCTCCCTCTCTCTCTCCCTCACTCCCTACCTCTCTCTCTCTTTGTCCCTCCATATATCTATCTTGCCCCTCTCTCTCCTTATCTCCCTCTCCCTCCCTTTCTCTCTCTCTCTCTCTCTCTCCCTCCCCCCCTCTCTCTCTCTCCATCTTTCTCTATCTTCCTCTCCACATCCCTACCTTGTTCCCTCTCTCCCTCTCCCCATCTCACCCTCCCTCACTCTCCCCATCACTCTCTCTCTCTCTCTCACACACACACACACCCTTTTTCTCTCTATCCCTCTCACCCTTTCTATCTCTCCCCCTCTCTCCCTCCCTCTCTCCTTCTCCATATCTCTCTCCCTTTCCCTCCATCTTTAACCATCTTTCACCCTCCCCCTCTCTCTCTCCTTATATATCCTTGTGTCTCTTCCACTCTCCCTCCCTCTATCCTTCCCCTTCTTCCTCTCCCTCTCCTCATCCTACTCTCCCATTACTCCATATCTCCCTTTCTCTCTCTATGTGTGCATTATGTCTCTCTTTACCCTCCCCCTGTGCCTCTCCATTTGTCCATTGCTTCCTCTCTCTCTCTCTCTCCCTCCCTCTCTACCTCTATATATCTCTCTCTATTTATATATACAACTCTATCTCCCTCTACCTCTCCCCTCCTTCCCTCCCTCCCACTCTCTCTCTCCCCCTCACCATATCCCTCTACCTCTCCCTCTCCCTCCATCTCCCCATCCCTTTCTCCCTCTCTCCTACTTCTACATCCCTCCCCTTGCCCCTTCCTCCCTCTCCATATCCCTCTCTCTCTTTCTCTCTCTCTCACCCTTTTTCTCTCTATCTCTCTTATTCTCTCCATTACTTTACCTCTCTCCCTCCCTCTCTCCTTCTCTCTCTCTCTCTCTCTCTCTCTCTCTCTCTCTCCCCCACTCCCTCTCCCTCCATCTCTTTAAAGATATTTCCCCCACTCCCTATCTCTCTTCCACTCTCCCTCCCTCTCTTCCACTCTCCCTCTCCCTCTCCCTCTCCTCATGCTTCTCTCCCACTCTCCCATTACTCCATATCTCCCTTTATCTCTCCCTCACATGTACTATTCCTCTCTTTACCCTCCCCTTATCCCTTGCTTCCTCTATCTCCCTCTCCCTCTCTCTCTATTTATATATAGAACTCTATCTCACTCCACTGCTCCCCTCCCTACCTCCCTCTCTATCTTTCCCCCTTCCTCCCTCTCTATCTCTCCCTCTCCATATCCATCTATCACTCTCTCTCCCTCCATCTCCCTATCCTAACCTCACTCTCTCCCTTCATATCCCCATCTCTCTCTCTCTCACTCCACTCCCCTTACCCTCTTCCCTGCTCCTCCTCCCCCTTCCTCCCTCTCCATTTCCCTCTTAATCTCCCTCCATATGTCCCTCTATCTCACACTCTATCACCCTATCCTTCCTCTATTTCCTTCTCCATATATCTCTCCCTCTCCCTCTCTCTTTTTATCTATGTCTTTATATCTCCCTCCCACATCCCCACTCTCATCCTCACTCCCTACTTCTCTCTTTATCTCTCTCTCTAGTTTTTCCTCTTTCATTGTCTTTCTCCCTCTCCCTCTATGTATCTTTGTTTCATCCTATCTATCTACCTCTCTCCCTCCCTCTCTCCTTCTCCATCTTCCTCTTCCTCTCCCCCTCCCTCACCCTCTCCCTCTCTCTCCCTCTGCCTCTGTTTCACATTTTCCCAAGCCCCCTCCCTCCCCATCCATCACTCCCTCCCTCACCCTCTCCCTCTCTCTCCCTCTGCCTCTGTTTCACATTTTCCCAAGCCCCCTCCCTCCCCATCCATCACTCCCTCCCTCACCCTCTTTCTCCCTATACCTCTCCCTCTCCCTCTCTATCTTCTTCTATCTCCTTGTCTCTCTCCCTCCCTCTCTCCCTCCCTCTCTCCTTCTCCCTCTCCCCCTCTCTATCTCTCTCCCAATCCACCTTCATACCTCTACCTTTACCTCTCCCTATCCCTCCCTCACCCTCTCTCCTTTTATCTATGTATCTCTTGCTCCCTTTCCCCCCTCCCTCCCTCACTTGATACCTCTCTCTTTGTTTCTATCTTCCCCCCTATATTTATCTCTCTCTATCTTTATCTATATATATATATATATCTCCCTCTCCCCCTCTCTCCCTTTCTCTCTCTGTCTCGCTCTACATATCCCTATACCTCTTTCTCTCACTCCCTATCCCCATCCCTCTCTCTCTATCCCTCCTCCCCTCTCTCTCGCTCATCCTCTCTCTCCCTCTTCTACCCTCTCTCTCATTCTCTCTTTGTCTTGCTCTACATATCCCTATACCTATATCTCTCACTCCCTATCCACATCCCTCTCTCTATCCTGCCCCCCTCTCTCTCCCCTCCCCTCTCTCTCTCATCCTCTTGCTCCTCTATCCCTCTACCTGTCTCCCTCTACTTCCCTCTCTCTATTCCCCTCACTCACCCTCTCTCTCTCCTCTCTCTCTCTCTCTACCCCTGCTTCTCTCTCTCTTTATCTCCCTCCCTCTCTCCCCCTCCTTCTACCCCTCTCCCTATCCCTCCCTATCCATTTATCTTACTATCTATGTCTCTCCCTCCCCCCTTCTTAATCCTGAACTCACTTGGTACTTCTCTCTCTATCTCTCTCTCTCTCTCTCTCGCTTTCCTTATTTCCCTATTCCTCCCTCCCTATTACTATTTATCTCTATCTCTTTCACCCTCTCTCTCTCCCTCTCCCCCTATGTCTCCTTATTTCTTCATATCTCTCTACCTCTCTCTCTTGATATCTCCTTATCCTTCTCCCTCTCCCTCTCCCTCTACCCCTCCATCTCCATCTCCCTCTCCCTCTCCCTCTACCCCTCCATCTCCATCTCCCTCTCCCTCTCCCTCTATTTCACCTTTGCCCTCCCCATATCCCTCTCCCTCTCTCTCGTTCTCTCTCTCTCTCTCTCTCTCTCTCTCTCTCTCTCTCTCTCTCTCTCTCTCTCTCTCTCTCTCTCTCTCTCTCTCTCTCTCTCTCTCTCTCTCTCTCTCTCTCTCTCTCTCTCTCCCTCTCTCTCCCCCTCCCTCTCTCCTTCTCCCTCTACCCCTCCCACTCCCTCATGCTCTACCCCTATGTCTCCCTTTCCCTCTCCTTCTCACTCCCTCACCCTTTACCCCTACAACTCCCTTTCACTCTCCCTCTCCCTCCCTCCCTATGTCCCCCCTCCATCTCATTCCTTCTACCCCTCTCTCCTTATTCCTCTACCCCTCCCACTCCATCACACTCTACCCCTATGTCTCCCTTTCCCTCTCCCTCTCTCCTTCTCCCTTTACCCCTCTCACTCCCTCACCCTCTACTCCTACAACTCTGCTTTGCTCTCCCTCTCCCTCCCTCCCTCTCTCTCCCCCCTCCATCTCCCTCCCTCACCTTCTCCACTTCTATCTACCTATATCTCCCTCCCTCACTTGCTACCTTTCTCTGGCTTTCTATTTTTCTTGCTCCCTCTCTTTATCTTTGTCTCTCTCTATATCTCTATCTCTCTCCATCTCTCTCTCTCTCTCTCTCTCCATTTCTCTCTCTCTCTCTCTCCCTCTCTCTCTTCCCCCCTCTTTCTTTATCTCCCTCTCTCTCTCCCCTCTCTCTCCCTCTCTCTCTATCTCGCTCTTTCTACCTCCCCCCTCTCTCTTTCCCCCTCTTTATCTCTCCCCCCCCTCTCTCTCTCCATCTCCTTATTCCTCTCTATCTATGTATATCCCTCCCTCTATCCCTCTCTCCCTTCCCCTCACCCTCTCTTACACCCTCTCTCCCTCTTTCTCTGCCTCCCTTTATATCTACATCTCTCTCTCCCTAATCCCATCCCTGTCTCTCTCTCCCTGCTTATCCCCATCTCTCTCTCTATATATATATGTTTGTGTGTGTGTGTGTCCCTCTCCATATTTCTTTACCTCCCTCTCTCCATCCCTCCCTTCCTCCCTACCTTCATCTCCTAATCCCACTGTCCCACCCTCCCTCTCTCCCTCTCTCTCTATCTATCTCTATCTCCCCCCTATCTCTCTACCCCTCAATAGCCCTCTCCCTCTTCCTCTCTC
>LPNX010154991.1:0-62500 GCA_001517045.1 Pseudotsuga menziesii
TTGAACTATAAGAAATTTGATTTCTCAATTCATTTTTTTTGTAAGTTTGTATTACTAACTCAATTATGATTAACTGAAATAATCTCTTATAGGCCAACAATGCACGAGATATGTTCTATCTTTTATCTTGTTATATGCATTAAATGAATGTATAAATGTGGTATGTAATTTTTGGAATAAAATACAATGTAAAACCATATAATTAATTGATAATGAGTACTAAGTGGACTATTTAGACTCATTCGATATGTGCCATAAATAAATTCAAAAGAGCATGGGGTCATATATAAAGTTCAGCTAAAAGATTTGAAAAATATGTTTCAACATCTATTTCTTCGACATTTAAAAATCTTATCATTTTCTTTGCCTTTTGGTGAAAGTAATTGTCGGCCATGATTTCTTAATTCGATTTCTTCACATTTTCATTGTGTATGTATAATGTTGTACCTAACAACTATCCCAATTTTGACGAATTTATAGTTATTATTTGGTTCGACATCAATACATTTCTTATAATTTATTTTATGTTAATTTAATATTGTGATTTCCTTCCAATCATGCTATATTATAATATGTTATTTAACAATAAAAATATTTAATATGATACTTTGTTCACTTCAAATATAGATAGAGATCTTCTTGTAATAAAACATGCAATTATGTGTGCAACTTAACTTCATTAATCCTACATTTGATATCTTCATGAATATTTTTTCTCACGATTCAACAAATTACAGATTTTCATATACTCCTCCTAATTTATGGCATACCGAACTAGTTATAAATGATACAACATTTCATTTTTTATGTTTGTATATTAAAAACACTTGGAGTAAATAAAATTTGTGATCAATAAAAACATTCTTTCTAGGATTAGTTTTTCCAATTTGAATGGAATATTTCTTTAATGCATAATTTTTACAAATTAAATGAAATAAATAAAATGTTTACAAAAAAATTCAATGTCATAGAAGTCCTTGTAATAGAATTTTTCTATATTTCTTGAAATATGTGTTGTAGGATTATCATCATTCAACTCTAAAATATCAGATTGCAATTTTCCTTGACCTTTGACCATTTTTGTTATAGTATCTCTATATTCATTGTTTCTCAACAACTCGTTAAATGGAACATAAATTTTTAACTTTGAAAGCTCATTTTGCAAATTAAAACCGGAACCAGCCATTTCTACATCAATTGGGGCCACTTGCTTCATTCTTTTGTCTCTTTGTATCTCATTTTCAACTTATTTATTTATAAGAGATTCTTTTTGCACTTCTTTTCCCTTTTCTACATTTAGGGAACTCGTGGAAGGTTGATTCGGATTTTCCTTCCCCTTATTTATGAAAACTTCCATGTTTCTCAATCTGATTTTCCTCTGCACATCATCCATAGCATGTAAATAACCCCTTTGATACTGCTCTGTCTCCCTTTCAAATTCCTCATTTTTACCTTCCTGTTCAAACATGTTATGTTCTTCTTCAGTAAGATATATCTCTGAATCCAGTTCTCCAAAAAGATGAATTTCATTTTCAGTAAAGTCCTCTTCATCAGCAACATAATTCTCAGGAAAGGGTGGTCGAATTTGTTTTTCTTCTTGATTTCTTGGGTTTCTCATGTCTCTCTACCTATTTTGTGGAAGAACAGGGGGATTTGGTCTTCTAAAATTGGGGTTCCTGATTTGAGGGTCAGCTTGTTCTCTGTTAAATCCCCTATTATCCATAGTTAATCTGTCCATCAACTTTTCCATCGTCTTCCACATCATTTCAAATTTGACATAATTAGTAGAAGAAGAAGAGGAAGGCAAATTCTCTTCCTTTTTTCTCCTATCAATATCTCTATGTTTCATTTTTCCACTTGCCATCATATTTGCTTCCACTTCTAGAGCATCTGTAAACATTGCAGCAAGAGTCGCTGATTTTCTCTCCCTTAACGAAAATGCAAAATCATTATAAAAGGATCTAGCATAATGTAGTTTAGCAGTGGCTGTAGAGGGTTTTATGTCTTCTGAAATAGAATTATAAACCCTCATGAACCTGCTTGAAAATTCATGGACAAATTTGAAACCTCCTTTTTTGAGACTATTATACTGAGACAAGAGCTGTAAAGGATTCTATTTATCATCCCACCTATCTAGAAATGCATTCTGGAAAGCCTGAAAATTCATTATAGACCCATCTAGAAAATCTTTAAACCATTTCTTTGCCTCACCTGACAAACTTTGAGTAAATAACCGCATTTTAACATCTGCATAATCAACTTCTTCCAAGTCAATGAAATCTTCAAACTAAGCCACATGTTTCTTTGTAGTTATGTCACCTTCTCCATCAAATAAAGAAATTCTTTGGGAATAATTATGAGGAAGGTCATGTAATAAAGCGAGAAAATGCAAGGGGGGAAATCTGGCTGCCATTGGTGTAGGTGGGTTCAAAGGAACTGAAGACTTTTGAGTATTTTGTACAGCAAATGTTTCAACTTTTGTATTCTGTTGTAAATCTCTCTAGAGGGAATCCAGAAAATAAGATTCCAATCTATGAGAATTAAACTCAGTAGTCTTAAGATCAGACTCAGACTTAGTTTTCAACAAACTCCTCCCAACATTAACTTCCCATTCTGGATCAATAGGAGAATCTTGAGAAGATGATGCACCAAACAAAGGAAAACCTAATTTTTCTTTATTTTTTCTTTTAAATAACTTTTTCATATCTTCCAAACTTTTTAAGACTTTGGTATCAGAATTACCTCGTGTGTGTCTTCTCGAAGCCAGAATGACTCCTTAAGATTTGAAAAAGGTTTTACAATGGAGTCACCAGGGAAAATATACAACCTTCTTTACTGATAAAAATTCATGTTTGCCCACATAAATCTTTATTCAAACTTTGTCGTTCTTCCCAGGGTAGATTTGCACTTTCGTTCCCTGGAAACGCCGCCAATTTGTTAGCACTCAGAATGTACCCAGGTTGTAAAAGGTAAATCCCGAGTTAATAGCAAAAACCACTTGGGAAAAGAAACTGGCTTTTCTTTTCAGGGAGGGATCTCTCAAATACAAATTTAACAAGACCAGGTATAAATCAACACTCAAAGATTATATAAGTGGTTGAAACGATACACATAACCATTCGGAAATGGAGTCACATATACATAAAGATATCACAAAGACATATGCATGATATTTTTATCAAAGGCAAGATAACCATTCAATCACAGTCATTCATTTAATTTCTGGTGGGGCAGAAGAGATAATGAACAGTCCATCAATACAAAGCATCAAGAGATGAGTTCTATATCGACTTTAGCTGAAACATTCATAGAATATCTGAGACAATGATCAGAGCATAAATAATATGAATTCCAACCATTTAACACTATGTTTCAGATACAAAGAAAACAAAATGGAGTGTAACATAGGAAAAATAATCACAAAGGAAGGGAAATACAGACTGCAATGTAAACAGCGTAGGAATCTCTGATAACCACATGCATTCAGCTTTGTTATTCAAAAATATATGTCTTCAGAAAAACATGCATCAACAAGATGGGTTCCAACCCCCATCACATAAAGTAAATGCAATTATATACATAAAATAATTTCTTCTTCCAAGAAGATTAATAACTGAATAACCTACTTAATCAAAGTCTTGTAACTATATTCCTAACTCCTAGGAATAAACTACTTGCTTTGATCCTAACAGATTATTAAATTAAAATCAACTCGGTGACAAGGCCCGTCTAAGCAGCTCCTCAGTGTGCAACACCTGTTTTCATGAATGAAGGATGTACTTTGTCTTTCCAAATCTTTCTATGGCTCTCCATTGCTCCGCGCTTGGAATATCATATTCAATCATCTCCCGAATAGACACCTCCAGCTCCATGTATGCTTCATAAGACACTTTAGGCAACCCTCCCCTGATGATTAGGAATTTTTGTAGTAGCTCAAAATCTTCTGTTAGCTTATCTACGATGAATTTCCCTGTCATCCCTTTTTCCAAATCGTCAAATTTAGAATGATCCATATGGCTTCATACCAACAGGCTGTGATAGTGCTCTTGAGAAAACATTCATCCCTCCTCGTCCCAAAAGGAAGGAAGGTCATCTTCAAATAATTCTTTAAAATCCTGTTTGAAGTCATTTACCTGTGAGATCATTTCATCAGCCTTGACTTGTACTATTTTCATTAGATGATGTTTATGAATAAAACTTTTTTCCCACAGTACCATTGCCACTCTATCTTTGACTCCTATGTCATGTAATTTTTTGTATGTTAATGAATTTAAGAAATTTAATGCATTCTGAGCTGTGCCAAGGAGTTTCCTCTCCATAGTTTCATTTACTAACTTCAGTTTTTGATTGGCCAAATTGATCAATATGCTTTGATCATCAATGAAGTTCAAATACTGCCTAAACTTAGTAATTTCTACGGATAATGTATCCCAAATTATGTGCTTCGCTCCCTGGAGAGCACCCTTTCCTATGTTCCTTTCTTTCAATTCATTAAATTTCTTCTGTAGCTGATTTTTATCTTGCAATAACTTATTCTTATTTTCATTCACCTTGGCTAGCTTGGATTTGACTTTTTCATTTTCCTCCTTTAATTCTCTTATCTCTTCATCTTTCAGGCTGGCTTGGGACATGGGAACTAGTAAGTCAGCTGCAGAAAGTCATTTAAAGGTTTTTCAATGTTCACAATGGTTAAGTCCTCATCAGTGGGAGTCTGGCTCATCAGTTCCTCCATGATTTCTTTTTCTTCATTTTGATCCCTTTTCAGCAGTGAAATATATGCTATTAACTTGTTTCGTTTTTCTTGCCACTTATCCTTTTCTTCTTGTAATTTTACAGTCCTTCCTTTATACTCCATCAGATCCTGATGAATCTTGTCCTTTTCCTCTTGTAATGCTAATAATTTGGATGATTGAACATGTTTTGTACTTGGGATCTTCAGCCTTTTCTTCAATACTTGGAGGGCGTTGCCTTTTTCTTCTAGGAGTCTTTTGATTGCTTGGGTGTTATCTATTTCATTTCCTGAGTTTATGAGGTCTGCTTGTAGCTTTTTTATTTGAATGGAATTAGCCTTATTTTCAACTTTCTCATGTTTTAACTGAACTTCCAATTTGTCTACCAAAACTTGTAATTTATTAACTCTCACCATAGCATGCAATAAATTTGAATAAATAATGTCTCCCATTTATTTATGTAATTGTATTTTATCCAGTACACTAATCTTGTCTAACCTTACTTCCATTTCTGACATCTTCTTATCACTTACCATGGCCAATTTAAAAGTATTTCTTTCTACGTCTCGAGTAGAAATCAAAGAAGTTTTTGGATTGTTTAAACTTCTCACCCACAGGAGTAGATTCCTTGTTTCTTCTAGGGACTGCTTTTGCTTCTCCACATAACTAGTCATGAGCTATTCTTTAGACTTGAAAAATGGGCCCGATTCTGTATTATCTACACCTTCAAAAGAAAATTGACTCACCTGTACAGACTTTGTAGGAGCCAAAGCAACTCTTTTTAAATCATCTGAAATAATTTCACTTAAATCTTTATCGTCTTGAAACAACTTGGCCTTTTTATGTGAACCAACCTCATCTATCTGCATACTTTCAACTCCAGAAAGACTTCTTTTAACTAAAATATTAGAAACATTCGTCACTTGAGGTACTGCAACCAGTCTACTACTTGTATTTTGATCAGATCGTGGAATTTCCATAAAGTGAAGCAAATTGGCTACTTCATTCAGACCTTCAATAACTTGATGGTCAAATGGCTTATTTTTGTTAGCTTGTTTTCTCAGGGAAATTATATGATAAGGGTCATAATTTACCCTTTGCTCCCTTTGAAAATCCATGCCTTCCAACAATTTCTCTATGAACACCAGAGCGCCTTTATTTTTAAAAATAAAAGAGCCAAATTTAAGAGGGAACTTAATATTGGAAGATTTCTTAAAAGCTCCAAAGTGTTCTTCTTCTGCATGCACTCTCTGTCTCATATACTCCAATGCAAAAACTCTGGGAGTGAGAAAAGTAGGCAGCCTATAAGGCTCTCCAGTAAAACCATATATCCTCAAAACGGTGAAATCCTTGTACAAAAACCAATCTCCGACCCTATCCTCAAGTGAGGATTGCATAATGCTTTTCATTTCTTCTAATACCCGGGGTAACACTTCATCAAACAACATCTTGTATATTTCTGACATGATAGAATTTGCAAATTCGAACATGCTGATTTGCTTGGGCGAATCTGAAGAGAACATGGTACTTAAGAACTGCAATTCAGTGACATTCGAACACAGTAACATGTTCAGCAAATAAGTTTGAAACTTAAAAAACCTAAATTTTGGAAACTCACTGAATTGGAGATCTATAGCTTCTGCTAGATACTCCTCTAAACTGAAGACATGAACCGACTGAGACTCAGAACTCATCGAACTCATTTTTTATAGGAATCCCAAGATGACTTCATTGATATGACAAACATCATCTAGACCCAAGACTTGAAAGACTAAGGACACAACTAATTTAACTTCATCCCTGAAAATGTGGACAGGATATGGCAGAAAAAGACCATCTAATGACTGTACTTCGTTCAAAATGCTAGATAAGAATTTGCAACAAGCCTCAGTTTCATAATTTTTGTACACTTCAGCTAAAACAGACTCATTTACAGGCTCATGACTATCGGGGTAGTTGTCGGGAAAGTTCAGGTTTTCACGGAAGACCTTGACATCAATTTTACACAGTATCCTAGATGTAGAATGACTTACAATGACTCTCTGAGAAGAAGAATAGTTAACTGCACACCACTCGGCAAACTCGGGAAAATGCATGTTTTTCTCAACAACAAAATGATACAAAAATGATTTACAAGAATTTAGAATGTCATTACCTTGTGAATTGTATTGCCATAATCTCTCTTTGCTAACTGATACACTTCCCACAGACAAGAAAGGATCACATACCCCTCTATCCCTGTCAACCAGGTATTCTTCTCTCTCGTCCAGAACATAGTTAAACCCTTGTAAATATTTCCCTTTATCCATAATACAGACAACAATGGTAATTCGACGGATGAATTTTGGGTATTTGGGACTGACCAGTTACTGTGGCCGCATATATTCGAGGTTGACTGTTAAAGGGTGGTGAGTGAGCAGTCCTTTTCATTCGTTCGACACAAAATAAAAAAAAAAGTTCTCCAAACAAGTCAACTTTACTTATATAGGAGCCCACTCCGGAGGTCCACCTTTAGCAGTTTCCACTAAACTGCTTTTGCCCGCGGAATGCACCACAGACTACCATGTGTACCGTGGTTTTCATTCCGCTACCACCTTTTGTCTCCAACCATCGCGCAACTTTCTGCTCTGGATTCGTCAACGACCGTCGATGCATTTTACCTTTATTTCCCAACCGTCGGATGAGGTTACACGTACCTATTCCGTTGAGCTTCTCTGTTTTATCGAATGTGCAAGTTGATGTAGCGGGCTTCACGCTGATCGTAGATTTTGTTGGGCTAGATTTGTGACTGTTGATCTTCATATCTCATTGAATACCCTGTATGTCCTTATCCTCCTCGTATCTTGATAAGGCGGACACATTGTAAGCTGTCGATCTCCATTTCTTCACTTTACGCCATTGGATCCCGTGATAATTCATTACTTACGCACCCCTTATCACACTTTCACACTATTATATTTAACCAAGGTTCTCAAATAACCATTATTTCTTCTTTACCATGGTCCCTTCAACCCTCTTCTAGGTAGAGGTGTTAACAGCGACCATAGTGTTATCTAATCTGGGAAATTTAACTCCCATGAACATACACATAATAAAAGTGCATTGAACTTAAACATACACAGATGCATAAATTATTAACATACAATGGAAGAAAAATCCATCTATTCAACACATTATACATGTTCATCATTTATCATTAAGAAAATACAAATGTAGAGTTTAACATAAGAGATACTTATCTTAGAGGAAGCTTGTCCCGCAAACATCTACGTCGCTGCAACATTCCACCCAACCATAGGCCAGTGTTTTATCAATCTCTCAGCACCACTGCCACCCCTGAACTGGGCATGATTCCCACAAGGAATAAGGAACACTAGCAGACTCACACATAGCCAAGGATACAACAAAAACTGAGCCAAGCAAAAAAAGTTGGGTTTATTAGGCTGCAAAGGAGCTGGAAAGGCTGACTTCTAAGCTGGTGAGCTCAACCACAGATCTATGGACTCCTCTACCAAATATAGCCTGACTTCTAAAACATCTACACACCCAACACAAGGAAGCATCACATTCTCTTATAAACAGTCCCTCAAGATATGCCTTCCCTTCTAATGTCATTCAGGGTGTGCAAAGAAGAAAACTAGCCCCTTAGATCTGTCTATAAGGTTCCTTCTCACACCAGGTTTATCAAGCTAGTCAGAGGTCCCATTTCCACTCCCAAATCAGTTCATATCAAAGAAAAATATGCACACACAATAGAATAAAAACTCATGGATTGAGGAAAAATGGTTTTAGCAACAAACGAATTATCAAGATGGGTAAAAACAACCCTTTTGCAACAATTCAATTTCCAGATTCATTTATGGCCCTAACGTGGTCGAAACAAACTCAACAACACCCAAAATCAGTGGGTCTCTTCTCCCACTCACTGGCATTACCAAAAGCAATTTCCCAACTTGGAAAACATTGGAGATGACTGCCAAAATAATGAATGGATACATACAGGAAACTCTAGATGCCGGAGAGAGCTCACGTCAATGAAAGAAAGGTGGTGGAAAACATGAAAACATAAAAGCATGGTAGAATGGGCATATGTTTTTGGGTTCTTACTTGCCCAAGTAGTCAAAATGTGTTTTTTTTTAAATGGGTGCTCTACCCAATTCTAATTTTTTCCCATACTCTTCCCATTCCCATGTAATAATTACCTCAACCACTTTTGGCAGAAATAAATGATTGGGGAAAAAGACAAGAAATGGGTAGTTGATAGTTTTGATGGGTTCTCCCTTTGACATTTGGCTTTTCCCCATTGGCCCAAAGGTTTGAATACCTCACCCCCTTATCCTTAGGAAATCATGCCCCCATCTCATTATTTGTTGCATTGACATAGCTAGTTGTCGGTTTTTAATTAAATTGCATATTTACATGATGTCCAAAATTATAATGTGTTGGCTAGCACAAAATACCATCGGCAACGATTTTCAATCGCCAAAACATAAAACGCTAAATTGATGGTGGGGCTTTTTCCTTTAGCTCCACACCATGATTAATTACAATATATACATCATACACATTTAATGAAAATGGGGTAAAAGTTGGGGTGTTATAGAATTCCTTGGTCTCACTGGATACTACCATAAGTTTGTTGCTAACTATGGGAATATTGTAGCTCCTCTTACAACATTTCTAAAAAACATGCCTGCTCCTAGAATGCAAAAATGGAGCGCGCCTTCTCCACTCTAAAGGAAACAGTGTGTACTATGGATGTGCTAGCCATGCTAGATGTTGCAGCCTTTCACACACTTGGGGGGGACATGGCAGAAATATTCAAGCCACTCAGTGTGTTCTTGGGGGAAAGTCTCTAGTCAAGGCTGTCACCTTGTTCTTGACTCCTTCGTTTAGGCTCAACTCCTAATGAAGCCAAGGAGGGTAGACCGTATTAAGTTACTGAGGATAACTACTTTAATATGGTGGTATTAAATTGAATAATTTTCTTAGGAGTTTGAAATTAACAATTGAAAACCACAGATGACAAGATGAAAAATAAACACAAGTAAGCACAATGATGACACATAATATATTTATGTATCGAAAGAAGTAAACAAATAACCAGTGCCTTAAAATGGAGTCACAAAATGATTAAATGTGCTTGCATGTGCTTGGAGTAAATGTTTTTCAATTATCTCTTGGTACGTTTTAAGTTAATATGAAAAAATGAGTGGATTAAATTAGGCGAAGGGGGACTCCAGATATACCCGAGGGGTACTTGGAGTATGTCCAAAAATAAACTTTGATGGCTACCTGCAAGGAATGTGTGGGATGAATGGAGTCTCTGATATTGTGTTCATAATACACCCACTGGGGTGTAATAGAGATCGATGCCTCGAGGTCACTATCCAGGAATTCCCACCTCCTTCGGGTATTTTTCCACCGCTTACAGTTTATTCGAGGCGTTGGATTTTCGCCTGATGGTGGTTAATTGGGGAAAGTGAAACCTAATTAATCTAGTCACTCACATTTTTTTTTATGCAACTTGACTGATTAGATGAACCACAGCCAAAAAACAGAGCATAAACACCGAATTCTTTGTAATTTTTAGTAAATTTTAATTGATCTACTTTTATTAAAAAATAAAACCCTCGAGGAACCTCTTTCAGTCCAAGTGGACCTCAATCGGGGAATCAAGGAGGGGGTTGATTTTAAAAGATTGCTTGCAGAAATTAATAGTGAATAAATGAAGTAGCAAAAAGAAAACAAACCACAGGTTCTCTAATTAGATCTACCACCATCCTCTTTCACCTTTCGTTTAAATCGGGATTTTTGGGGTAAGTATTCAAGTTACTTTGACTTTATAATATGGAATATATGAAGAAAGTAATCAAAGTAAACTATTTTTCATAAATAGAACTAATTGAGAGAAAAAAAAATATAAAAATGCAAAAAAGGAAAAAAAGGACGCGAATCCCCCTAGGGGGATGGGGAATGGGCTCGAAAGAGCCTATTCGAATTAGTTTTTATTACTAGAAGTTACAACATCAGAAAAATAATATAATTCCTCTTGGTTCTTATACAAAATGAACCCAAGAGCTTACAAAGTGAAAAAATTAAAGATTTCGGGAAAAGGCGGGACCTCTGGGGGGTTTCGGATGGCCCAAAAGTGACTTCTCAGACAGCACCTCCTCCTCTTTTCTGTTATACCTGCTAAAAACCAGCAAGCTTATTAAACTAAAATATTCCCAAAAGTACTTTGAAAGTACCTTTGGGTTGTTGAAATATTGTAACTTCAAAGAATATTCTATATGTATCTTTTTGTGGTCCCCGATGGTCCTACCGGGAGAACCACTTGTATTACATTGTACTCTGATGCTCCTAATTGGAAGAACTAATAAGAGTCATGAGGTAGTCACCTCTAATTGTAAAGGTGGGTCATCAGCACCCCACTGTCGTTACTTGAGCCTACATGTGTAACTCAAGCCTACATGATTTAACTCGAGCCTACATGTCAAATGAGTTAACTTAAGTGAACGGATGAATATAAATAGAGGAGTAGTGCTCCTCATTTGAGACACACACTCTCTCACTTGTGTAGCGCATTAGTGGAGAAGAGAAGTAGCTGGAGAAGGAGGAGGATCAGGCTTTGATCTCCTTGCTGGTTTTATCTTTTATCTTTTGGGGCATCTATATTGAGGAAGCTTTTGCTGGGTTTTTCCCAGGATAAATCTTTGTGTTCCTTTTTTTTATTGTTGTGCTTGTCTATCTTTCATTGATCCTGTTTATATGCGTTTGTCATGAAAATGAAATTAAATACTGATATCTTAGCTAAGCATATGAAAATTTAACATGGTATCAGAGCCACCCTGAAAAAAAGCCATTGTGCAGCTACAGAATCTAGGGCTTCTTACTTATTGGTTCTCTCTCCACAATTGATCAGGAAAAGAAGGCTAGGATGGCTCTCCATTGAAGGGTGCATCTTTTTGTCGAAGCGGAACTCGATTCCAAGCATTTTCAGTTTTTGGTGCAGGAAATTAGGGCTTCTTGCAGAAGAATAATTTTTGAGTGAGCCCAGCATAGGATTTCTCTCCTCATAAAAATTTAATACTAGAGACCTGGATCAAGTTTTTTGGTTGGGTGAAACTCCGGGAAAGTCAAACCCTAGTTTGACCCTGAGCTAGAAAAAACCTAAATACTGAAAATGCTAAGTTTCGGTACATTCGCTATATCCCGATATTGGAAAATTTTTCAGGAGATGAAAATTGCAAAGACCGAAGATAGAATCCTTCTATACACTGTGTACAAAATTCATCCTTATATTCGCTATATTCTGGGAGATATGATCCCTCCAAGTTAGGGTTCCAGCCTCTTCCAGAATTCATCCCTAAACAGGACACCTCAGGAAAATTGCTATAGCTTGGGATACAAAGGTCCAAATTGAATTCTTGAATATGTTCTAGAAATATTACAGACTCTAATTTTGGTGGTCCAAATTTCAGAACCAAAAGATGAAACAGTGACACATGGAAGTCTGTACAATTTCGCTATTCTGAACAGTCCTGTAACAGGTCACCGTGGGAAAATTATCATAAATCCCAGTTGGTGAAACAAATTTTGATGAAATCTTTGGTGTTGGATCAGTGACATGTGAGGTTACCTCAGTACAAAATTTCAGACACATAGGAGCAGTAATTTCAGAGATATAACAGAACCAGTGACATGCATTTCTGCAGAAGAAATTGGGAAACTAGGGCTTCCTGTTCTGGGAGCTTCCATCCACTATTTTTATAAAAGGATTACATTAGACAGCTCCATTTGAAGAGATATATCTTTCTATCCAATCAGATCTTAAAGATTCCAATTTTTTAAAATTAGGGTTTCTCTGACAAACCCTAAATCAGCTAGCTCTGGAAGCAGGACAAACACCTCAAATTGGTAAGATCTAATCTTTTGCTATTTGCATTTGAGGTTCTCATTTCAAAGTGATCTATCACATCAGCTTGATGATAAGCTTGGTAAAGTTGACAACTTCCAAGCATGGAATTATTTGTACCACAAGTGTCTTCCCTAAAGACACCGAAGATGTTTGATTCCTTGATCAAGCTATTTGAAGATAAGAACTTAAATCAGAAAATGGCTTTGAGAAAACAGTTGAAGAATGTGAAGATCCAGAATGCAGAACAACTTGAAGCGGTAGAAGAAGAAGTGGAGAATGCAGAAGTGGTGATAGCCACCTTGAATGGCCTCCCATGATCATGGGATTCATTCATGCAAAGAATGTATTCCATAAGGAAGTAATTTCTTTTAGCTCGACTCATAAGAATAGAAGAAGAAGATGGGAGCAATTGAATATCAAGCTCTCACCATTCAAAGAAGATCCCTCAAGTGATGAGGAATATGAAGAACTCAATTCTTGAAGAACCTCTTATTCATCTTATCATTTGGATAAGAAATGATGATTTCACGAATGAAGAAGATGATAAAGTAGAATGATCAAGATGGAGTCTACCCGCAAAACAAATAAAAGATAAGTATTCAATTGTCATTTCATGATATTGTTTTGTTATACATTTGATTATATTCAGTTGATGTGTTATGCATGATAGATTGTTTGCATTAATGACTGTATACTATTAATATGCATGTGATGGGTAAGTAGCTCATGGTGCTATACAACTCTCCATTGCTACTTATCAAACCTCTTTGCTGACATATTGGATTAGTGCACAATCTCAATGATGTCATGGTAGAGATGGAAGGAATCTAGAAAGTTTATGTGAGATATGGATGAATGTTGTATTGACTAAACAGTTGCATGATGCATAAGAATTTGTCGTTATGCATATGTTTTATGAAATAGTTATAACCATGCAACTGGTGCATTTGAATTATAGGAAAGGTCCTGTACAACCTCCTACAAGAAAAGAAGGATGAGACTTGTTCCAAAGAACAAGTGATGGCAATTCAATATTCACTCCAATAAACATGAATATGAAGCTCCCAGGGTCAGAGACACCATGAGGGAAGAAAGAGATTCAGAGAGCGATAGATCCACCTTGAAGGATGAAGACCACCATGGGTACAAGAGATAACTCAAGATGAAGAAAAGAATGCTATGAAAGAAGCTATGATCAAAGAATAACAGTTGATCATGGGGAACGATGCATACGATATGATTTCGAGACATAAAGGGAAGTACGTAGTATCTTCCATATGGATCTACAAGAACAACTGTACAAAGCAAGGTTCGTGATTTTCCTCAAAAATAATAGACTATGACATGACATACTCTATTGACCATTATATATCAAGCATAGAACCACCTGTACAGAATGAAGAGGGAAGATGATACTCCACTTCAGGGGGAGTGACTATAGAAAATTATATCTGAGTTCGACATGGTACGACATGATGGATAGCTTCATGATGGATCAAGACTTTACCAAGAGTAAAGTGGGTTCCAACCTTCAAGGTTGAATGCAGAAGACTAGGATATGTTGATGACCTGAGAAGACAAACTCATAGAAGATGTTATGATACTAAAATGATGTTTGGCATATAGTACTCAAACCAGAAAGCAAGAATGTGGTATCTTCCAAATGGATTTGCAAGATAAGATATGTTGCTGATAGAAGTAAGGTAAGACTTGTGGCTAAAGGTTTCTATCAGAAAGAGGGAATTAATTCTAAAGAGACACCTACTCCAGGAAGCAAGGTACACTTCCTTCAAAACTATCATGGGAGTTTCTTCCATGATGAATTAAAGACAAGCCTTCCTTAATGGTATGATTGAGGAAGAGTTTTACATCAAATTGTCATGAGGATTTGAAATTGAAGACAGATGGAATCAAGTATGCAAGTTGAAGAAGGCCCTCTATGGCATGAAGCAAGCTCCTAGAGCCTAGTATGGAAGAATAGATAGTTTCCTAATGAGCATGGGCTTTTCCAAGAGTAACGTCGATCCTAACCTTTCCTACAAGGTTGTAGAAGATGAACCTGTCATTCTATTACTATATGTGGATGACTTATTCTTGACAGGGAATGAGAAACAGATCATGGAAAGAAAGAAGAAACTAGCAGAAGAATTTGAGATGAAAGACCTTGGGTTAATGCATTATTCCCTAGGTCTGGAAGTATGGCAAAGTTAAGAAAGAATTTTTCTCAACCAGGGAAAGTATGCGGTAGAGATATTGAAGAGATTCAATATGTTGGAATGCAAAGTCATGGCCACACCCATGGACTCCAACCTGAAGCTGTTAGCTGATGACTCATCAGAGTTAGTGGATGTGACTCACTATAGACAGATCATTGGGTCATTGATGTACTTAACAAATACCAGACCAGACATTTGTTTTGCTGTAAACACCTTAAGTCAATATCTTGTTCAACCAAGACGGGTTCACCTAGTAGCTGCAAAACATGTGATGAAATATCTGAAAGGGACTATAGACTTTGGTCTATACTATGATGGTCGCCATGAGTATAGATTGTATAGCTACACAGATGCAGATTGGGCTGGAAGTATCTCAGACAGGAAAAGCACATCAGGTAGATTCTTTTGTTTGAGGTCTACTATGAGTTCATGGTTTAGCAGGAAACAATCTAGTGTTTCTCTTAGCATGGTCAAAGCAGAATACATAGCAGATTGCTCTACTAAGTTGTGAAGCCATATGGCTTCAGAAGGTGATATCAGGTCTCTTTGACCTGAATATGGATACTACAATGATTCTATGTGATAACCATAGTTTTGATGACAAAGAACGCCGTGTTCTGACGTAACACATAGAAATCCGGTATTTCTACATACAAGATAAGATGCAGATGATGATACTGTAGATGCAGATGATGGTGATTCAGTATTTCTATACTGAATATAGAGATGATGATGTTTCAGTATTCCCATACTGAAGATATAGATGATGATGATTTCAATATTCCCATACTGAAGATATAGATGATATTTCAGTATTTACATACTGTAGATACAGATGATGGTGATTCCATATACTGAATATAGAGATGACGATGCTTTCAGTATTTCTATACTGAAGATATCGATGATGATGCTTTTAGTATTCACATACTGGAGATACAGATGGTGATAGTTCAGTATTCACATATTGAAGATGTAGATGATGATGGTTTGATGATGTACTGATAAAGCCTCTACCTCGAGTAGAGTTCGAACACTTTCGAGACAAGCTTGGTGTTGTTCGAAAAGACCTTCCTCAAAAGGGGGAGTAGTGATGTTGTAGTGGGATTGTATCATCCCTGGGCATTTTCCCTAAAGTGATACGGAGACCTCGGTCCTTGAAAATGAAGAGGGATTGTATCATCCCGGGACATCTGTCCATAATAGATCCGGTGACCTCGGTCCTCGAGAATGTGGTGGGATTGTATCATCCCTGGGAACTTTCCCTAAAGTGATCCGAAGACCTCGGTCTTCGAGAATGAAGAGGGATTGTATCATCTCAGGACATCTGTCCATAATATATCCGGTGACCTCGGTCCTCGAGAATGTGGTAGGATTGCATCATCCTTGGAAATCATCCTAAAGTGATAGGGACTAATTCTCCTGTAATCAATCTGGTGGCTTTGGTCCTCGAGAATGTGGTAGGATTGCATCATCCTTGGACATAGTCCTAAAGTGATAGGGACTGATTCTCATGTAATCAATCCGGTGTCTTCGATCCTCGAGAATGTGGTAGGATTGCATCATCCTTGGACATAGTCCTAAAGTGATAGGGACTGATTCTCCCGTAATCAATCCGATGGCTTTGGTCCTTGAGAATGTGGTAGGATTGCATCATCCTTGGACATAGTCCTAAAGTGATAGGGATTGATTCTCCCGTAATCAATCCAGTGGCTTCAGTCCTCGAGAATGTGGTAGTATTGCATCGTCCTTGGACTTAGTCCTAAAGTGATAGGGACTGATTCTCCTGTAATCAATCCAGTAACTTCGGTTGTCGAGAATGTGGTGGGATTGTATCATCCCTGGACTTTAAGTCCAATAGTGATCCAAATACTTTTTGTCTATGAGTTGTGGATTTCAGGTTGTAGCTGATGATGATGATGCCGTATTGATTGAAAGATCAGAGTATGATGACGTACTGATCGAAAGATCAAAGTATGATGATGATGACATGCTGATCGAAAGATCAGAGTATGATGATGATGACATACTGATCGAAAGATCAGAGTATGATGATGTCGCACTATGATTATGATGTTTCTGATCAAAAGATCAAAGTATGATGAGGATGTTTCTGATCGAAAGATCAGAGTATGTTGATGATGTTTCTCATCGAAAGATCAGAGTATGATGATGATGTTTTTGATCGAAAGATTAGAATGTGATGATGATTCTCATCAACAGATCAGAATATGATGACGATGATTTTGTTGCTGATCGAAAGGTCAAAGTGTTGATGATGATATTGCTGATCGAAAGGTCAAGATGCTGAAGATGTTGTTGCTGATAAAAAATTCAAAGTGTTGAAGATGTTGCTGATCGAAAGGTCAAAATGTTGAAGATGTTGTTGCTGATCGAAAAGTCAAAGTGCTGAAGATGTTGCTGATCAAAATGTCAAAATGTTGAAGATGTTGTTGCTGATCAAACAGTCAAAGTACTGAAGATGTTGCTGATCGAAAGGTCCAAATTCTGAAGATGTCATTGCTGATTGAAAGATCAAAATGTTGAAGATGTTGTTGCTGATCGAACAGTCAAAGTGGTGAAGAAGTTGCTGATAAAAAAGGTCCAAGTACTGAAGATGTCATTGCTGATTGAAAGATCAAAATGCTAAAGATGTTTCTGATCAAAGCATTCAAAGAATTAATGATGATGAAGACTGAAGATTGAAGATGAAAACTACATGATGTTGAAAAGCTTCCAATGATTTATAGATGTGTTACCCTGCTGATTTTGATGATGTCCCCTATCTCTACTCTTGTTGTTGTTGATGTTGCTGTAGAATACCCTTCTCGTTAAGGAGGAGTGTTGAAATATTGTAACTTCGAAGAATATTCTATATGTATCTTTTTGTGGTCCCCAATGGTTCTGCCGAGAGAACCACTTGTATTACATTATACCCCGATGCTCCTAATCGAAAGAACTAATAAGAGTCGTGAGGTAGTCCCCTCTAATTGTAAAGGTGGGTCATCAGCACCCTAGTGTGGTTACTTGAGCATACATGTGTAACTCGAGCCTACATGATTTAGCTCGAGCCTACATGTCAAATGAGTTAACTTAAGTGAACAGATGAATATAAATAGAGGTGTAGTGCTCCTCATTTGAGACACACACACTCTCACTTGTGTAACGCATTAGTGGAGAAGAGAAGTAGCTGGAGAAGGAGGAGGATCAGGATTTGATCTCCTTGCTGGTTTTATCTTTTATCTTTTGGGGCATCTATATTGAGGAAGCTTTTGCTGGGTTTTTCCCTTCAGGGTTTTCCCAGGATAAATCTTTGTGTTTCTTTTTTTTATGGTTGTGCTTGTCTATATTTCAGTGATCCTATTTATATGCTTTTGTCATGAAAATGAAATGAAATACTGATGTCTTAGCTAATCATATGAAAATTTAACATGGGTCAGCTCACTTTTAACCGAAAAGAGCTAAGTCAAAACTAGTTAATAAAAGGGTGAAAAAGGAACCAAGGAAAGCAAGATTTCCTTGGGATCTTGGCTTGCCTTTTGGGCAGCCAATATGATGTGCACTGATCACTGGATTTATCTTTTATAATAGAAAACATAAATCTAATGCATGCAAGTTACAAATTTTCTTTAAAATGCCATGCAAAAAGGATGATTTCCCCAAAGCTAGATCTAGAATGCTTATGAAACCTTTTAAGAACAAGATCTAGATTATGAGATTTAAGAAGATAGATCTATGTTAAAATTCACTCTAAGATGATAGATCTAAAAAAATCAAAGCTATGAACCAAGTAACCAAGGAAGATTGATTTTAATAAAATGGAGGAAGAGAAAGGGGAAAGGCCTGTTGCTGGATAGATCTGCAATGTAAACTTGTTAGTTGAATGTAGAGGGGAAATGCCTCTACAAAAATGTCGGATGTACATTGGAGTCAAACTATATCCATAGCTTGTTCAACCCTTTCCACTTGAAAGCTAAACACACAACCTTACACAAAACCTTATGAGATCTAGATATATATATGAAAAAGAGACAAGAATTAAATGAAAATATGCTTATTAAACATGTATAATCTAGATCTTCAAAAATATATTCTATGAGATACAGAAAAACAACTAATCTTACTTTCCCAACTACAGTCCTATTGTTTCACCTGAATCATTCAAGCCAGATAAGGTTCAAATGTATAAATTGAGAGAAAAACTAGCAACATCAATAGCTGCAAGACAATGCTTATTCCACACACATGAGAGCATTACACCATTTGGCCTCCAAAGCTTATTTATTCCAATAATAAAAAGATCACAAAAGTATTACAATAGCAAGCCTTTCAAACCAAATCTAACTAGCTTGGAAAGGAGGATATTGTGCTTCATTTATAGCAAAAACTGAAAACCTAGCCCAGAAGGGGTGCAATTCCCAAGGAGAGAGGGACTGCAGCTGCATGAGGAGTCAAGACGAGCTTGATATGAGTCTATCTGATTCTGATCTGAGTTTGACTGAGTGTAACTAGAAATCGAAGAGCTGATCAGACTGACACATCAACTAGTTAACTAAAACATCAACTAAATCACATCCAAATGAGCCCATACATGTGGAGGAGAGAGAGAGGGCATAAGTCTCAAGGATGTATGCTGTGGTGCACTCTCTCTTTAGCCTATATCAACACCTTCTATCAAGGAATGGTTAGCTCCAGTCAATCCAAATCTGACAATACCGATTTCAGTCAAATCGGAGCAAATACCACTGATTTAGGAATTTGGATTTGCTCCATTATTTAATTATTTTTTAATTAAATTAATTAATATTTGACTTTTTTGGATTTTCTCACTTGAGTGATGGACAAATCACTCAAAACTTAGGAAAAAGTGGGTTTATGGGTTTACCAGGTGCTCTGATTTAGAAAATGAGCACCCCCATGACTGAAACTGATTTTTAACCTCACTTTTATTACAAAACCAAATTTTCCAATTAGACTATTAAAAAATAGCCTAAGTTTTGTGGAAAAATTAAAACTTGGAAAAAAACTTAAAAATTTAAAAAAAAATTAAAACCTAAGGGGAATCAGACATGTTCATATGACTCGACCATAATGCCTACCATGTTTATACATTGACACATAGACTCTAATAACCTCAATAGACCTAAATGCCAAGCCAACCACCCCAACTTTGGAGGTATTGAGTGAAAAACTTAGAAATTATCAGTCGTTTATTCAACAACCAATAATAACCAAGGGAAAAAACACTCAGGGTTGATCGGATTGACAAATAAATCCCAAGAGACTAATTCTTTTACAGACACTATCATGCTAGAAAATTTTATTACAAATCCCCTACAGGGTATGAACATGTGATATAGTACAACAAGCACTTCCCAGAAGCAATTCTGAAGGTCTTCTGAAGTCCAAACAAATCATCTTTGTTTGGTTCACTAGGATCACTTGATAAAACCACCAAGTACAACTTAGGTGGTAAAATATGGCTCCAACTATAGGACCTATGCTCGATCTAGTCATAGGTAAAGGAGAGGATACGAGAACACCAGAATCTCTGGTTTATACACCCTGTAAAAACATCTCAACTTGACAAGAAAACATTAGTAGCACAAGTTTTATAAAAAACCAAATGAACCATTAAGATGATTTATTTAAACAAAATAAATGTAACTAACTAATGAAAAAAAGTTTTATTATAGCTAAGTACAAAACATAAATGCATAAAGTAAATGTTCTCTTTCAAGGATATTATTTTCCTACTCTAAGCATGATATAAAAAGGTTAGGTGTAATAAAAAATCCAATCTAACCACCTAAGAATTTTATTAACATAATTTGTTTTTGTCTTGTCTTTGGTTACCATCCAAAGTAAGGACACTTTATTTAGAAAATGCAAGCCTTCGTGTTGATCTGTAGTGGGTGGGCTAGATGGGAAATCATAGGCATGAATAAAATCGTCAAACTTATTCCCCAATTGGTAGGTTCTTGCGCAAGCTGCTTCTATCCATGACTAGATAGGCTTGATATACAAATTAGAATGATGAGGCAGATTGAATACACCATCATACTAATCATCAAGGCTTACCGGATGATAACTCATTGTATAAGCCCCAAGCGGCTCCAAATCATAAGGAAACTCTATATGCGAAGATGATAGTTGAGACTGATATTCCATCGACTGCATCACATCTGTCTTTTCACAACACTGCTTCTCAATGTATTCACTATTGATACCTTTGTACGGATCTGAATGATATGAATCTGAATGATCATATAATATTTTTGAATGCTCCTCTTCCATACTAGGATTTTCCCAGGTCTCCAGATCCACGCTTTCCTCTATGGAAGTCTGAGTAGACTGGACTTCCACAATATTCTAAATATACACTCCCCTTGCTAGATATAGCATAGATGGAATTTTCAAAAATATATTCGCAAAAATTCCAATAGTCATCACCACCATCTATGCTAGATGTGATGGATTCTCCATTGCCAATATCAAGTTTTGATATCAAGTTCTCTTTGTCTTCATTACTGATACTAATATATGGATCAGACTGATCATATGTATAAACTGCATGCTCCTTTTCCACATCAAAATTTCCCAAGGCCACAAGGTCCATGCTCTCTCCTTTAGACATGCCATAGACAAGAGAATCAACAAAACCATCAAAAGTTTTTGGTTCATTATTTTCCTCATAGACTAGATTTTCCATGAATGTCCAGGACTCCTCTTCAACATCTTTGTCGGACATAAGGGAGTCTTCATCACTTGTATCATGCTCCAAGTTATACTTTTCCTCATTTTCATATTCATCTTCTTCAGAAAAATGGTCACAAGGTAGTAAACCTTCCAGACTATCATCATTATATGGAGAACAGGTAGGAGTCCCATTATGCACATTACAGTTTTCATCATAAGTTTCACCATAAGATTCTGCAATGGTTTCATCCTTAGGTAGATCTGGAGTACAAATGTGATCATCATCAATAAAATAATCATGAAAGCATTCCCAATCATCATTATTTGATGTTGATGTTACATGAGGAGGGTCTTCAATAATTTTTTCAATTAATGGCCCTTCATGCACAGACTCAATGGGATCATAATGGATTTCTGAATGTTGGGTGTTGTATACCATGTTGATACTAGATATATTAGGATATTCTATATGAAACTCTTTCCAAGGAAAGAAGTACTTCAAATTGGTCTCAATGAATGATTTAGCATTGAATGATTCAATATCATTTCCATCATAATTCCATTGCTTCAAAAATGTTTCAAAGAATTTTGCAAGGGAAGTAATAGATTTCTCAGGAAAACACTCATGAAGCCAACATGAAGTGTCTCCTTCTAGAGAATGAGCAAACACTGCCATCATATGATCCTCATGATGAATGTTGTTTTTACTCATACGTGACAAAAAAATCATAACATGGAATCTGGTTCAGTGATCATTATCAGCCCCCCGAAAGCTTGGAAGGGAAGTAGATGTCATTTCACAAATGAGACGATTAGGAAAGCCATGGATCCTAGAGAAATAAATGGGAGGACAATCATAGGAACCTCGAGCAGTAATTTCTATTCTTTTAATATCCATATCAAGAATAAGTGATCATGGAGAATATCTGGAACTAAAAAATGGAGTTGAGATTTAATTTTACTACTACGTGGTCTCACCTACACATAATCAATATCATTTTTTTGTGAGAAACAAGGGTTTTATCCCTTCAATGGAGTCGCCATGTGAGAATATACATTTAAGAACTATCACAAAAATATTTTTTCTTTTCTTTGTAAAATTAAAAAACTAAAACAAAAGGTCAGTGGAGTCGCCAGATGAAAATTAAAGATCTACTTTAAGCATTCATCAAACAAAGAAAAAAAAAAACGAAGAAAACAAAAGTTGTACTACGGGAATAAAAAGATTTATCCCCGGCAACGATGCCAAAAAGTGTTGCCACCTTTCACACACCTGGGAGGGACGTGGCAGAAATCTTCAATCCACTCGGTGTGTCCTTGGGAAAAAGTATCAAGTCAAGGTTGTCACCTTGTTCTTCACTCCTTCGTTTAGGCTCAAATCCTAACAAAGCCAAGGGGGTAGACCCTATTAAGTCACTAACTCTAACTACTTTAGTATGATGGTATTAAATTGAATAAGTTGCTTAGAAGTTTTAAATTAACAATTGAGAACCACAGATGACAAGATGAAAAATAAACACAAGTAAGAACAATGATGACACAATATATATATATATATATATATATATATATATATATATATATAAATATCGAAAGAAGTAAACAAATAACGAGTGCCTTAAAATGGAGTCACAAAATGATTAAATGTGCTTGCATGTGCTTGGAGTGAATGTTTTGCAATTGTCTCTTGGTATGTTTTAAGTTAATATGAAAAAATGAGTGGATTAAATTAGGCGAAGGGGGACTCCAGATATACCCAAGGGGGACTCCAGATATACCCAAGGGGTACTTGGAGTATGTCCAAAAATAAACCTTCACGGGTACCCATAAGGAATTTGTGGGTTGAATGGAGTCTCTGAGACTGTGTTCATAATACACCCACTAGGGTGTAATAGAGATCGGCGCCTCGAGGTCACTGTCCAGGAGTTCCCACTTCCTTTGGGTATTTTTCCACTGCTTACGGTTTTTTCGAGGCATTGGATTTTCTCCTGATGGTGGTTAATTGGGGAAAGTGAAACCTAATTAATTTAGTCACTCATGTTTCTTTTGATGCAGCTTGACTGATTGAATGAATCACAGCCAAAACGCAAAGCATACACACTGGAGTCTTTGTAATTTTTAGTAAATTTTAATCGATGTGCTTTTATTAAAAAAGAAAACCCTCCAGGAACCTCTTTCGGTCCAAGTGGACCTCAATCGGGGAATCTAAGAGGGGGTTTATTTTAAAATATTTCTTGCAGAAATTAATAGTGAATAAATGAAGCAACAAAAATAAAACAAACCATGGGTTCTCTAATTAGATCTACCATGATCCTCTTTCACCTTTCGGTTCAATCGGGATTCGTGGGGTAAGTATTCAAGTTACTTTGAATTTATAATATGGAAGATATGATGAAAGTAATCAAAGTAAACTATTTTGCATAAATAAAACTAATCTAGAGCAAAAAATAGAAAAAATGCAAAAAAGGAAAAAAGGAAAAAAGGAAAAAATGCATAAATAAAACTAATCTAGAGCAACTGAATTACATGCAAATAAGCTTTTTAAACATGTATAATCTAGATCTTCAAACACATATGCTATGAGATACAGAAAAACAAGTAATATTACTTACCCAACTACACTACTATTCATTCAGCTGAATAATTCAAGCCAGACAAGGTTCAGATGCAGAAATTAAGAGAAAAACTGACAACATCAATAGCCGCAAGACAATGCTTATTCCACACACATGAGAGCATTACACCGTTTATCCTCCAAAGCTTCTTTATTACAACAATAAAAGGATTACAACAGTATTACAATAGCAAGCCCTTCAATCCAACTCTAACTAGCTTGGAAAGGAGGAGATTGTGCTTCATTTATAGCAAAAACTGAAAACCTAGTCTAGAGGGGGTGCAATTCCCAAGGAGAGAGGGACTGCAACTACATGAGGAGTCAAGCCGAGCTTGATCTAAGTCTATCTGAGTCTGATCTGAGTCTCACTGAGTGTAACTGGAAATCGGAGCATTGATTGGACTGACACATCAACCGGTTAACTGAAACATCAACCAAATCACATCCAGCTGAGCCCACATGTGTGGAGGAGAGAGAGAGGGTGCAAATCTCAGGGATGCATGCTGTGGTGCACTCCCTCTTCAGCCCAGATCAACTCCTTCTATTAAGGAATGGTCAGCTCTAGTTAATCCAAAGCTGATGAGACTAGTTTGAGTCAAATCAGAGCAAATTCCACTGATTTAGGAATTTATATTTTCTCCATTACTTAATTAATTTTTAATTGAATTAATTAATATTTGACTTTTTTTGGATTTTCTCACTAGAGTGATGGACAAATGACTCAAAACTTAGGACAAGTGGGTTTATGGGTTTACTGGGTGCTATGAGTTAGAAAATGAGCACCTCCATGACTGAAACTGATTTCTGACCCCACTTTTATTACAAAACCAATTTTTCCAATCAGACTATTAAAAAATAGGCTAAGTTTTGTGGAAAAAATAAAACTTTAAAAAAACTTTAAAAATAAAAAAAAATAAAAAGCTAGGGGGACTTAGACATGTTCATATGACTCGACCATAATGCCTAGCATATTTATACATTGACACACAGACTCTAATAACCTCAATAGGCCTAAATGTCAAGCCGACCACCCCAACTTTGGAGGTATTGAGTGAAAAACTCAGAAATGTTCAGTCGTCTATTCAACAACCAATAATAACCAAGGGAAAAAATACTCCGGGCTGATCAGATTGACAAATAAAGCCTAAGAGACCAAGTCTTTTACAGACACTATCATGCTAGAACATTTTATTACAACTCCCCTACAAGGTACGGACATGTGATATAGTACAACAAGCACTTCCCAGAAGCAATTGTGAAGGTCTTTTGAAGTTCGAACAAATCATCTTTGTCCAGTTCACCAGGATCACCTGATAAAACCACCAACTACAACTTAGGTGGTAACACTAGATTTCACTAAGAAATTTGTTTTAGAATGTGATGCCTCAAGCAATTGATTGGGATCAGTCTTATCATAGGAAGGACACACTTCATGTGATAATACTGACCATCATGGTCTCAAGTATTTCCTTGAACATCACCTTTACTCGATATAGCAAAAAAAATGGGTCACTAAGATGTTGGGTTGTGATTATGAAAACATATATAAGAGATTAAGAGAATGTGGTGGTTGATGCCATGTCTAGGCAACTTGAAGAGGCTCGTTCATTTTTTTCCTTATCCTTAATAATTCCAGAATGGATAGAAGAAGCAGGACATGAATGATTTTCCTATGATAGAATTAGACACATAATCAAAATGCTTCAAGAATATATGAATCCTTTGTTGATGTATACATGGAACCACAATATTTTTAGTTATAAGGAGAACAACTTTTTCACCTTAGATTCAACCTTGAAACTAAGAATCTTAGCAAAATTACATTCATCACAGGTCACTCAAGATGCCATAAAACTTATGAGTGAATTAAGTGCTCTTTCTTTTTTTGTCACATGCGACACTTGCCAATGACATATGGGTGAAATAGTGAAGTCACTAGGTGCTTTGCAACCACTTCCAAGTCCTAACCATTTATGGATGGAAACTTCTATGGATTTCATTATGGGGCTTCCTAAGGCAGGAAATAAAACACTCATTATGGTGGTTGTATAACGTTTGACCAAATACCCCCACTTCTCTTCCTTACCACCCACTTTTACACCCTCATTGGTGGCACAATTTTTCATGGATCAAAATTTCAAGCTTCATGGCATGCCCACTTCTATTATCTATGATCCTCACATCACTTTTATCAGCAATTTTTGGCAAGATTTGTTTAAACTTCATGGCACTCATTGAATCTCAGCACAACATACCACCCCTAAACAAATGGTCAAACCGAAATGGTCAATAAGTGCATGGAAACCTACTTATATTGCTTTGCCTTAGATAAGCCACACTAATGTGCACTATGGTTCCCTCTGGAAAAATGGTGGTATAATACCACTTATCATGGTTCTACAAAGATGACACTATACGAAGGAGTGTATGGGAAAAAACCCTTATCAATGATTTCTTATCTACTAGGTAGCTCTCAGGTTTAGGCAATGGATGACACACTATGTACTAGAGATGACATTTTTCACATCCTTAAAGGTAATCTAACTCTTTCCCAAAATATAATGAAACAATAGGATGATTAACATTACTTCGGGCGCTCAATTGAAGTTGGGGATATCGTGTTTCTTTGAATCCAACTGTATAAATAGACATCTTTCAAGGCCCATTTCCATCAAAATCTTGCTTTGAAGTTTTATTGACCCTACACCATCATCCAACAAATTGGACATGTGGCATACAAGCTTTCTTTTCCAGACCACTCCAAGATTCACTTTGTCTTCCACGTCTCTTGCCTTAAACCTTAAAAACGTGTCGGGGTCTAATTGAAAAGTATAGACCAATTTACTAGAATTTTATGAGGAAGGATTCATTTGGCTTCAACGGGATGTAGTTTTGGCTTCCACAAAAGGACAATTGCGGCAACACACCATTAAATAAGTTCTGATCCAATGAAAAGAATTGCTACCAAAAGATGAAACTTGGGAACTGACCAACATTTTACAACGATTTATGCACCTTCAATGTTGAGAACAATGCTTCTTTTGAAGGGTGGAAATGTTAGGGTCATATCCTAACCTACCTTGCTCTAGGAGTTATTCACACATTGTATAAGGCCGTATCTTTGTAATAAGGCCAAATAAGTTAGTACTCATCAACCAATGCAAAAAGGGCATCTCTTTATTAATGAAGACCCACTAGGTAGTTGTATATTGACCATGTCAAGTAGTTAGGGTTTTGGACTTTTGAAGCTTATTTAAAAAGCTTCAAGACTATAAAGAGTTTTTTGTGCTAATATTATCTACATATTTCTAGTTTATTGCATCCTAACCTTATTATATTGTATATAATTTTAAAGTTTTAAGGATAGAAAAACATCACACTAAAAACATATTAAACAAAGTACACTTTTCAATTACAATTTATAAAACCTATTTCATTACTTAATTTTATATAATTATGCCATCATTACATTAATAAATTTACATAATGCTTATAAATGGTGTTGACTTAACATGAATTGAATTAATAACATAAGCTAAAGATTTGTATTTTTAGACTTATTTTATTTTTAAATTTTTATACATATTTTAAAGACAAAATAACATATTAAAGAATATTTAGCCAAATAAACTTTGTAAATCTTAAACATAGTGAATATTATCAACCTAAAATAAATACACATATTTTCATATTAATTTATATATGAAATCTAAAATACTTTTAAAATATACCTATTTTATCATTTTACTTTATAACAGTGTAGATCCATCTAAAACGGATCTACCAAGCACCCACTGTGATTAAATCTTTCAAGCTGTAAACCTTTTTATAAAGTAGAAATGTTGAGGAAATGTATAATCCAATGCTTATGGTTTTAATTTCTCTAATTTATGTTGTATTATAAATGTAATTCTAAATATTTTAAATAATAATACTTAATTATTTTTTATAAAAAACATTTATCAATTCTACCATGACTATAGAAAGAATTACACGTCTCTCCTAATAAACTCTAAAATATACCCTCTTCCAGTATAAAAAATACTAATTTTAATAACTTTTATAGTGGAGAAAGAAACACAAAATTACCTAAATATATTTGAAAATTATTGGACAACTATCATAGGCATGCCGCGTAAGTCGACAACAGAGTAACAGCAAACAGAGTTGCTGATATCACAAAGTTATATGTATAAAAGAACAACAGCTCAACCTGATTCAAATGGCCAAAAATGAAAAGACAATAATCAATTTTGAATTTTTTTGGTATGCGTCCTTACAAAAATCAGAAAAATTAAACTCATATAACTTGCACCATAAAAATTTTAGAATGATATAAATCTAGCAAGCAGGCATACCCCAAGGAGGAGGGGGCAGGTTTTCTAACGGCCCCTCTCCGTTTTTCACAAGGAATGCCATTGAGAGTCCCCATGTTGTGTGAATCTCCAGGTGGCAATGCACGAACCAGAGACCTACAAAATGAAAAGGAATTCGGAGACAAATTGCAATCAAATTCAATAGTTATAAGAAGGATGGATACTGCAAGTCGAAAATCTAAGCATAAATAGAAAAGGAGCTAAGATCTTGGAGAAAGCAGTTTAATTACCTGGATTATCTGCTGTAAATCTGATGGCTGCCCATCCTCCCAAAGGAACGCCTATGGTATTTCTATAGGGAGGATCGACAAGATTTAGCATTGCTGTGGAGGGATCATAGTTGCCAGTTCCAGAAGCCACCACATAGAAGCTGAATCCATGCAAGTGAATAGGATGATTCTCGGTTCCAACAGTGCCAGTGTTTTGTACAATCAACTGGACGCTGGATCCATATTCAAGTACGTTCAATCTGGTACCAAGTAAGGATTGTGTGTCGTTTGGAATATTGTTGGGTGAACCATTTACAAAATCAAAAAATCTCTGTGGAGTATCAGGGAAGTCCTCAGTAAAATATCCTTCAAGGCCGTAATAATAGGCCTGCAAGATTGAGAAATTAGGCGTCACAAAGGTGATATTGTTCATGGATGCTGCGAAGACTCCTCCATTAGGGCCTTGGCAATTCTTCTTAGGATGGGAAGATTTGCATTTTTCGACATTAAGTCCTATGGTGAAAAATAGATCTCTATCAACTGTCTGTGGCACATTGATGGGATTTTCCTCGTCTGCTAAGCTCTTGAGACCATTCATGAACGATTGGGCGAGCTCATTGTTATTGAATTTGGGAAGCATGGGCTTGTGTCGCATATTGTTCGAAATTCGTTGATACTGTAAGAGAGCAAGCGCTGGAGATGTTTGAAAAGGTATGTTACGAGCCGACATGTAAGGCCCCATGCCCATGTAATAACTTCCTGTTTGCTGGTCAGTAGTTACCAATACATTGGTCGTCTGGCCTGGTGTGATCATCAAATGGTCTGTAACGAAGGGCTTAGTATACTCTCCATCCACTTCAACTACTGTCATCTTGTGATTTGCTATGGTGAAAAAGTGTTCCATGTTAAGAGCTGCATTGATGATTCTGAGAAGATATGTCTTTCCAGGACTTGCAGTTATGGTGTACATATCTGCACAAAACATAAATCAGGTATGCATATTGGCTGCAAAACATATATCAGCTATTTAGGCTTACAATAGATCAGTCTGGCTGTGGCTTACTGGTTGAGAGAGGAGCTTCAAATCGTGGTGGTGGGTGTAGTGTTTCTTGTGGGTGTAAGATTTAATACAGATTGGACAAACCAAATTATTTTTCATTTTTTATTTCATTTTTCATTGTTTAAATTGCAATTTTGATTGTAAAAATGGATTCAGTCTCTTCATTTATCTCTTATCAACTATCACTTGAGCACTTTGAATATGCAATTCCAATAACCTAAAACTATAATTTCATTCATTTCTTTCAAATTTTAGCTAAAAAATGACGAACAAACAAAAACAAATCAGTAATTGTTAACACATATGAGACAAACCCAACTATTTTAAATAGAAGTTTTAAAAAACTAATCTATTTGAAACACTAGCATAGATCTATTTAGAACAAAGTAACATAGAATCTAATAACCAATGGATTTAAACCAAACTATTTTAAAATTATTTTTAGAAAACCTATCTATTTGAAACACTAGCATATATCTATTTAGAACAAAGTAACATAGAATCTAAGCAATGGATTCAAAACAATAGCATAAATCCTATTAGAGCAAACTAACCTAGAATCTAATAACCAATGGAGCATAGATCCACTTAGAAGAAACTAACATGGAGCATAGATCCACTTAGAAGAAACTAACATGGACTCATCTTGAACCAGATCTAGTTCTATAAAGTGCAAAGAGGAATTAAAACCTGAAAATGTAAACTTATGTGCATATAGAATGTTGTAACAGATTACTTACCGTGTTCTGAGCAGTTGTAAAGAGGACCTGGATGACCGTTTATAACATAAGCATCTGCAGCGGGAGGACCTCCACCACTTTGCACAACGTTTCTTTCAAGTTCTTGAGCATCCATCAACCAATATTCTCCTGTAATCAAATCTGATCTGTCAAAATAAGTTTCTTCGTATTCCAATTTTTATAGAATTCCATCTAAATTGTATTCCACTTCCCACTGAGAATAAATACAAATGAATATGCAAACTTATGAACTGATGGATGTAGGGAAATTCTGGGTGGATGGAATAAATACCAAGGACAATAACATGTTCCTCATAAGGGAATAAAAATGGATATGGTACACCAGTCTTTGGATAGATCACAATTGGTCCATGAACCGTTGCTCTTAGCCATGAGATGTGGGCGTGCCAGAGCATTGTTCCCTTCTGCTGCACCAGCGTGAATTCGTATGTAAATGTCTGCCCTGCTTGAATTGGGCACTGAGTGATGTATGCAGGCCCATCAGACCAACATGTGAGTCGTTGCCTAACTCCATGCCTAATTCAATAGATGTGGTCAATCCAATCAGTTTACCAATGATTTAAATATCTCACTGTTTATCCAGATTTCTATCATAGCAAGGTAACATTACTATCAGTTCAGATCAAATCTGCAGCCAAGGAAAAGAGAGCTACCAATGAATAGTGGTATTGTAGGGAGTTTCATTTGTGACTTTAACAATGATTCTATCATCTTCCTGGCCATAAATAATGGGGCCGGGGTACATCTCATTAATAGTGACTACGGTCAAAGATTTGCATAATTTTGTTAGAGTCTTTGTTTGTACCTGCCAAATCCAAACAGATGCCATGCTATATAAATTGTGAGTACTAAAAATTTATTCCAATCTACAACATATAGTTAAACTGTTTAGATAACTTTAGAACCCTAAATTTTGAGAGATGAAGTCAATTATCACATATGCTATAGATGCAATATAAGTATATAATCAGCTTGACGCATCATGTAATATCGAAAAACATCAATTGGCAACTGCAGCTAGACATAACAAAGCTTTTATCCAACAGATTCTTTCACCTTGAAGTCATAAAATCTCGTTGTTCCTCCCACAGGCCAGAAAGCAGAAACATCTGACAAGATGATGGCAATGCAGATTAACATCAGCAGACCAAGCGAAAGGAAGCTATACAAACCCATTTGCAGAATTTCCTCTTCTCTTACTTCGTCCGAGTAATGAAACAAGGTTAGCAGTAGAAGAAAGGCCTTAGTGTGATCTCAGCAAAAGTAAAAATGGCATTGCCCACTGATGCAATCAAGAGACTAGAGCACCTATATATGCATCAAACCTATTAAGAAAAAGAAGTTCAAAAAGTTGGCCACTAGATTTGCCCTTGCAGCCACTGTAGACCTATATATAAGACAAACTATTAAGAGGACAGAATTTCAGCTCAAGAGGATTCCTACAGTTCAATATTATCTTACATCAACGAAATTTGAACGGCATGTTTCAAACTGAAAGTAATTGACCCGCAAACAACAGAAAGGAAATGCCATTCTTCATATGGAAAGGAATCGACTGGCAAACTACACATTCTGTTTGATATGTAACATGTCAAATAATACTTGTATATCAGGCACCAAGAGCAGGGATTCGAAAGGGCAGTAAGAAACTTCAACTCGAATCTATTTGATATTTGCAAATATCAAACAATATCATGGATATCAAGCATTCAAGACAATAATGGAACAAGAAAAAAAACTAAAATTAGAATGATAAAGCTTTGTTATAAAACGCAATGTTACTGAAAGTAATATCATCAAAGCTTGTGGGGGTGTAGACCAGGAGTATAGACTGATTGATCACAGCTTGCAGCGGTGTAGATCGAGGTGTACAGTGACTGATGATAGAGTAACCTAATAATGGCCACTAACATTAAAGTATTTTTGTTACATTACATTCCTAATAATAACCACTAACATTAAATTATTTTTGTTACATTACATTCAGAGTGAGTGTACTGTTAAGAAACGCCTTACAACAACCAAGTTCAAACCTTTCTTTACCTAGTGTACTGTTAAGAAACGCCTTACAACAACCAAGTTCAAACCTTTCTTTACCTGTTAAGAAATGAGTTGGCTAATCTCTAGACCATCTGCACCTTTCCAGTCAGGTTTGGCAGGAATTCTGCAATACCATTTGTTTTGTTGTTGAAAATGAGATTTTTAGTATTAAAATTGCAATTATAATTTTATATTTTTATTTCAGAAATGAAATGGATTCAGCACCTTCAATTACCTTTAAAGTAGACAGTTTATACAATTCCAATCACTCAAACTATCAAACTATCTTTTGAACAATTTTCGCCAAATTTTGACCAAAAACACTCACAGAATTTTAGATGCAAATATTCTAGAGTTAAGTTTAGCTTACTGCGTTAAGAAAGTCCCCATAAAATATCAGCACATTGCACAACTTGCACACAAAGTATTGTTTGATGCGAAATCGCTGGCAGCAACTGTCCACACACAAACCTGCCTCGGGATCACTCCATATATATGGCAGGTTTTCATATTCCATTCATGCCAGAACCATCAAATTTCTCTTATTTCCGTGTGACATTCATGATAGACTTAGTCGTCGTAAATCTTCCTTGTCATACTGAAAATATTCCCTCGATCTTTTTCTGAGCTATCGGGTGGTTCGGAGTATTGAACTTATCCACATGGTGGAACTTTGAAAGAAAACCGAGATATAGTCTGTTCCTCTATGTAGAATCTTCTCGTCCACATTCCAAGACTTTTGTTTGTAACTAAAAGACCTTATAATTACATCAAAATTATTGAGTTGTGTCAACATATATGGCAATCTTCATGTTACTGCACCAGTGATAATTTGTTTTTTTATAATTTAAATTATATTTAAAAACCAAGATATGATCTATTATTGCTATATGAAGCATGTCAGTAGCCCATACTCCAAGAGTTTTGTTTGTAACCAGAAAACCTGTAGTTACATCATATGACATCTTCATCGACCTGCAACAGTCTCAATTTTCTTTTAGAAAACAATTGAAAAAGCAAGTTTTGAATTTGTATTAAAATTGAGTTTTGATATTTTCGATTATTTTCTCATTGAAAAAAATATAAGAGCACGTTTTATTCCACTTTGGGAGAATAAGTTCTATGGAAAGATATCCAAATGTACTTTCTTTAAAAAAAAGTCCAATATTTAGGGCTTAATAATTCGGGCTTAATAATTCGGGAGGGTATATAAGTATACCATAATAAACTAATGGAATGGTCAATTGCAAAGAATTCTTTGGAGGTGTACATTTTTATGTGGTTAGTACATATCAATGTAAAGAATTTTTTTGGAGGTGTACTTTTTATGTTGTTGTTAGGATATTTGATAAGATTTATAAAAAGAAAAAGTTTGGATGGACTAATAAATTAAAATTTGATAAATTAATAAAATGTTTGATTTGTATTTCAGTTTTTAATGTTCTTAATCTATAGAAATATTTTTTAGTTTGTATTTAAGGTATGTTTAGGTATCCATAAGATTAAAAATACTTAAAGTTTTTAATGTGTAGAAAGATTTTTTTAGTTTGTATTGATGTATCCAATGTGTGCTTAGGTGCCCATAAGTTAAGAATCATGAAAGAGACTACCCCAATTACAAATTGGAATTATAATTTATTGTGATGGCACTAAAATTATGGAGGAATTACCTTATAACAAGAATATTTGAATTAAATACTAATCATGAAAATCTTCATTATATTTTTACTCAAACGGACCTTAATGCTGGTCAACAATGTTGTAATGGTGAATGTTCTTTTGTAATTACCTATATAAAAGCAAAGGAGAATCACATAGTAAATGCATTAAATAGTAGACCAATGATTCAATCCATGGTTTGCTTAAAATTAGACTTAAGACCATTGGTACAAGAAAATAAATTGTGTTTTAGAAAAAAGAGATGTCATAGAAGCTAAATATAAAGGCTACTCACTAGAACTAGGTGGATTCTTCTGATACTTCAGAAAAATTTATGTATAAAATAACAAGGACCTTTGGAGGTCGGTGTTATTAGAAGCTCACCAAGCACCTTATTTTCCTCATCAAGGAGTAATAAAGATGTAAACAAGTACACATATAATTTTCTTTTGTCCTTTTAAGAGGGATGCAAGTCAATTCATTAATGACGCCTTAGATGATATCAAGTTAACATAGAACATCATCATCCTGTAGGTCAACTCCAACCTCATGACATTCTTGAAACACAATGGGAGTATATTTTATTTTATAATAGGCTTATGCATGACCCCACAAATGCATGATTGTATTATGGAACTTGTGAGTTTATTAATCAAGAGAGATCACTTCATTCCCATTATGAGTACCTATGTGTAGTTCCCCCATCCATCATTCCAATTATAGGATGGGGTGAAGATGAATTTTAGTATTTAGACTTTGCTCCATGAGACATTATTTGGATTTGTGACCAAGGAATGCATGTGAAACTCCTTAATGTAAAGCATAGAAGAATTAAAACCATATCCACACACACATCATGCCTAAAATATTATATTTATCATAGGAAGAAAACAAATTCATTTCACATTCATAGATAAAGACAATATGTATCTTTTAACATAGAAAATACAAGAAACTCGCTATGTAAGAGAAACTATTTCCCCAACTATATAGATATCAACTGTAGATACCACTCCCAAGCTATGCTATGAGGCCACCGAGATGAAGGAAAATCTACATGCTTCACCCTCTCAGACTGAAACCCATTTTCTCTCATGCTTAGCCAATTTGCTCGCCACTAAGCATTTGCAAGAATATTACTAAGCCATCCCAACCATGGAACTCTCTTCTGCGGCTCCACACAACAAAATGAAGGAATTTCTTTTCACTACTCCATTGTTCCCTAAGGAAATATAACCATGATAATGCTTACTATTGTGTGTAGAAAAAGTACAACCCGTTGTATGTTATTGGAGAACCTCCTATGAAATTAATTCATGGATTCTCAAGCATTTAGGGGTAGATATAAGGATTTTTATCCTTCCTAACCTTTGTGCTCACCTAAAACCATCCTCTTTCCTCTAATGTCTGCAATTTCCCCTTCACAATTCTATTTTCTCATTATTTTCATAGTCTTGTAATTGGTTATGGAGAGAACAATATGAAGAACTCCATGGAGTGTAAAATTTTGCATGGAATATGAGTGATAGACTCTAAATGAGATGAGAGGATGGTGAAAAGAAAATTGGCATAAATTTTGACCATAGAAGGAAGGATTCTTACATTTTTCATAGAAGTATATTCATCCCATGCTTACATAACTACAAGAGAAGAATTTTCCCACCAACCTTAGTACACATGCATTCAATGATTAGATGTCATGTCGCTATCCATCATTCCAACAAATTAAGGGGGCATGAATGAATTCTAGGATTCTAAATTTTTTCCTATGACCAATATTATGAATTCATAAACAAGGAAATTCATGTGCAAATGAATAAATGAAAAACACAATAGACATAAATTATATCCACACACATATACATCATACATATATGATCATATTCATCATAGGAACAAAATAAAATCATTGCGCATTCAAATACAACGGTAATACTTATCTTTAAACAAAGAAGATTCAAACAATTAGTTGTGTATAAACAATTTTCCACCCAACCATAGGAACTCTATCTAGCATATAATTTTTTGGTGGAGAGGCCACCCCCAAGATGAGCTATGAGATACTACTACATTTCGATCCAAAATTCGACGGCGCATGGATTTCTCTTTTTAAACTTACCAAAAATCACAAGGAAATTTCTTTTTTTTGTAAATGTGGCCACAAGCATCACTTAAGCGACGAATATTCTCATAACCGTCGGTTAAGCGACGACACCTTCCCAAAAATGAAAAACATTGTTGATTTGACCTCACCTTAAGAGCCTCATAACCGCCTCATAACCGTCGGTTAAGCGATGGCACCTTCCCAAAAATGGAAGAGACATTGTTGAATTGACCTCACCTTAAGAGCCTCATTGCTTTGGTTATTACGTGTAGACTCTAGCAAGTTTTATTCATGGGTTCGAGCCTCTGGGTGCCAGATGATGTGTGTGTTCAATTAGCCTCGAGCCTCATTGTTGAATCTGTTAATCAATTATCGGTCTTTACGCTTGGCAATGAATAGTTTTTCATTTCTTTATTCGATTTGAATACCTTTGATGAAATAGGTATCATCCTGTCTCTGGATTAGAAACTGTTTTCTCAGAACCACAAATTTTGCAAGGCCAATTGTGTCTGTTTAGGGTTTTTTTGAACTAGGTTAAAGTGGGGTTTATGTTTAATTTGTCACGTTCAATTAGGTTTGCAGAGAATGATGGTAAATATGCTATGCCATCTGATCCGGAGTTAGACGAGCATGAGTTCTCTGAAATCAGAAATTTGGGGATTATTTGATATCCTTTTAAAAAGAAATTCCTAATTGAAGGTTCCGAATTGTATCATGACAGATATGGGCCCTCTGAGATGTTCAAGGTTTCTAAAGATCTTGATCATGTTTATGCTTACTATTACCCCATTTCTTGCATCTGGGCGCCAGATGATTTTGCTTTTAGAAGAAGAGGAAGTGAAAGAAGTTGCCCAGGGAGAATCAGGGGAAGAAGATGAGAACTCATTGGAATCAGGGGTTATAAACGAGGACTCAAATGAATGGGACAAGTTTGGGCATATGGAGGACAATTCAGTGGATGAGCTTGATCCTGGATCATGGAGAAAGATTTTGGATGAAACTCTGAGCCAGGAGAATATTTCATCAAATGAGGAGGGGTTGTATGTATCTGGTGTTAATAAAATGATGTTTGCGATCAGCGAAGGTGAACCGAAACTCATGAAGGAAGCCATATCAAATATTCATCTTGCTGCAGATGGTGGTTATGCGCATGCCCAATCCACACTGGGGTTTTTGTTTGAGATCGGAAGTGGGGTTGAGCAGAGCGATGCAAAGGCTTTTTTGTATCATCATTTTGATGCAGAAGGTGGAAACTTTCAGTCTAAGATGGAACTAGCCTATACCTATTATCGCCAACAGGTAAACTGTAAAACTCATTTTCTTCGTCCAATTTCAATATTAGTCCCTTAGGATTTGTTGAATGGAACATTGATATGGCTGTAAAAATCTTAAAGAATTGTTTCCCCATGGAAAACGGGTGAAGATCCCCATATGTTTCAAACAACACCCTCTTGTAATGTACTTATTTAATTTGTCAAGCATGGGCAAAATGAAAAATGTTTTCACTCACATTTGATGGGAACATCCCAAACAGGATTCTCATATGGCATTTCTTTTTTCCACAGATGTATGAGAAATCCGTTAAGCTTTATGCAGAACTTGCATCTGTTGCGGTGGCTAGCTTTTTTAGTTTCAAAGAACCACCTTTGGTTGAGCCAGTTCGGATCAATGATGCAGCTGAAGAGAACAAAGAAGCATTGAGGAAGTCACGTGGTGAGGAAGATGATGATTTCCAAATTATTGAATATCACACCCAGAAAGGGAGTGCAATGTCAATGTATAGACTTGGTATATTTTATTACTTTGGTTTGAGAGGGGTTCACTATGACCATAGGAAAGCATTGTCATGATTTCTTAAAGCGGTTGAAAAGGGAGACACAAATTCGATGGAATTTCTTGGAGAAATTTATGCATGAGGTTCTGGAGTTGAAAGAAATTTTACGAAGGCACTAGAGTGGACCTTGTTGCAGAGAGAGGACCTTGGGGATCCTTGTTAAGATGGGCATTAGAGTCTTACTTGAAAGTCCAAACTACTAGATCTCTGCTATTGTACTCAAGAGTTGCTGAACTTGGATATGAGGTTGCACAGAGTAATGTTGCATGGATACTTGACAAGTTTGGGGAATATGATATATGCATAGGAAAGTTAGGTTTCTACAGTGATGTTGAATGACATCAATGCGCACACACCCTTTGGAGGCATGCATCAGAGCAGGGTAATGAGCATGCAGCACTTTTAATTGGGAACGCCTATTATTATGGTAGGGTGAGTTTCTCTTTTCTCAAGGGACCTCAATATGAATGCCAAAGCAGTTTGTATAGGTCTTGAGAGTTGCTCTTGACTTTCTGTTCTTTCCTTCCAGGGCATTGACAGAGATTTTGAGCATGCTGCGGAGGCTTACATGCATGCTCATTCCTAGTCAAATGATCAGGCTATGTTCAATCTTGGATACATGCATGAACATGGAGAGGGCCTTCCTTTTGATTTGCACTTGGAAAAACAATATTATGATCAAGCTCTAGAGACCGACCAGGCTGCGAAGTTGCCTGTGATGCTTGCACTTCTGAGTGTATGGATTAGAAAGAACTATGGTGGCAGTTTTCTGGTAAGCTTTATTATTGCTTTTTGTTGGTCTACTTCATACTCATCAATTAGCTCACATAAATGTGATGATACGTTTGAGTGCTAGATATTGCTCATAGGTTATTTGTTTGGGAAACAATGTTGTCCAGCTAATGATGTAAAACAATTTTTATATGGATGGTATTTTTATGTGAACATTGAATTTGAATAGGTTGTGTGAACTCTGCAGGTGAATTAGACTTGTCTGTTGTCACAGGTGCAATAGCTGGTTGTCCAATAAGTTACCTCGCATCTAAGATTGTTACTTTGTCACCTTAGAAGTAGTGTTTGACCAAGGATTCTCTGTTAATTTTTCAGAAACATGCTTGTTAGCACCATACGAACCCAGTGCAGAAACCAGAAAACCCAAGACAAATTTCAAACCCTCCAGATGGGTTTCATCGCTAGACAACTTGACCACCATATCAATTGCCCTGTTGATAATAGGCTTTATTGTGGACTCACCATTTGCCAACTGAACTACAAAATTGAAGTATGCTTTCGCAGTAGGAACATCATATGACAGGAATGCCTTCTCTAGACCCACAAGCAATGCATCAAGAATGTGATCACAAAGTTCTCTTGATTTTGAATCAGATGAAGGTGACACCAGAGCATTGATGAAAGCAATAGCTGAATCTCTTACTGAATTAGAGACTCCTATTGGCAAATTACCTACATCTGATTGAGCAGTATATCCTAGCAACATTTTTTCCAGCCATGAAGCCAAAGTAGATGAATCCCTGGATGAACATGTGATGGGAAACCATGCAACGAGGAGCTCAGAAAAAGTTTGTTCAGGTTCCCTGTGTTTTCTTTGCTCACAATTCCTCTAAAATTTGTCAGAGTTCCAAGTACAGACTCTATAAGTTTAAAGATATCTCCTAGCTTCCCCAACAACTCTTCCTGCTTTGACTTGTCATAACCTGCTTGAAGCAGCAAATTTAGTGAAAATAGTGCATCATCTTCGCATTCTTTTCCATCAAGAACAAAAAGCACAGCTTTTCGCAGTGCCTCAACATGCATGCACAAAAGGGATGTCAATATTTTCAACAAAACGCTTGATTGCCCATCCTTCAATACACAAAAAACTAACCGCTCACAAAGTGTGAGTAATGAAGTATCTTTAGATGTCTGCTCTATCCAAAATGTGTCCTCTCTTGAAACTGGGATCTTTTTCAGAGACACTTTCCACAGACCTGCCTGGAGCAATGATAAAATTAAAGACAAACATGTCAACTGGAGGGTTGAAAGCTTGTCATTTAATGCCCATGCGGGAGGGCTGTGTGTCCAACTGTCGTGACTCTTTCTCCTCTCCCTTGTGACTTGGATAGTTTGTTGCCTAGGCATTCTCTCACTCTGTTGTGACATTTGATATCTAGCAGAGGTAGTTGGGGATGTAGCAGGAGGTTCTCTGTTCATGGTGCATGGTGCATGGCGCCCCTCCATATTGATATAGGAGTTGGTGCAGGTGAATCAAATCCAACTCTATCTTTTGCACTTGCACTGTAATATGCAGTGAGGATTAACACATGAAAGTGGTGTCAACCTAGGATATAAACTTGTTAGTTGGGGCTTGATTAAACAAAACACAATTCCTTCTTTTCTTGATAAAAAGGAACCCGACTTATAAAAAATTGCTAGGGAACATGAAAATCATTACCTATGGAAACTTTTCCCCCTATGAAGGAAAATTTCCATGAGAGGGGAGTAAGAAGGAGTTGACCACAAAATTTTGAGACCATACTTGTGGGGGTGGGGTGGAGTAGGAGATTTGAGTTTTTGGTGACTTTGATATGAATATTTCTAAGCATTTGGAACGCTCACTTGTCCATTAAGTCCAGAGTGTTTTGGTGGTTCATCCTCTATGAAAGTTAAGTGGTCAAAGATAGAATTCATTGCACAGGTATTATGGATGGTTGTATGATTTGTAAAAAGGAAAAAACAATCAAACGTTTGTTGTGGGAATGCAAGGTAGTTGGAAACTTTAAGGAATGGTTCCTACAAAGTATCACATTTGTTCTTTGCCCCCCACTATTCGAAAGTGGTCATTTTTGGAGACAGATGGAGGATTAGGTAGGTACGTAGAGAAATTTAAGTTACCTTGAGTTTAACTTGCATTTCCTTACGATTAACTGGATGATCAGGTAGGTAGGTAGTTTCAAGCTCAGACTGGTATAGTGCTGATTTCACTAATGATATCCACACCACCATAGGTGTAAAGCAAGGTTGTCTTCTTTCTTCTACACTCATGATCTATACATCAATGAGCTTGAAGATCCCATTCATGAGTCCCTTGGTGATGGAGGATTAGGTAGGTACGTAGAGAAATTTAAGTTACCTTGAGATTAACTTGTGTTTCCTTAAGATTAACTGGATGATCAGGTAGGTAGGTAGTTTCAAGCTCGGATTAGTATAGTGCTGATTTCACTAATGATATCCACACCACCATAGGTGTAAAGCAAGGTTGTCCTCTTTCTCCTACACTCATGATCTATACATCAATGAGCTTGAATATCCCATTCATGAGTCCCTTGGTGACGTAAATAGTTGCATCCTCTTTGGGGTTAGCATTGCAATTCTTATTTTTGTAGATACTATTTGACTCTCAAATAGTTGCGGGTATCCAAAGGCAACTTGATATTTTTAGCTCTTTCCCTAACAAGCATGGGTTATAAGCCAACCTTGGCAACATGAAAATCATGACATTTAATGTCTAAAAGTGAGCTACTTTCAATGAACTTCATTTCTAAAGGGTCACAAGTGGAAGTTGTGCCAACATGCATTTACCTTGGAATAGTGGTTTTTTGTCCCTACTTGCTCCAGAGTACAGCTCCTGAAGCACAAGTGAGTAAAGGATATGCTACTTTCACAACATTAGAGAGGAAATGCAACCCACAAGAAAGTGGCCTATTGGCAAGCAGCCAGGTGATTGGGCTTGTATTAACATTGAGACCCGGGTTCAAATTCCTGAGTGGGTATGATTGTAAATATGTCCTTGTAAATATATGAAGTATTTCTCAAAATAGAAAAACATTAGAGAGGAAATAATTTCAACTCTAGTTTCAATATATCCAAACAAAGATTCGCCACTTCCAAAATTTGGTTGCCCCATTTTGAGATATAGATAGGATGGGCCCCTCATTAGGAGAGTTTTGGTGACAATGCTATTAGAAATTTTAGATGATAGTGTGCTACTGTATCATCATTCTAACATGTAATCATATGTTGTCTGAGGTTTATAAACATGTGAAATGTCCCAATGTTGTTCAGAAGGTGCAATAATTTATTATTTTTAGCTTTCTCAGCCATCACTGTTGTTTCCAAGAGAGATTTGTAAGAATTTTTTTCCTGTTTTGCAGATTAGGGTGAGAGATGGTACAACTGAGTGGGGATGGGGAGTGGTAGTTAATGTAGTGAAAAATCCATCAATGCCACCTAGCACATTACCTTCTCATATATTAGGTTCTTGTACTAGTAGTTATATAGTGGATACTCTATTACATTGTGCTTCTGGCTCGACAAGTGATGGTCCCCGCCCAAATCCATGTCCTGCTCTTCCCAGAAAAAAAGGTGAAATGCATGTGGTGAGTTGGATTCTTGAACTGTAATTCACAATTTCTTATTTACGTTTGATCTTGAGCATTGCAAATGTTGAATACCTTTTTTTTGTTAATTAAGTTTCGTTCTTTTCTAACCCTTTAATTTCTTTCAATTTATCTGTTCTATTTTCTAAATATTTCTCTTGTACTTGTTAGGCTGAATATGTTTTCATTTCCTGCATTTTTTCTTTTCAGGTATCTGTTCAACCGCCCCTTATTTGTTCTCTTAGTAATCTTAGAGTTGCAATCCCACGATATCTACGACCAGCAGAGGCAAGGCAGAGTGTACTTATGGCTGTGCAAGAACTGGAAAAGCGATTTCCAAAAGGTCTTCCAAAGCTTGACCCTATTGAGGTTAGTTTTTGAATTTTGAAATTAATAGTGTTTGTGTTCTTTAATTACTTTATAAAAAATGCGTTAGAATCTCTATCCTTACAGCCATGTGCAGGTTGTGCTTATAGTGTTCCTACTTATATCAAACTATCAGTATTGCATTCTGAGTTTGAGTTAGAAACATTGAGGTCTTGTGAGAAAAGATAATAGCCGCTACAAATTATCCATTTGTTTGTTGAAGAATAGCTTCTTCTCTTACTCCAGTGGAATTATTTTTCTTTCCCCAACTGTTCTTGGACACTTTCTCGATTGCTTTGCTATATGTATCCTTTATGGTTCAAATGTCGAAAATTGTTAGTTGCTTTTGAAATAGGGTGTGGAATCCATTGATAGTCTTTAGTACAATCTGTCCCTTGTCATCAGGTATTCCTAACTTTACGAGGTACTAATGAAATTCCACAATGTATTCTCAGGATCAGCAGGGTGGGGGAAGATATTGGAGACCCCCAACCTCAATGAGGGTGGAGCGGGGGGAGATAGTGGGAAAAACATAATACTCCTTTGACATGGAAACATTGAAGGGAAGACCCTTCTTGAATTCATGGGTGCCCCCTGACACCCCACACCTCCCTACTATACTCAAATACCCATCTTCTCCATATTTTAAAAACTGTTGAGTGTCCTTTGAGAATTTCTACCCGATTTTCAGATTTTTCTCATACGCCATGGAATAGATTTTGCTCATATCTTCATATGTAGGTCACTGTACCCCTCTGCTTGATATAGGTTGTTGACCTTCTTGTTGTCAGTAAATATCTCACCATAGTGGGGCTGTGTTTTAGATATTTAATTGGATGAATGCAATTCTTTCTAGGTCATTTATCTAAGTGTCAAAATATGTCCCAATCCTTTTTAACCAATTTTCAAGTTTGTGGTCACTGAGATGTATATTGAATGGATAATTTTGAAATGTTTGTTTTTCTCTGCTGGAGTATGTGGTCGAAACTAGAAATGGAACAAATAACTTCTATGTTGCTTGTGCCCATAAGAGAATTGGTTATGGAGCTGATTTTAGCACCGTTTGATAATTGGCGCCATTTGATTTCAGCAACATAATCTATGTTGATAGTTTGACTGTTTTATCAGCAAACATTAGTGGGTCTGTAAATACTAAATTTCCATCACTTATTCTCCATGAAAAACCCAACGTAGACAGTTGTGGTGCATATTTTTCAATGAATTGGAAAGATTCAAACTCACATGCAAGGTCAACCCAACTCTTTTACGTTCTAGAGTTCTTATCCCAGAGATCTTGCCCCCAGAACTACCAATTTTTGGGTAATCACCCAGGAAAATATTTGTTCACATGAGCTATGGAGAAGGCTTGGTATTTCCAGGACCAAATGTAGGTGCAAATAAGATCAAAGCACTCATCCATTAGGAAATCTGAGAGGTTGTGCTGTCGAAGTATAGCCAGACGAAAATGTCGTCCTTTTGATCTTTATGTAGTCTTGTGCTTGGTTGTATACTATTTGTGTGGCCGCCAATCTTAGGCAGAGCTGCATATATTGCAAAGAATTGGTAGGATTCAAACATGGGCAAGGTCAATCCAACTTTTCCATGTCTAGTGTTCTTGTCCCAAAGATCTTGCCACCTGAAACAGGCCTTTCTGAACTGAACTCCTAGGAAAATGCATGTCCACATGAGCTATGGAGAAGGCTTGGTATTTCTAGGACTAAATCAAATGGCAAGTAAAATCAAAGCACTCTTCTAATAGGAGATGCAAGAGGTTGTGCAGTTGTAATACAATTGTATCTAAAGACCCTCCTCTTGGATTTATGTAGTCTTGTGCATGGCTGTATATTATTGTGCACTATATTTTTTTACTATATGAGGTATTTAGAAAAATAATTGGTAGGAATGATGCATTGATGTAGCATCTGTTCATCTCTATGCTATATATATCCAGCATTAATTTTCCAAAAGTTAATGATTTTTTTATTGAGAAAAACAATTGCAATGAGAAAGAAAGATGTTAGAAAACCAGAAAGTTAGTATGGGTGGTTATTGAATCTTGATCACTGCTATTGTGAAATTCAGAGTCTTCTTAACATTTAAAGACATGCTTGGTTGGATAACCCATGAATTTGTCCTCTTGCAAGAATAATCAAGTATGCCTTACTTCTGCTTATGGTCTTCAGTATATACATGGTTATTCCTTCATGTCTGGGAGCGAGTGAGCTTTACTTTCATTTTGTGTTCTTTCTGACTGCACAGAAAGCATAATTCTAGCCATTGCTTGCCACTATATTATGTCAATGTTCTATTGCCTATGCAATTAGAAAATCCTTTTAAATTGCTGGTGTGTCAATGGCCGAGTCAATATTTAAACTCTGAAAAAAAACCAAATATTGATATATATATATATTCTTCAACTTGAGCTATAGGATATGGGCATTGATGATCCAGATTTTATCCAACTTGTAAAGGAAGTTGAAGGATTGGAGCAAAATTTGTTTGCTCATCCCTTTTATAAGGTGAATTTTATGTTGACTTTCTACTGTCAGCTGTCTTATGATGGGCTTATTGTTCTTGACTGACTATGTTTATAATTAAATAATTTGTGGACATGTTTTGATATTTCCATGCTACAGTCTGAACAGGATGAAGACCAGTTGAAGTCTTTTCAAATAAAAGCACAACTAAATAGTGCAGCTTAGCAACTTCGTATGAAGATGCGTGACTCTCAGGTAATGTTACATAAAAATTTGGTGGGTCAGTAGACATTGTTCTGTAATATTGTAGATTGTATCTATGCTATAGGTACTCCCCTTGCTATATCCTAATTGTACATTGTATCTAGGCCCATAGACCTTTTTGGCTCCTTGTAGACATTAATATTGATTTCAATTTCTAGGTCTGGAGTTCTGAAATCTTTGCTTTCTTAAGCCAGCAGCACCAATAGGTACCTGCAAATAATTTTTCATCTCAATGCATGTTGTAGGCTCAGAGGAATCATGTCTTTCTTTAGTTCTCAGATATAGAATGATTTTGGAAGGAAATCCTCTAGAGGCCTGAATAGGAAAGTGTAATGATGGATTTTACATTTGTCCACTTACCATCACTATATGATGGATTTGACATTTGTCTTAGTTTTCTTACAGGTGCTACAATTAAGGAAATGCAATGGATCACTCTACAGAACAGTCAAGGGATTTTGATGGTAACTTGTCTTTGACCAATATTATGTCTCTCCTGCAAATCATTTATTGTATTATCAACTTGAAAAAATCCTGATCAAGAATGATTTTGAGTTCAGGTCATCCAGTACAGAACTTAACGGTGGCATTTCCTCCATCAAAGGAGGGGTCCACAAAGGGTCATGAAACTAAAAATGATGGATTTCATGCCTCAAGTGACACAAGTATATTTTCAAGTCCATTGCCTGTAATGTTCCAAGAAAAATGTAAGGTCTAATGTTCCCTACAATTGTACAAATTTTATGATCATTTTATGGAATGAGAGGATGTATTCAATTGAAAATTTTATTTATGCTTATTATTCTTGGATGTTTACAGTGAATGTTACAGATGAGGAGAATGATGGACAATATGCTGATACAGCAGCTTCTCTTCTAAATCAATTACATCAAGGAGCATTGGCTTTGGATCCTCTTCAGGACATGAAGTCCCAAACCATAGGAAATCTTCCTGATGATGAAGACAAGCTTTTGGCTATTTACTTGGTTATCTCTCATTTTTCCAAGGGATTTTCAGCATCATGGTTTCTTTGAAAAATGATTGGTATTGGTTTGTGTAGTAAATATTAAATTCTTTACTAAACTCAATAATGACAATGTAACCCCTTTTTGTAACTGAACAGTTTCCATCTCTTAAACAATCTGGGTTCATGAGTGTCTACCTAAGCCTCATATCATTAAGAGTAATGAAATGGAATTTAATTCTTGTTATATCTGACTTCAATGATATACACTGACTATGATAATATGGATGATTACATATAATGTAATAAAGTTCTGAACAATCCCAGGCAGCCTCTGTAGTAATTTTGCTGAGTTTTAAGGTAGGATTTTATAAGGGAAATAACTAAGATATTAATTAAAAAGGGACATATGCTCATTGACTCTGTAAGTACATGCTCTTTAATAGATAAGTTAACCTCCTTGCTTGAGTTCATTTATTTTACCAGGCTTTCCATGTTCTTCAGCAAAAATAGATCACTATACATACAGATCCAATTCCTCTGTTTTTGTTGCCCCGGCTTTTGAACCTCTGCTACTGGCTCTTGAATAGGCTATAGCTCTATAACTCAGTTTCAAACTGTTACTGGGTATTGATATTTATTATATGATGCATCCGTCCCTGTCTCTACTCCAGCTACCCTTACTTCTGCTGTTATCTTAGCTACTGGTAGTGCCTTTGTCCTTGTCTTTACGATTGGTGCCTATTCTATTATAGATAAAATCGAACACGAAGGTCATAAGCACGATAACAAAGGTCAGAATCTCTACCAGCCGAGGACTCGATACCAGTATTAGACTATGACGCAAGAGCATAAGAATTTTAATCTCGATTACGAACTGTTCCAGCCACCTTTGTCTATGCTACTGCTTGCACCTATGCCTTAGCTTCTTCCATGGCTACTAGCTCTAGAACAACTGCATCCTCAACCGGTGCCATTGGTGCTACTACTGAATTGGTTAGTGCTGCTGAAACGGCTTCTTCTTCAACAGTTTATTCAAATAATTCCATTGACTGATGATGCAAATAGGATGGAACTGTTCCTACAAATAGGATTGAACAGGATTCTACATTTGTATTTTTTTTTAAAAACAGTTGTAGCCGTCGGATAAGCGACGTCCATTCTGTCACATTTTCGACGCTTACCTTTTGACTACTATCGCTTACCCGATGGCATGAAGATTACTTAAAAAAAGAAAAAAGACTACTGTCGCTTAACCGACGGCAATTCTTTCGTTTTTCCGACACTTACATTTTATATCGGTCGTTAATTGACGGAATGAAGGTTAATTTTATTTTAAAAAAATGACTACCGTTGTTTTCTTCGACGGCCATTCTGTCGCTTAACCGATGATGACATTTTATATCCGTCACATAACCGACGCTTATGTTTAAAAATTATTATGAATTAGATGTCAGATAACCGACGATTTACATTTAACCGATGGTAAACTTAGGTGTCGCTTAACCGACGGATTTGAAAGATGTTGGATAACCGACGATAAACCACCGATGCTTAAAAAAAATCATAGTGTCATACATGCGATAGGGAAGTGTCGAAAATATGACAATACGGCCGTCGAATTTTTGGTCGAAATGTAGTAGTGAGACCACCTGGGCAAAGGATGTTGGGCATGTGTGTGGGGTACTGCACATGACGATCCCCGCCATCTAGTATGTGTTGCACGTTGTGTTTGCCATTAGATCATGGGGGATAATAGGGGATGGGGGAGTCGACTCCCTCCCCCTTCCATGAAGTGGATGTTGAAAATGGGCATTATCCCATTTCCGATATGAGTGTAGTGAGTTCAAAATTTTTTTGGGCTATTTTCTACTATTTTCAAGTTCTTCATAAAAATATGTAATCTAATATTGGTTAAGGGATTGCATTCTATTTCTAATCCAAGTTAACGGATTAGGGTTTAGGATGTTGTGAAATACCTATATTTTGTATTGTGAGGGATTCATAATGATAATGAGAAAATAAGAGGTGTGACTCCAAGTTTTGTTGGTTTCTTGAGTTAAGGGTTTCAAGGGTAAATCTCTATGTATGATGTGTGAATGTTGTGGTGTAATCTCTATTTTTCTTCAAATAATATTTATGTTTTTCTTCTTTGCACATTTTAAAAAATTACATGTGGTGTCAGAGCTTGATTATTAATATCGAGGGGACTCCTTTGCTACTGAGGGTTTGACGCGGTCAATAGATCTTGAGTGCACGATAAACCTGAGTTCAGTGGGAGCTCTGGAACATTGATCTGTGCATTAAAAGGGAATGAGGAGTAGTTTGAGAATTGAGATCGAGAAATTTAACGGCTAGAACTTTGAGCTATGGAAGCCCAAAATGGAGGATCTTCTTGTAGATCGAGAAAAATGGATTGCTTTGGATCAAGGAACACAACCCATTGGAATATTGAAATAAGATTGGGAGAAATTAGAAAGAAGGAGGAGGATAACAATCTGAGTGTGCTTATTAGACTCTTTGTTGTTGAACATATCTGGAGAAGATAATGTGGTAAATATTTGGATGAAACTAGGTAGTTTGTAGCAATCAAAATCCCTTATAAACAAGTTGTTTCTATAAAATAAATCGCATTACCTTAGAATGGATGATAATGAAACAGTGACAAAGAATTTGAATGTATACAATACTTTGGCAAGTCAAATAACCTCTCTTGGCATTAAAATGGCTTAAGAAGATAAATGTATTGCATTATTACGTTCTTTTCCAGAATCTCTGTATAACCTAATTGTATCTATAGGTATAACTAGTTAAGAAACCTTAAAAATATTAAATTGAGCACATAGGTCTATGGATCAACACACAACTCACAAGAATAGATCACACAATTTTCTCAATAATTGAAAAATGAAACCATGCAAAAATGGTTTGCAACTATGAATGCTTTCTTTAATCAAAAGTAATTGGATAATAATTACAATGAAGTACAATGGATAAATAGCCATAAGTAATTCGAATCCATGTGAGGAAATTTGAATTAATTAGACTCTACTTGATTGAATGGTTAACTGACCTTGTCTAAATCATTATTATAGTTCATCGGATTTCTAAATCACAACTCAAGTGTCTAATTCAGTGTTAACTAAGCTTAATTGACTGTGGTAGGTGAGGAATGCACCTCTCCTACATGCAGCCATGCAAACCTAGTGCTAACTGAATGTAGAGGACTAGAACTTAATGTAATTGACTCCAAAGTGAGCTTGACTAGTCACCAACTCAACTCAGCTGACCTGGGTTGGTACTAGCACTCCCAATGGCTCCTAAATTGTATGTATTGATCTAGGAGGCTCCTAAAATGATGCATGCAAGTGCAATAAGTGGAAGTAGGCCTCAATTAGTGTTCCCCACACTTTAGTTACTGGAACATGTGCCCTAATTAGGCCAAGTGGACCTAATGGTGCTAGTGACTAAAAATAGACTAGATGGACTCCCAATTTAGACATGACTTCTGATTTAGAGATATGACTAAATTGGACAAGGGAGGATTAATAATCCTAACACCCCTCTTGAATTCTAACTTGGAAAATATGTGGGCCTTGGTAACTAATACCATAGGTCACTAATTACATCAAGTAAAATAAAGTAACTACTCAATACAAGGAGTTGGGGAAAACACCACATGGGAAAAATGCCCCCCCGTCTAACTAAGCAGATAGAATCAGGATTCAAGTTTGAAAAACTTGAAAATGTGTTGCTGCAATCTATATGATGTAGTGAAGCAGCATGCATTATTTTCTATGCATAGGCATCTTGGGGCATGGCATGTAGACTTCTCCATCTTCTCCCAAAATGATGATGGAAGGAAGGAGGAATGTAACCTTTGTCTCTTGCTAGATGAAGAGGTGTATGATCAACTCTATTATTCTAAATGTAGTGAGGCTGAGCCCTTTCCATGTAGCATCTTACAGGGAGTCTATTTCATCTCTATGAAGGAGGTAAGATTGCATTACATAGCACAAGGGTCTTTCCCTTCTGAGTGTCAAGTGGATTTCCAGTCATCTTCCTAGCTTCCAATTTGGAAGAAGGGACTGGATCTAGATCTGAATCACCCTGAATATCAATCTCATAAACTGATATATCTAGATATGTAATACTAGTGGAGACTTCAAAATATGTAGATGAAATGTTTTTACCTTCCCTTGCAAGTGGTTGTTGAGAGTGCACTGGTTCTGAAATTGGCATGAAGTGTGAGAACTCATATGCCTTGGAGGCATGATTTGCAACACCTTTCGCTATGATGTTCCCAGTAGAGATATCTGTGATCTCCATCGATTCAGGACCAAATATTACTCACTTTGGAGAGCCAATATGAGTCATATGGTATACAGATAATAGGTTTGCAGCTAAGGAGGGAACATAAATCACATCTTTGAACTTTCCATGTTCAATCTTGACAGAGCCCTTCCCTTTGGCTTGAAATTTACTTCTATTTCTGATCTAAATACTAGGACCATCAAAAGACTACAAGGAAGAAAATTATTCTCTGGATGCAACCATATGATTGGAAGTTCCAGAATCAATGAGGAAGGCATGTGTTGTAGAGTAGCTAGCCTTCAATGCATGGCATGTCTCTTCATATTATTCAGTTTCTTCTTTCTAGCCAGTTTTCCTTGCACTAGTAGGTAGAATAATGTTATGCTTCTTCAGAATAAGAGCCATCTCATCTATTTTTCTTTTCACATAGGTGCTCTCTGGATGAAATCCCCCTCACACTAAGAACATAGTGTCTTTCCTTTTCCATTCTTCTTTCTTATCTTCGAAGCTGAAGGCTCTTTTGACTACTCTTTCTCTACAAGAGACTCTTCCTTTTTCTTCCCTTTTTCATTCACTACCTTAGGTACTCTTGCAACAAGTTCTTGATCTTTGGAAGATCGAATGATCCCCATTCTAATCAATTTGTCATGCTTCTAAGTAACAGATTTCATGAAAGAGTTAAGAGTAGGAATCTTCCAGTTTGGAGTAGAGAGCTTCATAGAATAAAATGTTGATACAAATATTGAATAGTCTGGACCAATCTTGGAGAGAATGGAGAGGATAAGTTGATCTTCCTCCCTCTCTACCTTACACAGCTTCAATTGGAACACTAGATTCTTGAATTTTGTGAAGAATTCATTGAGTGTTTCAAAATTGGATGGATGGAGAGAGATCAACTCATTCTCCAGGTGGTATACCCTCAAATCATCCTACTTGTGAAATAAGGAGGCAATCTTATCCCAAATATCCTTGGGAGTCTTCAATCCATTGATATGGAAGAGAATATCTCAAGATATTGAGAGGCACAAGCATCCGTGGGCTTCATCAAGCCTATTCCAATATGTTTCTTTATCAACATCATGAATTGGCTCTTTTTATACTTCCATTGTGAGTTTAAAGAGTCTTTTGGAGTGTAAATGCATCTCCATGTCCTCCTTCCACTGGTGATAGTTGAAAGGAGCGAGGATCTCCATTGGAGGGGCCATCTCAAATGCAGTAGAGAAGACTGAGTTGTTGTAGTGAATGCTATAAAGGAGAATAAGCTGCTTGTAGTCAATGTAGTGAACATGGATGATAAACCTGTAAACCACAGAATCATACAGAAAAATAAGGTCAACAGTCTGCACTTTTGGAATTTCCTTCACACCCAGCATATTTGATCAAGAAATCTTGATCAACAATTCCTTAACTTGGGATATTAAGTAGTAAATTATGTGCTTCTGGTGCAGTACTGGAAGGAGCAATTTTTTCTCAAAAAAATGATCCAAGTATGGATCTATAGTAGGAGAATTTTCATGTCCTATCGAGGCTCTCATGCCATGTTAAATTGAGCACATGGATCTATGGATCAACACACAACTCATAAGAATAGATCACACAATTTACTCTGTAATTGAAAGATGAAACAATGCGAAAATGGCTGGAAACTATCAATGCTTTCATTAATCAAAAGTAACTAGATAATAATTACAATGAAGTACAATGGCTAAATAGCCACAAGTAATTCAAATCCATGTGAGGAAATTCAGATTGATTATACTCTACTTGACTGAATGGTTAACTAACCTTGTCCAAATCATTATCGGAGTTCATCAAATTTCTAAATCATAACTCAAGTGTCTAATTCAGTGTTAACTAAGCTTAATTGTCTATGGTAGGTGAGGAATGCACCTCTCCTGCATGCAACCATGCAAACCTAGAGCTAACTGAATGTAGAGGGATAGAACTGAATGTAACTAACTCCTAACTGAGCTTGACTAGTCGCCAACTAAACTCAACTGAAATGGGTTGGTATCGTCACTCACACTGGCTCCTACATTGTAGGAATTGATCTAGGAGGCTCCTAAATTGATGCATGCAAGTGCAATTAGGAGTACTAGGCCTCAATTAGTGTTCCCCACACTTTAGTAGCTAGAACATTTGCCCCAATTAGGCCAAGTGGACCCAATGGTGCTAGTGACTAAAAATAGACTTGATGGAATCCCGATTTAGATGTGACTCCTGATTTAGACATATGGCCAAATTGGACAAGGGAGGACTAATAATCCTATTTTTATTTATTGAAATAGTATCATCCTTGCTATCGAAAGAGATGAGGAAGAAAACCATGGATAGTCATAGCATGTACATCTTATCGGTGAGAGGTCTCCCCCAATAGAGAAACAAAAATAAGGGACATGGGAGAATAGTTAAATATAAGGGTAGATCTAAATCCCTAGGAAAAGGTACAAGGAAGTGTTGGAAATGTGGTAAAGTTGGGCAATATAAAAAGGATTGTAGATATAGGAATGTTAAGCCCTTAATGATGACACATTACACTATATAGTGTGGCACATTACTCCCTACATTGTGGTGCATTACATATTATTTATGTAGGCTTGGGTCTATTAGTGGGTCTATTAGTTTTTATTGTACACCTTTATCTCCTATATATAGGAAGGAGATATTCTCATTTTAGTAATCATAGTATCTTATCTTGTCTTGTGTATTCAGTACATTGTGTAAGGAGGTTACTCCCTCGAAGAGGATTGATATTTATCTCTTCTATTCATTTTTAAGGAATGGATTACTCTCTTATTATTTATTTATTCTCTTTTTATGCTATATCTGGGACTAGGTTGCATAAAATTTAGTATCAGATCTGTTTCCTTGGGACTGGGTTCTACAAAGTGAGTCATATTGGTACTTTTGCTATAAATTTTTTTATACAAGGATTCTAAGATCGAGGTTAAAAAAACACTTCCAAAACATGCATAAATATCTCCAGCACAAAATTTATATCTTGTTCCATTATAGCTTTAGAGATAATTGCGGAGGAATATAGGGTTTTTGACTAGTCCTACAACTAGTCTAAAACAAGTCTTCTTGGTAAAAAGATCACATCTGAGGAATCCGAGATCCAAATGGAGTGAGACTAGTTGAATATGAAATAAGATAAACCAAGGTATCTATGGTATAAGTTTCAGATACATAAACAAACCAATGGACACACACCATACAGTACAAGTGCGGTCTTCTAGATAGGACAAAAATAAGAGGCTTTGGTATATTTTCAATAATTTATTTTTGGCTCATCCAAATTAGGTCAAACCTATGAAATTGAAAATAGGATAGATAAAGTTACTATAGGATGAAGTTTCAGACTCATAGGAGTCACAATTCAAATTTTACCTCAATTACAACTCAACCCTAAAGCCATCTTTCAATCAGGGTTTGAAAAAGGTATGTCATTTTGCATTTGAATAGCTTTTAGTAGAAGGATTTATTTGTTGTAAACACTACAGTGTGATATTGTTAAAAATGCCACCAAAAGGAAGTGGAAACAATCACACTCCACTCAAAACCTGAGAAGATCCATCCCCAAAATATGAGGAAATGGAAGACATTTCTTTTAGAGTGTTCAAGTTGGAAGATATGATTAAAGGAAATGTGAAAATTTATGACTTTGATAAATTGGAAAATAAGATGGATGCTAAAGAGGATCTCAAAGGAATGGCTATTAAAGAAGATATTCATTACTTGAAGGAGTTTATCAAAGATGTCAAACATAATTTTATTCCTCAATTTTATCTACTCAAGAAGAAGATAAGGAGGAAAAAGATGACCTATTCCAGTCACGTCTAGAGAAAATTGAAAACAATTGGAGGGTAGGATGTTGGAGTCCTCATAAGTTGATGATTCACTACAACATCATGGGTTCAATTCAGGTCCAAGAAACTACTATATCCCTAATATTTACATGAGAAATTTTGATGGAAAGCATCCAATCACATGGATTTTTTAGATGGAGCAATTCTTTGATCTATACCAGGTGCCCACTATGAAAAAGGTAACTATTGCATCCTTATATTTAGAACCTGATTAGTTTGTATGGTACCAATGGATTTGTGACCGTAAAAAGAAGTCTATTATATCTTGGTCTATATTCACAAAATAATTGATTGCACATTATGGGGATACAAATAGCATCACCTTCTTTATTTAGTTGGTAAATCTCAAGCAAAAAGGTTTCGTTACAGATCACATCAAGCAATTTCAACAGCTAAGTCTCAGAGTGAAGAATATTTCAGAAGATAATTTGTTATATCTCTTTATTGGAACCTTGAAAGATAACATTCAACATAAGGTCCATGTCGCTTTGAACCATCATTGCTATAGAATGCTTTCATGATGATAAGGAAGGTTGAACATAAAAATATGGCAATGACTACTAGAAACACCTTCTTCAACACATATAGAGAAAATAATGTTCCTTCTTCTAAATCACCACAAAGGTTGACAACCAAACAACTAGATGAAAGAAGAGAAAAATGATTATGCTTTAATTGTGAAAGCAAGTATAGTAAGGGACATAAGTGCAGTGAGAAGAAATCATTCTACATAGATTGTGAAGAGGAAGAACCAAAAGAAGAGGAAGCATCTCAATAAGAGGCAACTTCAAAAGAAATAGAAGAGGCTAATTCAGAAGAAATTACTCCCACCATATATTGTCATGCATTGGATAGAATTATCACTCCTCAAACTCTCAAGATATAAGGATACATAAAAAACAAGAAGGTAACAGTGTTGATTGATTCTGTTAGCACTCATAATTTTATTCACTGTAAATTAGGCAAATTTCTTCACTGCTTTGTTTATCCAACACCAGAATTTCAAGTAATGATTTTATATGGAGGAACTATAAATTGCACAGGGAAATGCCATAATATAAATATGTATATGGGGGAATAGGTATTGAATAGTCCAATCATTTATACCCCAATGGGTGGTGCTGATGTTGTCTTGGGTGTCCAATGGTTAAAATCATTGGGAAGAATGGCTTTTAATTTTAAAAAAAAAATCATGACATTTTCATGGGAAGGTAAAGAATATGAGTTAAATGGTTTCACAGGAAAACCAATCAAGGTGATAAGCTCTAATGTTATGACAAATTTGTTAAAAAAGGGACATCAAGGTATAGTTGCACAATTATTCGCATTAGATGTTCAAACCTCGAAGTTCCCTATCTCCCCAGATATCCAAAGGGCCATAAATAAGAATTCTAAGGTATTTGAAGATATTCCCAAAGGTCTTCCACCTATTCATGACTTTAATCATGCTATCCACGTAATTCTAGGCAGTTTTCATTGTAACATCAGACCTTACCAATATTCCTATAGCCAAAAGAGTGAAATTAACCATATGGTAGCTGGAATGTTAGAGGTTGGCATAATTAGGCCTAGCCAAAGTTCTTACTCCACACCACTGGAAATGGTACCCAAGCCAAATGGATCATGGCGTATGTGTCCTGATTATAGAGAGATCGACAAGATCACCATTAAATATAAGTTTCCCATTCCTGCCATTTATGAATTGTTAGATGAATTACATGGAGTACTTGTCTTCACAAAGTTGGATCTTCATTCCAGGTATCATCAGATTTGAATGAAGGATGAAGACATCCCCAAAACATCATTCAGAACTCATGAAGGTCACTATGAATTTTTGGTCATGCCATTTGTTCTAACAAATGCACCTTCCACATTTCAAGGTTTGATGAATTATATTTTCAAGCCTTTCCTTAGAAAATTTGTGTTGGTATTCTTTGATGATATATTAATCTATAGTAAGTATTGGGAAGAGCATGTTCAACATGTTGAAATGGTACTAAAACTACTAAAGGAGAAAGAACTATATGAAAAATGCTCAAAATGTTTCTTTGGGATAAAGGAAATAGAGTACTTGGGTCATATTGTATCTCATAAAGGGTTTCGAGGGTAAATCTCTGTGTATGATGTGTGCATGATGTGGTGTAATCTCTATTTTGCTTAAAATAATATGTATGCTTTTCTTCTTTTCACATGTTTAAAACTTGCATGTGGTGTCAAAGATTGATTATTAGCATCAGGGGGACACCTTTATTGTTGAGGGCTTGACGTGGTTTATAAATCTTGAGTCTGTGATAAAACTAGGTTCAGTGGGAGCTCTACAATGTTGATTTGTGTATTAAAAGAGAATGACAAGTAGTTTGAGAATTGAGATCAAGAAATTTAATAGCTATAACTTTGAGCTATGGAAGCCCAAAATGGAGGATATTCTTGTAGACCAAGAACAATGGATTTCTTTGGATCCAGCAACACAACCGATTGGAATATTGAAAGAATATTGGGGGAAATTAGAAAGAAGGGTGAGGATAAAAATACAACTGTGCTTATCAGAATCTTTGTTGTTGAACATATATGGAGAAGATAATGCGGTAAATATTTGGATGAATCTAGGGATTTTGTATCAATCCAAATCCCTTATAAACAAGTTGTTTCTACAAAATAAATTGCATTACCTTAGAATGGATGATAATGAAACAGTGAGAGAGCATTTGAATATATACAATACTTTGGTAATTCAAATAACCTCTGTTGGCCTTAAAATGGCTCAAGAAGATAATTGTATTCCATTATTATTTTCTTTTCTAGATTCTCTATATAACCTATGTAGAAATAGGTAGTACTAGTTAAGCAACCTTAAAAATTTGTTGAAATAGTATCATCCTTGCTAAGGAAAGAGATGAGGAAGAAAACCATGGGTACTCATAGTATGGATGCCTTGTCTATGAGAGATCGCCCCAAAGATAGAAACAAAAATAAGGGATATGAGGGAATATCTAAATCTAAGGGTAGATCTAAATCCCTAGGAAACAGTATAAGGAAGTGTTGGAAATGTGGTAATGCTGGGCACTATAAAAATGATTGTAGATATAGGAATGTTGAGAAAGAAAAGGGATATGAGGATATCCCTTCCAAAGCATAAAATAAATTCTGAAAAGAGGGGATTTGTACCTACACAACAGGATTTGAACCTTAACTTCGACATCATCTGACATTTCGCACGGATGTGTCAAACAACAATCAATCAAAAGAATGCCGATAACAAAATATTTATACCGCCGTCGAATCTCTGACACTAGGGAGTCGAATTTAAGAACCTTGTAACATCGGTTATCCAACACTTCAGTGTCAGATATTCGACGTCCATGAACCAAAAAATGTTGTATTTTCGACCCATAAGCATCGGATATCCGACGAGCTGTATAGGTTTTTTTATAAAAAAAAAATTAAGGTTTACATGATTTTAAATTTTATGGTCCCATACTTTCAACGGTAACTATGTTCAAGGTGTCGAATATCCGATGCATGTCCATTATAAATATAAATTGTTTTAAACATTTCAACATGATTGTTGTAGAAGCGACGAACGATTTGTGAAAATTATTTGTTCCTCGATGGACGTTTTTAGGAATTGTTTTATTCTTCAACAGGCGGTTGTGGGAATTTTTTTTTTCATCAATAGATAGTTTGCTGGGAATTTTTTATTCTTCAACTTCTCTCTATTTGACAAAAACTTGATGCATGGAAATTGATTTTTTAAGACAACCAGTTATATTCATTAATGAATTTTATGACAAAATGTAAAATAGATTAAATATTCCGGATCCAAACGAAGACAACCGACAATTGCTTGCTAGACTATGGGATGCAGCGAAACGAAGGGGTGATGGAAAATGTTATAGTTCATGTACTCAATGCAGGGGATTTAAGAGGAGAAGAATATTGATCTCAACAGCCACAAAACATTACAGGGAACATGGACACGCTTAGGGGGGGAACGAATATCGTCCATTTGTAGGTTTAGCATTATAAACATTATTATATTCGGTTTTTTTTGGTAATTGTATGTATTGTTTTTTTTTCATATATTAATGTACATCTATTGATGTTTCCATGTATTTATATTAAAGGAAAGACACCCTATAGCATGTCGTCCAGAGGAAGTGCTTTTAGAACAATTTTAGTATCAGGATCATGGAGCATGTATGTTTAATGGAGAACAAGTGAATGATCATATTGAACAAGATGATCATGCCGATGATGTAACTGAAGATGATGTTACAAATACATTGATCCATGATTCATTTAATGTTAGAATATATGACGATGATGTTGATAATAAAAATGATGATGAATTTGATGATGTTCACGATATACCTCTTCTCGATAAGGCATATGAACCCCTTTATGAAGGCTCCAAAACAAATATTCTCTCTACTATATTGTTGATAATGAACTTGAAGGTTATGAATGGTCTTTCAAACATTGCAATCACACAGTTGCTATGGTATCTAAAATAATCCATCACATATATAGGATCATGATAAAGTTTATTTGTATTCCTCTAATAATTATATTGTTAACTCATTATTGATCATCATACAGATGAAGCGTGTTTCGTTAATATTATTTATTTATTACATTAACTTCTTTTTTGTAGCTTGATAGCTGAATTTTTGTTACAACCATCAAATATTTTACTTCGCACATATCAAGATTTATCTTCCATCATGAAAGAGATTGGAATGCATTATGAAGCAATTCATGCATGCCTCGATGACCATGTTATATATTATAATCAACATGGATTTGCAGCAGAATGTCCGAAATGTCATTTAAGTAGATATCGTACAGATAAAGTAACAAAAAAGGTGTCCCAGAAGGTTCTTCGTTATATTCCCATCATTCCATGTTTGCAATGACTGTTCAGGTGCAAAAACATAGCACAATTTATGGATTACCATGCCAGGAATAGAATTCAAGACGATGTTATCCGAATGCCTGTAGATGGTACTGCTTTTAGAGATATTGAGGAAAAGTGGCCTCACTTTAAAGAAGAACCACGTAATCTTAGGATTTCTTTGGCAACAGATGGTGTTAATCCATTTACACAGTGTGGCCTATTTTTGTTATCAACCATAACATTCCTCCATGGTTGTCAATAAAGAAGGAACACATAATGTTGTTGATGATTATTCCAGGTTTTATTAACGAAAACTATTTTATTTATAATGTTGTTGTGGCATCTCATTTGTCGTAATATGTATCTTAATTTCATATATATATCTATTATTTTACTCTTCTGCATGGTTTATATATCTTAACGGTTCTCATAATGATATATTTTATATGTACTTCAAATTATGAATCAGGTAAGTTTCAAGTCAAAGATATGAATGTATACATTGAACCTCTTATAGATGAGCTACTAAAGTTATAAAATGGCATAACTATGTATGACGTATATAGACCAATACAACAAAGGCAATTTCAATTCCATGCAATGGTTGTATGGACAATACACGATGCCCCTGGGTTAACTTCATTTTGTGGTTTGTAATTTTAAGTTCCACTTTAATTGCATTTAATGATATGGAGTAGTTAGAATATTTTATAAATGAATATATTTGACATAGATATTCCATATCTAAATATTGTAGGTCTTCAGACAAAGGGTACATTTGCATGTCTAGTTTGTGGTCCTAAGATAAAATCTCGTCGTTCAAAAAGCTTAAGAAAGGAGGTGTTTGATGAGTATAGGCATTTACTCTCTAAGAATCACAGGTATAGAATAAATGAAAGAAATATTTTCAATGGGAAGCAGGATACTACATTAAAACCATGGAGAATGACACCTCACCTTTGGAAGATGCAATACAGTAGAAATCGTCATCATGGTATGTATGGATCATCGTATATGAATTTTTATGTATTTTAATTTTTATTGTGAGTTATTTGTTGTAGTGGCCATATTTGATTTATAATGTAATTTATTAATTATAAACTAATATTCATGATGTCCATCATGATCATGAAGGCATTAATGGTATTCCATGAGGAATGAAAAGTTATCCTATTCAATTCAGTAGGTTGCCCTACTATGAGCACCTACAAATTGCTCATTTGTTTGATACAATACATATTGGAAAGCATGTTACTAAAACCTTATGGCAACTACTAGAGCTAAGGAGGGAGAAAGATAAAGTTGTGAAAGTGTGCAAAGACATTCAAGAAAGCAACCATGCAATGAAAGATGTCATCCAATTTCATACCAACAGAGAACAAGTTAATATAAAATCAATTCCATGGATGTTTACAAAGCAACAAAGCAATGTTGTCAAAGAAGTAATGCGGAAAATTAAATTTCCCACCGGTTTTTGTGCAAACTTGAAGAATATCATAACTAAAAAAGGTGATTTTGTGGGGGTCAAAACACATGATTGGCATGTCTTCATCAAGGTAATTATTATTGTTATGTCCATATAATTTTTTCTTGTTTGTATACTCCTTTTTTAATAAATGGCGTGGTTTGTATATTGATACAGTATGTTCTACCTCTCTCTCTCCCAGACAACTTCGACAACAATGTCAAACAAGTTATATATAATCTTGGTAAATACATGAGGTAGCTAGTGATTACTTGCATGTGCTTAGTGTTTCTTTAATTCTCTGTATAATAATTTATATTTGTTTTTTTTGTGCACTATTTCAGCATATATTGTAATTTAATGTTTATTTTTATTAAATATCGTTATTGGTTTGCATCACTTGTAAATGGTTGACATCTAAATAAATCCATAAAGAAGATATAAAGTATTGGAGGAGAGAAATTCCTCGTCTCATGTGTGAAATGCAGAAGCATCTACCATCAAAATTTTTCAATGCACAGGAACACTACCTCATACAAAAAGTTGAGGATATTGAGTTGTGTGGACCTGTGCACTCAAGGTCCATGTGGATGGTTGAGAGGCACTTGAAATTTATGAAGGGTTTAGTGAGACAACGAGCACATGCAGAAGGTTCTATGATGGAAGGATATATGGTATACCAAAACATGTTGTATATTAGTGAATATATTCCTATTTTAGCATCAAAGCTCAATTTACATCGCATTTGTGATCCGGACTCCAATAACAAATTTGAAGGGGAGCAACTGAAGGGGAAAGGTAGATTGAGGATGTTGAAAGGTAATTATTAGCTAGTGAATTTTTATTATATCCTTCATATTCTAATTGTATTTTCTAGTCATAATTGCTTCAATTAAGAGCATATATGTCTTTATTCAAGAGATTTACACCTTTCTTTCATTTTAATGGTTATTGTCATTAAACAGTTGGTCGAGAATGGGATGCAATTAATTTATACATCACAAACAATCTTGACTGGATGAAAGTATGGATTGAATGATTTGCACAATCATGTCATGGAATATCATGGGAAGGTGTGGCTTCATTGGTAAAAGCACCACAATGCAATGGAGATAACAATCTAACAAAAAGGGAAATCGATTTGGCATATGGTGTAAAAGATAAAATGGCAAGCATATAATTAATCAAATATCCCTCTAAATATTTTATTTTACAAATTACTTATTGACGTACATGTTCTTTTTTTCCATGTATTGTTGCATAAGGACTAAATGGCTATGTAATC
>LPNX010154991.1:67500-163787 GCA_001517045.1 Pseudotsuga menziesii
ACGACGACGACGACAATGACGACGACGACGACGATGATAATGATCATGATGATGATGAAGGTGAGATTGTAGGGAATACCTAAGGTCACCATCAGCATCTTCATCTTCAGGGGTTTCGTTGTAGGGATTAGGCGAGATCACCATCATGATCATCATATTATAATAAAAAATATTATTCCTAAGTTAAAAACACATATATTAAAAAATACATATAGCTAAGTTAATAATACTACGCCTAATGAAAAAAAATACTATTATGGCAATTTATATAATATAAAATAACATATAATAAAAATAAAATACATATAATATAAAATAATATATAATAAAAATAAAATACATATAATATAAAATAATATATAATAAAAATAAAATACATATAATATATAATAATATATAATAAAAATGAATAGTGTATTTGGACATTGTCGCAACTCGTTTTGGACAGTTAAGTTTAATTTGGAGGTTTTTGTGAATTTGGGAGTAGGTCCGATGGAGCATAGGGATCAAAATTGGACCTCATGGCTGATAATTGGAACTTAGGGTTGAGAATTGGAGATCACAGTTGATAATTGGAGCTAACGGTTGAGAATTGGAGCTGATGGTACAAATTTGGATCACATGGTTCAAGTTTTGGAGTTCATTGTTTGGATTTCGACCTCATGGCTCAACGGGTAATCATCATGACCTCCTTTTTTTGGGCATGCTGTGACAAGGGTTTTTTGTGTGCGTTGTGATGTTTGCTCCTTTCTGTTGATCTAAAAAATTGGTGGTCCAATATTGACTTGCCTTAAGGGGGAGGGGGCCCTATGCTATATAATTTGATACCATCAACCGCTCACTTTGGCAAGCTACTATGGCACCTCAAACTCATAAACCCATTTCCTAATAACCAAGTTTGGGGTTTACCATAAGCACCCCAATTGGTCATTTCATTAAAATACAGAACTGGAGCCTGGACTTCTAGCCTTAGAAGAGTTAGTTAATGAGTGCTATCTTAGAATATGGCTCTATCAATATGCTCACATCTGGCTCCAAGCCATAGATCAGTAGCAAAGTCTCATAACGTCTCTATGATGTTTGCTGTGTATTCCAAACTGGACAGGGGAAACACATGGATTACCAACATGAGGGAAATCCATTGAATATGCTAATGGTAATGCTTGGTTATAATAGACCAAGGAGATGTACTAGAAAGATTTGCCTTGACTTGTTGATTTCACTGTTAAGTTGAATGTAAATGACAAACACAGAGGAGCACTAAGCAAGATACAACACTTTGTACGAAATCGAATGAGTATAGATATAATGATGTTAGTTCCTGGAGATCCTGTAGAGTGGATGCTTGGTTTCCCTATAGGTTCCAAATATTTAGGTTCCTCATTAGATGCTTCACTAGATGACTCATATATGGGGCCACCAAAACTATGATTATTGATTTCAAATATAACATCCAACTCTTCATGATATGGATAAATGCATGCATTTTCCATCTCATCATCAAACAAGGGTTTTCCTACAAAATATTCCTCATCAGAATCTCAACAATATGGACCATCTAACTTAGATTCTTTGGATGAGGTAATATAATAGGAGAATGGGTTATTTCATAACTAAAAACCCAAAGGGTCTCTGTCTATACTGCCTGATTCTTCACCAACTTAAATCCGTCCTTATCAGCTTTCAAACATCGGTTTTCTTCACTGTGCATGCATTTACATTGATCAGCTAATGACAGACCCACTTTGACAGTTTCAGCTAACCCATATTTGACCCATATTGGCTGATATGGATTTAGAAGTCTAGTCAGTCTGAGCATTACAATTAGTGGACGAACCCATCACATTTTGGTTCGCATTCAAATTGGTTTGATTGTTTTTATGTGAGTTATCTCAGCAACCGGTTCCCAAATAAGGTATTAAGCCGACTCTACCCAAATGCGATGCTTAAGGGAGGTTTAGAGAAGATAATTGAAGATCATTATAAAATCCCTAGGTTATAAAGAAACTTGAACCTAACCCAGTATTTTCCAATTTGTAGCGACAATAGGGGTTTGCCATAATTCTGCCAAATGTTATGGATTTCTTCTTTAAGGTGTTTTATTATAGAAACCTTATATTAGAAAGAAACTACCCATGAGGACAAAGTTCAAGTTCTCTATCCACATGAACTATATCTCACAAAAGATAACAATTCTTTAGCCAAGCAACAGTGAAGACTCGTGGTGTTATGCCTCACAAGTTTGCGATGTTGCAACCCCATGAAACATAATACCAAGAGTCGTCTCCATTATTAGCCAACACTTATTAGATATTTTAGAGTTATTGAATTGAAAGTGGCTAAGTCAATGCAAAAAAGAAAGGCAATAAGTTTGACTAAATAAATTATTTTGATTATTGTACCTACATCTTCTTCTACATGCATTGCTTGCGTACCTCACCTATCTCCACGTACTATCAACATTATTATTATTGGTATGTGTACCTTCTCTCAATGACAGTCTTAGTTTAGGGATGTATTGAGGTTTATTCCACATATTTGCTAGTGTATGCATCCAATACTTGCTAGTTACTTGATCACTATTAGGGAACAACTTCAACTCTATCATGTTAACCTTTTTTCATCTAGCTAAAAGCAGTTCACATATTCAGAGAACACAATACTAAGGCTGATAGCTTATTCAAAGAAGCATTAACCTTGACCTCAGGCCTTTTCCAGTTTACTAAATTCACTGATGGTGAATGTACTGATGAGGTCACTTTCCATCTTTTCTAGCCCTTATCACTTGATTCTTTTATGTGCTATTTCTATTGACATCCTTTGGATGATTGAGGTGGATGATCCCCTCATATTACTGATCTCTCTTTTTTGTTGCTTCTCTGGATTAGCTACTTTAGTATTAGACTTGAATTCTCTGTCTGTTGAAGCTTAGTGATGTGGATGTAGTCAAGATTCCTAGATTATAGGTGTCACCTTTGAAGGTTTTTCTAGTATTCCTATGAAGCTGATCAATTGTCATATGTCTACTGATGATGAACATAGCTGTATCTATTCTGATGCCTTTGTGTCAGATATTCAATGGTTATATAAATCTTTTTTTATTGGCATTCTTTTCAGTGATTGTTGTCTGACACATCCATGCGAAATGTCAGATGACGTCGAATTTTGGGTTCAAATCCTATTGTGTAAGGGAGTTTTAGATAAGGATTTGAGTTCCACCATAGCCATGATATTTAGAGTTTTTTTTCTCACATGTATGCTCGATCCATTGGAGAACGATGAAAATCGGTTGCTACCCCGAGCAGTATTGTTGAGCCATGTTTTGTTATAAGCAAGAAACTAGAACCTAACCCCTAGATCATTCAAGATCATTATAAAATACTAAATTTTTTATACATACCTATTAATATCATCATCAAACAAAATTGTCCATGAGGACAGAGTTCAATAACTTTGTCCACATGAACTATATCTCACAAAAGATAACAAGTGTTCCGCTAAGCAACGGTGACGACTCGTGGTATTATGCCTCACAAGTTTGCGATGTTGCAACCCCATGAAACATAATACCATGATTCATCCCCATTATTATCCAACACACAATAGCTATTTTAGAGTTAGTGAATTGAAAGTGGCTAAGTCAATGCAAAAAAGAAAGGTAATAAGTTTGACTAAATAAACTATTTCGATAATTGTACCTACATCTTCCGCTACATGCATTGCTTGCATGCCTCACCTATCTCGACGTAATATCAACATTATTATTATTGGTATGTGTACCTTCTCTCACTGACAGTATTCTTCCTATTTATTCTCCAAAACAACTATATTATAGGGCCTTTTGGCACAACATTGTTTTGCATGCAACTTTTATTTTGTTAATATTAGAAAGAAACTCGAACCTAACCCAGTATTTTCCAAATTGTAGTGACAACAAGGGTTTTCTAGATTTCTGCCAAATGTTATGGATTTCTTCATTAAGGTATTTTATTATAGAAACATTATATTAGAAAGCAACTCAAACCTAACCCAGTAATTCCCAAGCTCTAAACACCATGAGATCTTGGACTATGTCGGATATTTTCATTAAGTGTTTGAATGAAGTAATCCACTTATAATAACTATTTTTTCAAAATATTAAATTTTTTTCTACAATATACCTGTTAATATCATTATCAAACAAAAATGTCTATGAGTACAAAGTTCAAGAACTCTGTCCACATGAACTATATCTCACAAAAGATAACAAGTGTTCAGCTAAGCAACAGTGACGATTCTTGGTATTTTGTTTCACAAGTTTTCCATGTTGCAACCTAATGAAACATAATACCAGGAATCGTCACCATTATCTATCCCTTAGCACTTGAGTCTTTTATGTGGTGTTGCTATTGACATCCTTTGGATGATTGAGGTGGATGATCCCCTCATATTACCGATCTCTCTTATTTATTGCTTATTTGGATTAGCTACTTCAGTATTAGACTTGAATTCTCAATCTGTTGAAGGTTAGTGATGTGGATGTAGTCAAGATTCCTAGATTAGGGGCGTTACCTTTGAATGTTTGTCCAATATTCCTGTGAAGATGATTAATTGTATTCCTTAGGGTTTCACTAGGGTTGAAAATTAGTATGGGAAAACAAGTCAGTGTTGCCTTAGGGTTGAAAATTAATAGGGGAAAACAAGCATCATCAAGATAGGCTAAAAGGAATAAATCAGCAAATATTACAGACATATATAAATGTATTTAAAACATTCTTTTCATTGCTAAATGTGCCAAGTAGCAGATATGGAAATGTCCGCTCTTCACCACCATTTATATATATATATATATATATATATATATATATATATATATGATTATCATAGGTTACCACTGGGAGAGATGCCTCTGAAGTGCTGGCTTATGCACTACAGAGCAGCAGTGAAGAGGTTAAAACATCCACTCTACAAGATCTCCAAGAACTCAACATCATTATTTGTCCATTACTGTAAAGGCATTGTACTAGAAGATTTTCCTGGACTTGTTGATTTCATGGTGAAGTTGAACGTAAATGATAAACAGAGAGGAGCACTAAGCAAGCTACAACACTTTGTAGTAAATTGAATGAGTAGAGATATAATGTTTAGATTAGTCTACATACATCCTTCACTTGAATGATGTTATTTCTTGGAAATCCTAACATCATTCAAGTGAAGGGTGTATGCAGACTACTGCAATTCATGATTCGACCATGAGGTGCTTAGTTGACTGGAAACTGGGTTAGGCAATACTTTGCCATGAATGGACAATCATGAATTTTATGGTTTATGCTTTGGGTCTTGAAGAAAGTACTAGGTATTTTGATGTCCTCTATTTTTTATTTGAACATTTTATGTCAATTTTCACCGTGTCTGATTTTTTTTTGTCCCTCTTATAATTAACATGATAAGATGACCTTTGTGGTTTAGACAGTTGGTTAGATTTAGAATCAACAAATATTATAGACTGATATAAATGTATTTAAAAAATTCTTTTCATTCCTGAATGTACCAAGTAGCAAATCTGTAAATGTCCACTCTTCACCACCATGGATTAGATATATATATGGTTGTTGTAGGTTAACATTGGGAAATATGCCTCTGAAGTGCTGGCTTATGCACTTCAAAGTAGCACAGAGGTTAAAACATCCACTCTACAGGATCTCCAAGAGCTCAACATCATTATTTGTCCATTACTATAAAGGAATTGTACTAGAAGATTTGCGAGGACTTGTTCATTTCATAGAGAAGTTGAACGAAACAGAGAGGAGACTAACCAAGCTCCTCTTTGTTTCTCATTTAGGTTCAACTAAATAGTAAAATGAACAAGAACATGCAAATCTTCTAGTACATCTCATTTATACTAATGGAAAAATAATGATGTTAGTTCTCTGGAGATCCTGTAGAGTGGATGTAAATGTTGGCTCAAACTCATACACGGGTTTGCATTAGTGTCCAACCAAGGTGGTATATTATAGTCCAAGCATTAGCATATTCAATGGCTTTCCCTCATGTTGGTAATCCAAGCATTAGCATATTCAATGGATTTCTGAAAGCCATTTTTTTTTGTTGTTCGTCACTTTTCATAGGGCTATTCATGCCCAGAATTGCCTTTTAACCCTCCAATTTGGCCAAGATTTAGAGGCACGCTTGTTCGGTGATGGACAAGTGCACAAGGGTGCCCAAGATGGTGAAATAGGGTTGCTTCATACCCCTTTTTACTGCCAAACATGTTTGTTTGTGCCCAAAATTCATGTGGATGCTGCTATAAGGCATATGAATGAGATTTTAGGGTTGCTTTCACCCACAGATTTCTCATTTTCACAACCAGAGTTGCAAAGACCGTCTCCTATTGCCATTGATGATCATCTTTTATTGCTGCAATGTGCCTAGATCTGAAAGTTGGCCTAATTATAGCTGATTTGAGATGCTTTATTGTTTGTTATGACCTTCAGAATTCTCCCAAAGTGCTCAGATTTGTCCCTTTGATGCTCATACTTGATTCTAGAGTTGTTTATGCCCATAGGACTGCCCAACATTACTCCTAGTGTGACATTGAAATACCAAGTTTGTTTTTCGTCATCAGATTTAGAGTCAACAAATATTACAGATTGATATAAATGTATTTAAAACATTCCTTTCATTCCTGAACATGCCAAGTAGCAGATCTGGAAATGTTCGCTCTTTGTCCATTACTGTAAAGGAATTGTACTAGAATATTTGCGAGGACTTGTTGATTTCACGGAGAAGTTGAATGAAACAGAGAGGAGACTAAGCAAGATACAACTCTTTGACACACATGCACATTGACGTGCATGAAAAGTGTTGTAGCTTTCTTAGTGCTCCTCTTTTTTTCTCATTTAGGTTCAACTAAACAGTAAAATCAACATGTACAGGAAAATCTTCTAGTACATCTCCTTTATACTAATGGAAAAATAATGATCTTATCTCTCTAGAGATCCTGTAGAGTGGATGTAAATGTTGGCTCAAACTCATACACGGGTTTGCACAGAGGTTAAAACATCCACTCTAAAGAGTAGCATAGAGGTTAAAACATCCACTCTACAGGATCTCCAGGAACTCAACATCATTATTTGTCCATTACTATAAAGTGCTCAGATTTGTCCCTTTGATGCTCATACTTGATTCTAGAGTTTTTTTATGCCCATAGGACTGCCCAACATTGCTCCTAGTGTGACATTGAAAATACCAAGCTTGTTCTGGAAGGCCTAAATAGGGCCAATTCACCTTGGTGTACTGGTTTATTGTTAGAGGAAGGCCTTCTCTCATTATTTGAGGAATATTCACCCTTGGAAACACATGCATAAGGGAAGTGTTCATCCCTACCAAAGGAGAAGGTGATCATTTGAAGCATGCTTACATTATTTTATACACCATTTCATGAGAGATATTACATGCTTGGAGGTTACTCATTGAGCGGGTCCACTTGGAAGGTTGTTCACATGGTTCATGTCCTATTTTGTGAAGAACAATTTTGTATTTGGGGGCTGCTTTATAGATTGACTATTGTGCACATAGGTGGCATCTAGGGTCTACAAAGCAATTTGTGTTTTACTCCAAATAGTGTTATGATGTATAGGAAGCCTACAAACCTAATTGACTCGACGATGAAGTAGGTTTAGAGTCTAGATGTTTATATTTCTAGGTTAATTTTTTTTTTGAATTGAAGTGTCATGTGTGTGGCCTATGCATTCCCACATTCACTTGGTCAATTTAGTACGAATTGGGAAAAATTGACCATTTTGTTACTGATCCATTCAATCATACCTTGATTTACTTGGTTCGGTACCAAACTTGTCACTCCAATCGTTTCAAAGGCTGAGTTAGCTCAGTTGGGGGTCAACTCGATTGACTCAACCACCTCGGTAGAAAAACACTTGATTAAATCTGCAACTATTATTGTTGAAAAGGGGTTAGGCCAGTAAAGGGAAAAGACAATGTTAGGAAAAGGAAATGCAAGAAATAAGTGAGAATGGATAATTGTATGTAACTAAAATAGGGGCATACATAAGATTTCTTAGGGCATACATAAATTTTTTCATACAATCCCATTAGTATCATAAATTATGGGAGAGATCAGGAAAACATCCCTACACAAATATTAATCGATAAGTATGTGCACCCTAGAAAACATCGAAAAGATCATAAAAAATATTAGGTAAAATGGATAATCATCTACAACATCACAAAATCATTCATGGGAAAACTAAAAACCACTTAAAGGAGATAGTCCATTAAGGGAGAACCTCCAGGTTTTGTATAGACATATATTGGCATAAATTGTAGTGTTATATGTGATGCATATGCATAAAATATCATCTCAAGCTTGACAATGTTGAAAGGCTAAAGTACAATGGCCACAAGCATACATATGAAGCTTATGAAGCCTACCCAATTCATGTTAGCAAAAGGAAATGCAAGCAATAAGTTAGAATGGATACTTGTATGTAACCAAAAGAGGGGCATACATTAGAATTTTTAGGGCTACCAAATGCCCATGCCTATTAACCAAAATCATTCTTGACAAGATTTTTCTTTAACAAGTTATTGGCTTACAAGTATTTCCAAGTTTTCTTTCTTATAAGTCTTTCCATGTTTTTTTGCTGGTATTTTGCTATGCTTATGCCAATTTTTTTTTTGGCCATGGTGCAGGTAGAACCAAACAGGTAATTTTCAAACCTGTCTTCCTCCAGCGAAGGAAGTTTTGGAAGGCTAGAGGAAAGTGAGACATCCAGTAGGTCTACACAGGCTAGATCAACTAGATGTCAGAAGATTATAAGAAAATTTGACAAATGCATGAATTTTTTTCTCCAAGGAGGGGGGTCATGTTCCTATGATGATGAGACAGTGGGAGACATCGACGTGCCCTTAAGGTGCCAACACCTAGTGAAGCAATGGGTTCCTAACGATATTCCTAAATTATGCATTGATTTTTGTGTGAATGAGAGGATATATAGAATTGCACCGTCCTCATTGCATCGATTGGGCTTGTTTTGCATGGACGACAAAAAGGTTGGATACGGTAGATGTACAGAATTGATGGAGTATGTTGGACCCTGTTACAACTACAGTGATTGGATGTGCTTGGTCCAATATAAATGAAGTATGAGTAGATATGGGTTGTCAGTGAATTATGTACAACTTAAAGACAAAGCTAAAAATAAAGGAGCAACAATGTACATGGGCGGAAGGCCAAAAACAACCGGTAATATTGTGGGGTTTATAAACAGTACACAACCAGGGTCTACATTAAACCAACCAAACTGCATATTCGAGTCACGCGAAGGAAACTGTGTCTTTGTATGTGCAATTAAATCAATAGTTTATGGAAAAGAACTACTTATTGATTACAATTTGAATCGTGTAGATACAAACAGTGTTAGTATGGTTGTTGTACAACAAACAATTTATCCACGCTTTTATTAATTATTTTAACGTCTATAGGAATTTTTGTTAGCATATAATTGAAATTATCTACTTTTCATGTTTCCTTATGTAACTTTTAGTATGTTTTTAATGCAGGGTTCTCTCAGGGGCACCTCCATCTCCGTAGATGTTTGTCGACCCGAGTCAAGGCAATAGGTATACATCGATATGGCCAATGTAATATTAAATTTAGGATGGACATATAGATATGTTGTTATATATTTTCATTAGTATATTAGGTTTGTTTATATAATATTATCGATTTTCCATTTAGAGTGTTCATCAGGGAAGCCAACCAGCTATTGATCAGCCGACTACAGCATCAAGGCAACAACCAAACATGAATGTAATTCTCCATTTCAAAAATTTTAAAATCATAAACATGTCTATCGTGTCATATTATCTTTATTTTTTTATGTATTATTTCATTTTATGGTTGCGTTCATGACCGGGGAAACTCCCCAACTGTTGATCAGATGATTGGAGACTCGAGGCAACCATTTAACCTAAATGTAATTCCACATTCTAAATACTTAAAAAATGTACACATATAAAACATGTAGCATAGTGTTTATTTTTGTTTTTTTTTCTGTATTTGTTAGCTTATACATATTGCGTTCATTGTGATAATGTTCTCTACTTTTTTTGCAGGTGGCTGATCGAGGTAAATCCCCATCTGCTGATTAGACCACGCCCTCGGCTAGGCATGAGGTAATCCTAGATGTAATCCCTAATATAATTATTTGTGAACACTATATTTTCAAAGACTAAGAAATTTTTTATATATTTCAACTGCAGACAAGGGATTCCATTTATCAAACGGTGTCTCAAAACTCTTTACAGAATGAGGTCTCTCAGTTGATGAGAGATAGTGAAATTAGAGAGTCTGCAGACCCGTTGAGGGTACTACAAAGGACAAGGGAAAAACAAAATGAGGAACTGATTCATCTGACATTAGCAGTTCCACTAACAGGAGGGATCGAACAAAGGATTCAATTGTTGTTACATCAATGTAAACAAGTGGACGTAAGTTATCAAATAAAAATGTAAATTCATTTATAAAAAAATTACAATATTTGGTTTTATATGCTATTGAACTTATAATACAATGGGTTTAATTTAGAGCACGCTATGGAGATGATTAGTGGTGGTCAAGGAAATGTTGGTCCCAGTGACCAAACCACTCCACATACACCACATACTACTCCCATATTGTCCACTGAATAATTGGCAACATGCTCTGCGACATCGCCGAGTGTAGCGAAGGGTGCAACCTATGTTTCCCGACCCACAATAGATGTTGCAAAAGAAGGGGTGGATGCAGGGCTGGATAGAGATGTGGAAGCATTTCCAGGATCTTCTCGTGTGACTATGACTGGTTCAATAAAGTGTACATTTTTGGTGAATGAAGAGCTGGTTCTAATAAAGATAGAGAAGATTTCAGGTCATTATAGATTGTTCAATTTATTTTTTATAATTTGTGTCTAATATACCAATAATATTTTCTAATGTTGACTAATGACGACAATAATGTTTTGCAGGAAATGATATATTTTAGAAACACATGAATGATTTGGACTTGGAGATCGGGCCCACCATCCACACAATGTGGAACAAGCATCCAAAAGCTTTAAAGGATGATCCGACTAATCGCTTGGTTAGTCTGTTCGAAAAAGGTACCTTTGATACATCAAAGGTACTACAGAAGGCTGGAAAACATCTAAAGATTGTCCGAGACCAATATAGGGTTCACCTAGAAAAAAACCATAGGTATGAGTGCCCTCCAATGATTCCATATATGGAGTGGAAAGCCCTGGTGGAAGATGGAAAAGAGAAGGGCCTGAGAAAATCAGGAAAGATACCACCAGGTGGAATAGGGAGGTATGCAATACATTCCAAAGTGTAGTGCTAAGCCTTATTATTACTAGTTTTTATATCAATTTTGGTACATAGAATAATGTATTTAAAAACTTAATTAGGCTCTCGGACACATCTAAGGCCACAAAATCAAGAATGGAAAAAATTGGCCAACACAAGCTTAGGCCTGGTGGTTACTCCAACTTGGCGGCCCGATATGTAAGTATCACAAAACCCAAATCCGCATCCAAATATCATATAGATTATTTTTTGTTTTGTTCTGACAAAAGGCTTTAAAATTAATGACATCATGCAAATATGAAGGTCGACAAGTTCAAAGAATTTCTTAGTGCGGATTACATGAAGCTTGCCTTTGAACATGGCTTTGACTTCATTGTTGAACACCAGAGAAGCTTGTCTATGAATACTGCACAATCTTCTACTGATCCATCTAGTGCCTAGGTATGTGAAAACTGTATAGTTTAATGATAATTTATTAATGCTCATGCAATTTGTTCCTTATAAATAAACTAACGTAAATTATTTATTCCTTTTTGTGCAGAAAATTAATGATCCCATTCATGTTGATGATATAGTACATGACCAACCAAACAAAGATCATGCTTCTCATCCTGGTAATGAATAATGTGCTACTATTTTTTATAGACCATTGCAGATGATGAAAACTAATTCTAATTCTACACAATTCAACTACAGAGCATGTAGTTGTAGATCATAAAACGGAATAGGTTGGGCCAGTACGAAATAATGTTGAATATGTTGATGTGCACATGGCAGGTAAAAACACACATTCGTAATGTTTTTGAAATGAATTACTTGTATTTATCAATATATAAATATATTAATGAAATATTTTGACATTATTGTAGAAATTCATCGCCCCTCACTTGAAGTTCAACCTTGCGAGCAGACTAGTAGGGATATCGATGATCAGATTCCTGAAGATGTGACTCTAACTAAATATTTAAAGAGAAGAGAAGTAAAAAGGAAGTGACTAAACAAATTTTGAGTAATTATAATTTATAAAAAAAAATTAATGCTTTTTTCCTCTGTTTCATGAATGAATGCTTTAATGAATTGTTTACTGATATTTTTTTTTCTGCCATTGACTAAATTAATGTTTTAATGAATGATTTAATGAATGGTTTACTGAATCGATTTTTCATCTATTGAATGATTGAATGGCTTAATGAATGTTTTAAAGAATGATTTAATGAAAGCATTTTTCAGCCATTAAGTGAAATAATTTGCATTGTTATTTGCATTGTGAAATAGTGAAATAAATTGTAATTTGCAATTATAGGCATTGGGTTTGGGGAGTTGAGAGTGATGTGAGGGGGGGGGGGGGAAGGGGCCATAAGAGCTTCCACCTTCATGTGGTTGGGCCTGTTTAGTAGAAAATATTAAATTATTCTCGAAATAGAGAGGAGCTCAATGAAAGGTAAGGAAGAATACATAAAAAAACATCTATTTCTATATTTTTACTGTGTAATTTTCACTATTGCTATTTGACTCCATTGGAACTTGTTACAGATAGCGTTGAGAAACATTTCCATAGTTAAGAGGCAAGAAATGAGTTTTGATTAGATCGATGGCCTTATATACATACAATTTTTGGTTATCCATGTTTTATCAGGTGATATATTCTTAACAATTAATTACGCCGATAGGTGTATATATGTTAGAATATTGGGGTGGACTACCATCTATGCTTTTTCATCTACCGACGAGAATGAGACAAGTGTACTATCTAGATTGATTATATGAGTTTCATCCAAAATTAATAATTAATAATTTCAAAAAAATAAAAATTAATTTAATTAACATGTGATAAGTAGAGTTAGTGATAGTTGTAAAAATTAAATTTAATCTTCAACTATTTGATTATTAGATACAACTAGTAGCTTAACTCCATCTATTATTAGATACAACTATTATCTTAACATACATGTGTCTAGAACTATTACCTTAACTTCAATTCTAATCAAAGTTATATTGGATAACTATTAGCTTAACTATTATATGCAACTATTATGTTAACTCCATTGATTCTACAACTATTAGCTTAACTACAACTCTAATTACTTACAGCTTAGTCCAAGTGCATTTGGAATCTAGGAGTCCAGCTAATGTGCAGTCATGTAAGAGTCAAACTCCAAATAAAATAGTTCAAACTCTTAATAAATTCCTCTGAACTCATGTGATAACTGCACTTAGTGGCATGGTATTGTGCAACTCATGTGACACTCAAACTCCTCCTACAAATTAATACTCCAGTTAATGTGCATAAGGCTTAGTCGAACTCCATTTGAAGCTAGAAGTCACGATAACTCATAGCTCTTTTATTAACTACAATAGATTTATATTAGCTTAACTTCAACTCTAATTACTTACAACTTAGTCCAACTGCATTTGGGATCTAGGAGTCTAGATAATGTGCAATCATGTAAGAGTTGAACTCCTACTAAAATAGTTCAAACTCCTAATAAATTCCTCTAAACTCATGTGATAACTACACTCGGTAGCATGGTATTGTGCAACTCATGTGACACTCGAACTCCACCTACCAACTGGGAGTTTAGTTAATGTGCATAAGGCTTAGTCATGATAACTCAGAGCTCTTTTATTAACCACAATATATTTATATTAACTTTTAAATTAACTATTAATCGTTCGAGATCCTTATAAACAATTATAAACTAGCACCTAGAATTCGAGTTAATTAGTCAAACTACATTTTACAAATGGGAGTTGAAATAAAGTGCAGTTCGTGTGATAGTATAATTCCTAATAAAATCCTATGAAATCCTAATAAATTCCCCATAACTCATCTGATAAGTGCACTTAGTGGCATGGTAATGTGCAACTGATGTGACACTCGAACTCCACCTACCAATTGGGAGTCCAGTTAATGTGCATAAGGCTTAGTCCAACTCCATTTGGAAGCTAGAAGTCAATATAACTCGAAGCTCTTTTATTAACTACAATAGATTTATATTAACTTTTAAATTAACTATTAGATACAAGTAATTGACACATTCTTTAGGAAAAAAAATTATAACTATTAGGTTAAGTCCAATGATGATACAACTTTAAATTAACTTCAATTCCAATCACAAATTTTAATTGAACTGTAATAGTTGATATATTAACTTTTAAATTAACTATTAGATATAATTATTAGTTTAAATCCAATGATTTTACAACTATTAGCTTAAATTTAACTCCATTCACAATTATATTGGATAACTATTAGATTAACTATTAGGTTAACTCCAATCATGATACAACTATTAAATTAACTTCACTGGTTATATATTCCTCTCGACGTATTCCAAACATATTGATCTTATTAATATGGTCATTGCTAGTTTACTTGAATAGTTGAATAGTATTGTAATTTACATTGTAATAGAATTGTATTTATTTAGTTTGTTTTTGTTATTTTCATAAACAAACATAAATATATTTGATGGGTCCTAACATGAAACTATTGCAACAGGACAAAAAAATGGAGTATGTTGAATGATGTTTTGAAAGGTAAAGCATAAGAAGACAGTGTGAAGATCCAGAAATCAAGGTATAAATATGTTTTCTTTTGTTTGATTGAGCTATGTATTGGGTATTTATGCATGTGCACACACATACAATTAGTTGATGATGATGATTACCATACATAGAGGCGAACTTTGTTATATGTAATCTAAACAATTACCTTAAATATTTTGATTTATCATGATAACTGGCCCCTTGGTAATACTTTACCAATACCATATAGCTAAGGAAACAAAATTAAATGTAAGAATTTCATTACAAGAAATTTGATAGGAATTTGAGTTTTATGGGAATACGAAAGGTCAAAAGACAGAAAAAGATAGATAGACTTGTGAGGAAAATTGTATCTGAAGCGTTGTTTCCCTATTATTCCGCATGAGTATATTGTTATATGCCCCAGTTTATCTTTCTCTAGTAGTTTTGTAATTTGTTTATTAATCTCATATCTTGTTCAACTTTAATGGTTGATTGTGCAGTGGTAAACCTATGTGTATATTTGTGCTTATCCATGTAGGTTATGAGTTGGGAATGGTACATATTGGTATTTTCAGTTTCCATTGTAACTTTTCACCCCATTGTACACATTGGCATATCAACATGAATTACTAGCTGAGTTAACCATCCTTTTAAGGGTTTATACAAGTACTCCTTAGCCTAAAAAGAAAGCTTTTGGAAGGTAGGATTCAATTATATTGTTGAGATTTCCGCATAACTCAAATATGACCCTAACTTGGTTGATTTTGCAGGTATTTTTGATAGGTTTTAAGGCTAGAAATGATACTAACATTGATCAGTAATGAAAGAGTCCCTAAATTTCCCTACTAAACAATTAAATGGGGTTGTTGTAAGGAATAACGTAACCTTTTATCAAGGCCAAATTATCCCAACCCCTCAAACATGTCAAGTATGAAATGCTAACTCTAACTTTTGACTGGTTTTTTTAGGTTGCTTCTCAAGTTCGTGGATGTAGACAAGAAGATAGGTGATGCACTGGAGGATCTAGGGCTAAATAGGCAGACCAAAATTTGAGGGTGGATTATATTTTGAAAATTGTTGTTATTTTTGGATTATTAAATTTTATAAATTTCTAAGGTTTTCTAGTTTATAAAAATGTAGATCTAATCTAACACTACACTAATCATGCAAATGTGTATATTTACACATGAAATACTACTATATTTACCTCTAGGGTTTGTTGGAGGATCCTAATTAGGGAAAAATTCAGAGATCTAAGGACAAACAAGAGAAATTTCCTTCAAGAGGATGTTTTATAACATGTAAAAGTTGACAAAAGCTGGTAAAAAGCCCTAATTCAGAGAAAACGAAGCATTATAACCACCATTCAATCCATAGAAGCATAATTTCACCAAACTTTACCAATGGAGCAACCAAGAAAACCCTAGATCCTCCTTTTTCTTGTGTTCTTCCAACAATTCTAGCATCAATCTTGCATGTGCATAAAACCTTAGAATTCACCCATCGTTTTACCATAAATCCAAAGAAGAAATAGTAATATATTTGATAAGTTTCCCCTGTGAATCCATAGGCAAGAATATATCATTAGAATGCATTAACAAAGCTAGAGTAGGAGTTTTAAGCAAAAAATTTGGAAAAACATCCAATTTATTTTTGTGATCAACTTTTTCGTGGGCTTCATTTTGCTTGTCAAAAGTGGGCCAATCTAATGCTCCTGCAACTCCACAACCATTGTAAACCAGTCTTTATATGGAATCACTGGTTTATGCTTTTCAATATGAAGGTCGTCTTAAAGATTTCCTCTTTGTACGAAGTCATAGACAATAAGGCATTCCTTGCCCCGTGCATAATAGCTAATACAAAGTAGTTAGATGGTAATTGTTGTGATTAATAATTAGCCACCGATGCTGGTTATAATAGAACATTATGTTTTCTTGTAGTAAAAAGCAACTATGAAGCCTTATAGAGTTTCTCTTCTTTTGGAAAATACTTTATTATTAGACCGTGAGATATCTCGACTTCAATATCTATTTGTTTTAGCATCCACAGCCTTCATAGACTCCATTCACTACATCAAACACATTGACCCACTGATCATTGGTCTTCTTATAAATAAATCTTTCATAAATGCTCTGTTGCCATGTCACTAAGAAAATAAAGGGAATCACTAGCTGCAAAAGGATTGGATGCTATAAAATCATGCTCCCAGCCTATAGAAAACAAAACAACAACACAAAGCATAAAAATGGAAATCCTATATAATAAATTACAAAGGGAAATGCATGATAAATTTGGATAAATTGGGTTACAAGGGAGATAAATGTTTTTCCTACATTACTAGCCTCTCCTAGGGATCCACTTGTCACAATTTTGTTGTCTAAGTAACGACAGAGGGAATCGTTGTCTTTGAAAGGCAGTTGAGCAAGGATACATAGTGATTTAGCTTTGGGAAGGTAAATTGTTGTCTCTGTTGTATTTGTTGCTTGTAGTCCAGTAGGATAAGGTTTTTCTTTGGTCAATATAGATACTGTGGATGGATTTCGTTGAGTGGAGTTTGGACCTCAAGCCCTAAGCCATGAGGCAATAAGTGTAGCTGTTAAAAATTTAGTCTAGTTAGGTGCAGTTGTTTGTGGCCAGAAAGGACTAAAAAATTTAACCGAGTCTGGTTTGAATCTCATCAAGCTGGGTGTAGAACCTCGATTAGGGATTTTAAGTTTTTTGGGTGGAGAGCTATTGGGTCGACAGCTACTGCAAATGCAGATAGTTTTTTTTTTGTTTTTTATATATGTTTTGAGGTTGATAGTATTGATCCGTGACCTTGTGGTTTGTATTTGTCTCACTCTATCCTACAACTACCTATCTCTCTCTCTCTCTCAGATATGTCCATTCTTTCATTAGTGACTTGTCTCCTAAGAGACAAAGTGTGATCATATTATAAATCTAAGTATAGAAATTAAGGAATGTCTAAACCACATTGTTTTCTTCTATTTGTCCATTTATAATATTTTTGCATGTGCTTGACTAATTCTGTTCATACATATCCTAGGTAATTGTAATTGATGGATGTACATAGTGTTGATATGTAGTAATCCTAGCTTGGTTTGGAGCAAAATGGGCCATAGCATCAACTAAATGGATATTTAGTTTTGACATTAAGGAATCATGCAAAAACGAGTAAGCAACGCTCTGTAGTTGAATCACATATCTTGAATCACATAGACTTGGAGAAGGCTTAATTGGGTCTTGGGCATAGCTACAGCAGAGCCAACATGAAATTCAATGTCAATAGAGTGGATAACATGGTTATACAGGCTATTAGTCTTCTCGAAACCTTGGAGAAGGACATCATGAACACCTTCTACATGAGAGTAAGGTATTACAAGTTTAAACTTAGTACTGGTTTTACTTTTTTGGGGGTTTTATATGAAACAACATTTAAGATAGTTCATCTAGGGTCAATTCTAACAGCTGTCAAGTTGAGGTCAATTTCCCATAAGTGTCTTTCAATTATTTAGTTAGGACTCATGAATCATATTTATACTGAAAGGTAAAAGGATTTGTTTATTAACTTAGATTAATATTAGATCCATGATTTCTTTGTTCTCTGAGATGTGTTTTAAAATCACTATATTTGATATTCCCAAGGAATAAATAAAAATATACATTTGACTAGTCCTACGAGGACTCAAGTGTGTTGGATACTATTTTGTTGTCCATCATTCAAAGACAAAGTAATTTAAGAAAACTATTAAAATTCTTCCTTATGTATTCTCTAGGATACTCAATTTGTCATCAATACAGAATCATCAAAAGAGTCCTAATATCCAAACCAACAATACAACAAGACGAGCATAACCAGTGTCTACATCCCTCAACTATGACTCCGAGCTAATTTGCCATTAAGTGGTTGTTAGTACAAGTCTTTTCTAAATCATATAGGAAGTGACTTTTCTAAATTCTTGTTTGATTTAGGTACCCTTCTGTAACAACAAAGTATATTTAGAAAGCTTGTCTGCCATTGAGTTGAAATCACATATCTTGAATCACATAGACTTGGAGAAGGCTCAATTGGGTCTTGGGCATAGCTACAATAGAGCCAATGTGAAATTCAATGTCAATAGAGTGGATAATATGGTTATATGGGCTATTAGTATTTTCGATACCTTGGATAAGGACATCAACACCTTCTGCAAGAGAGTAAGGTATTGCAAGTTTAAACTTAGTTTTGTTTTTACTTTTTTGGGGGTTTTATATGAAACAACATTTAAGATAGTTTAGTTAGGGTCAATTCTAACAGCTGTCTTTTATACAGGGAAGAATCTCAGAACAATTGTGAGGTACCATTACTGGAATAGGCCTCAATCATGGGAACATACTCAACATACTTGTTTTCTGCAAGCTTGCAATCCATGACTGAGGAGGAATTGACTGCAAACAATGAACCATGTTGCTCAGAGAAATTTGACAAAATTGGTAGCTCTTTAGTGTTTTCTCTCAAATTCATCACTGACTGTTCAGAAACTTGCTGATTCTTCTTGCATGTATTCTCAAACTCAGGTTTGTTCTCACTTGTATTCTCAAACTCATCTCGCAAAATCTCTGACAATTTTGAATGTAAATACTCTCTCTTTGAGCCCTTTGACACACTCCACATATTAACCTATCCTCAATCATCTGAGCTGCTTGTCAACTCACCAATGTCTGGTCCAAACAAGTTTCCTTCAGTGGTCAAATTCTAGGCTAAAACCATGTGGGGGTAAGTAAAATATTTGGATGTTTTTTTAAATCCACCAACAGGCGTTTCTTTTTCGACGTTCTTCTAACACTTTGATAAACCCATCTGGCAGTCGTGTCATGACTCCAACGCTTCCACCCGTCAAACGACCGATGGTTAAAGTGTTGAACCGCATCAGATATTCGACATGGTCACCATGCCACCAACCCTTTTCCCGTCGGAAGGCCGACTCTTCCAGTTTCGGATGGCGTCGTATTTCTGACACTCTATGGATAAAAATACTGATAGCATTGCTATTCCTCCGACACTTCTGTCCATCGGAAGGCCGACGCTTCAAGGGTCAGAGGGCATCGGATTTTCGATGGTTTATGCAATTTTGATTGCACTTTGGAAGGAAATATGGTCGAATATGCGACACAATAGTGTGTCGGATCTTTGACCCACATTAGTAGAATGTCGAAGATCCGATGTTATGCCATCGATGGCAAAAAAAAGTGTATGTGTCAAAAATGTGATAGAGAAGTGTCAAATTTCATACATGCAAGGTATCAGATTTTGGGTTGAAATTCTGTTGTGCTAGATTCCATAGGTAATAATTCAAAAAATGATATATCACTAATTGATTTAGGTACATCATGTCATATGACCCCTCATAGAGAGTGGTTTTGTGAATATGAAAAGTAAAAGGGAGATGTATTCTTGGGATATGATTCACCAAGCAATATCATTGGACATGGGAGAGTCAAATTGAAGCTCAAGGATGGAAGTTCTATAACTCTCCCTAGAGTACTACACATCCCAAGTCTATTGAGAAACATGATATCAGTTGGAATATGGATGGTGCAAGTTTACAGAATGTGTGTGGATATGTTGGTTGAAAAAGGGTTCGAGGATCAATGGTATTGATGAGGGGATTTTAGTATGGAAATTTGTACAAACTATTGGGAAGCAACATCATCGATGAATGCAACAATTATATTGTGTCTAAGGGAGGAATTAAGATGACAGAACCTTGACTACATCAGGAGGAAAGGAAATGTTATGGCATCAAATATTGGAGCATATCGAAGAAAAGGGCCTTCAAGCATTACAAGGTAAGGTTATGAGTGAATGTATGACTGAATCCACTCTGTATTTTTATTTATGTGAGCATTACATAGATGGAAAACATCACCAATTAATATTTTCATCTATTTCTATAATGTTAGTTTTTCAAAATTCAATTTAGCATTATGTTAGGATCTTTACTGAGAGAACAACAAGTACAGCAATCAAACACAAGAGACAATGAACACAGTGTTTTTCATTGGGGAAACCATAAATGGAGAAAACCCCACAACTTCCTCAGAGATAGAATCAGCACAAGATGTAAAACCCCAAAATAGTAAGATGCACTCTTGACAGCAGTAATCTTCTTCTTGTCTAGCCCCAGTGTCTTCTCCTTCCTCAACTATGTGCTACACTTGCGTGTGTGAGTGATGTGTACTAAATAGAGACCCCATCTCTCTATTTATACTAATCCTGACATGACTAAAACCCTACTAGGGTCGACCTCTACTAGGAGAGTCTAATAACCCTAGTTCCCTGGAACTGTGGGGAATTTAACCCTTAGACAATCAGAGGGTTACCTACTATGACTTGACATGACTTGTTTACATTATTGATTCTCCCAATCGAAACATTGGGGCATGAAAACATGAAAAAATTAAATAATAGATACATCCTGGAATAAACACTGGGTTACAATACATAAGATACATAGATGAATACATTCTGAAGTTACAAATACATCAACACTCCCTCTTAACTAGGAGGGTATTCTTTTGAAACAGTTTTCAACACTAGTCTTCTTCTTTGTATCAACTGGATCATCTCGTCATCTGCATCTCAAGTCTTCTGAGTCTTCAAGTCTTCTTCATTCTTTGAATCTAGATTATCTCTCGATCTGGATCATCATGGAACATCATCACTGGATTTGGATCATCTCTCGATCTGGATCATCATGGGTTATCATCACTGGATCTGGATCATCTCTCGATCTAGATCATCTCTCAATCTAGATCATCACTCGATCTGGATCATCACTGCTGAACTGGATCTGGATCATCACTCGGTCTGGATCTCTCAGAGTCATCATAACTGGATCTGGATCATAGCTTGAACTGGATCTCATCTTGTCATCATCATGTGTGCTATCTCGTCATAGGAAGTTCTACATAGCCGTCATTCTTTCATGCTGGTTATAGGCCTAGCCATCATGTAGGTCTTCTCCCAGCACTTACATCTGACCTACTCGTCAGAAAGGCATGCCCAACACTCACATCTGATCATGTAGAAACCTACAATCACATCAGAAAGGACCAACACTCACATTCACCAACATGACAGGACATCACTATCATCTATGAAAAGGCTTCAACAGTTATATCTGACCTAGAAGGAAACAAGTCTTCCACCCTCGCCAGAAAGGCTTGCACTCACATCTGACCTGGAAGGAACTGAATCCTTAACCCTCGCCAGAAAGGCCCCCAATCCCAGAATGAGCTACCTGGTAATGGACCAGGCACCTCCATTCTCCTGGAGAATGGCAGTTGCCCTTATATCTAACCTGGTAGGAAACAAGTCCTACACCCTCGCCAGAATGGCCTGCACTCACATCTAACCTGGAAGGAACCAAATCCTCAACGCTCCTCAGAAAGGCACTCAGTCCCAGACTGAGCTACCTGGTAACGGACCAGGTGCCTCCACTCTCCCAGAGAGTGGAAGTTTCCCTTACATCTATCCTACTCTATAGAATGGCCAGCACTCATATGTGACTTGGAAGGAACCGAATCCTCTCACCATGACAGAATGGCTTAGCCCTTACATTTGACCTGCTCATTAGAATGGCTATGAATCTCAGCACTCATATCTGACATGGAAGGAAATGAATCCTCTCACCATGAGATAATGGCTCAGCCCTTACATCTGACCTGCTCGTCAGAATGGATTTGGATCTCAGCACTCATATCTAACATGGAAGGAACTAAATCCTCTCACCATGACAGAATGGCTCAGCCCTTACATCTGACCTACTAATCAGAATGGCTTTGGGACTCATCACTTTCCCTTGGAGGAAACCTCGATCTGGAGAACACCAAGCTTCTCCATGAAGTACTCAAACTTCACTCTGGCCAATGGCTTCGTCAACACATTAGCTATCTGTTCCTCTGTCGCAACATACTGGAGCTTTACTACTCCCCTCTACACCAAATCCCTGATATAGTGATATTTGATCTCGATATGCTTCGACTTTTCATGGAACACTAGATTCTCTGACAACTTCACGCAACTCTAGTTGTCACAATGTATACAAGTAGCATCCATTTGGAGATCAAATAAATCAGATAGTAGCTTCCACAACCATACTGCCTCACAACTAGTTGAACAAGCTACAACATACTCTGCTTCAGCTGTACTCAGTACCACAAATGATTTCTTCCTACTAAACCAAGAGATCACAACTGATCTCATACTGAAGCAACACCCTGAAGTGCTCTTCCTATCGATGGCACTGCTTGCCAAATTTGAATCAACATAACCCTCCAGGTTAATATTTTGATTCACATCGTACTTGAGCCCATAATCAATTGTACCCCTTAGGTACCTCAGAATATGCTTTGCAGCAATCAAGTGAACATTTTTTGGATCTATTAAGAACTGGCTCAAGGTTTTCATAACAAATCAAATGTCTGGTCTCATGTTTGTCAGGTACATCAAGACCCAATCATCTGATGATACATCGTAGCATCAACCGACTTTGATGAAGCATCACCTAATAGCTTCACATTCGATGCCATAGGTGTGGCCATAGTATTTCATTCCATCATCCCAAACCTCTTTAGGATCTCTACTACATACTTCCCTTGTCCAAGGAAGATTCCATCCACACTCTGCCACACCTCCATACCTAGGAAATAATGCATCATACCCAAGTCCTTCATCTTGAAATCGGCAGCAAGATTTCTCTTCATATCAATAATCAACCCATCCATACCTGTCACAAATAGATCATCTACATATACTAGAAGCATCACTGGGTTGCCATATTCAACCTTGTAGTAAAGGTTGGAATCTGCTTTACCCTTGGTAAAGCCCAAACTGGATAGAAAGCTATCGATTTTTCCATACCTTGTCCTGGGTTCTTGTTTCAAACCATACAGGGATTTCTTCAATCTGCATACATGAGACTCCCTGTCATGTGTCTCAAAACCAAGTGGATATTCTACATATACTTCCTCTTCCACTACACCATTCAAGAAAGTAGTATTGACATCCATCTGGTGTATCTTCCATTTCACCACTACATCTAGAGCAAGTATCGATCTGAGGGAAGTGTATCTGGCTATAGGTGCAAAGGTTTCTTCATAATCTATTCCCTCTTTCTGAGAGAAACCTCGAGCTACGAATATTGCCTTATATTTTTCAATGCTACCGTCTGCAGCATGTTTGATCATGTAGATCCATTTGGAAGTTACAACTAACTTCCTATCTGGTCTTGGGAAAACATCCCAAACATCATTATTCATGATCGATTGGCATTCTTCAATCATAGCATCCTTCCATTCTTTTTGTTCTGCCACTTCTTAATAACTGGAAGGTTCTTTATCAATGAAATCACATAGTGAAGCTACATACCTGGAGCAGGATCTGGTCCTCTTTCTTTCTTTGTGATTCTCTTCTGGAGCCCCTTATCTTTCCACACCTTGGATAAGTTCTCGTACCCAAGCAAGTTTCCTCTTATGAGGATTCTTCTCCAGAGGTGGATCTACAGGTCTTTGTGGTTCTTCAAATTCTCTATATTCTTCTTGAGTTTCTTCATTCATGGTTGTATCATGAATTCTGGGTGCTTCTACTTCTTTAGGTTCTTTAGCAGGTCTCTTTTTTGATTTGTTGTAAGCTATGTCTTCATCAAATGTTACATCCCTACTGATGTCAATCTTCTTGTATCGTAGGAAATATATTCTGTAAGCCTTCGAGATTTCAGAGTATCCCAATTATACCCTTCTTTCCTGAAGGATCTAATTTAGTCCTCTTCTCTTTTGGAATGTGGATGTACACAGGATAGCCAAATATTCTAAGATGGCTAATTTTTGGTTTCTTTCCAGAGAAGACTTCTGCAGGAGTCTTGTTCTCGAGTACTCTATGTGGAGTACGGTTCTATACATACACCACTATTTTGGCAGCTTCCACCCAAAGATGCATAGGAAGGTCTTGATCATGAAGCATTGATTTTGCAACTTCCATGATAGTTCTGTTCTTCTGTTCCGCAATCCCATTCTGTTGTGGATTATAAGGAGTGGACAACTCCTTCTTAATCCCTGATTCTTTGCATATCTATTTGAATTCATTTGAAGTGAACTCTCTGCCATTATCGGATCGAAAGGTCTTGATCTTCTTTTCAGTATGGTTCTCGATCAAGGCTTTGAATTACTTGAACTTACTGAATACTTTGTATTTGTTCTTCATGAATTAAACCCATGTCTTCCTAGAGAAATCATCGATAAAGAAACTTAGTATGCATACCCACTTAGTGATTTTGATGACATAGGACCGCATACATTGGAGTGGATGATTTCCAAGATTCCTTTTGCTTTTCTTTCACTACTTTGGAAATGTCTTCTTTGTATTCTTTCCTTTCGCACATCCTTTATAGACCCCATCATGTTTTGCTTGGATTTCTGGAAGACCTTCGACAGCTTTGCTTGCAATAGGTAGTGCTCTATACTGCACATGTGCAAACCTTCTATGCCAAAGTTTACTTCGATCTATTGTTTCATGGACCAAGGATTTTTCTGGATGGCCCTTCAATTTGTACAATCCTCCTTCTTGTTCTCCAATCACTACCACATCATCAATAGTTTTTCCTTTTAGCCACATGATGACTTGACAATATATGAATGCAACACGCATTCCTTTTACATCTAATCCTGATATGGAGACAAGGTTCTTCTTGAGTCCTGGCACAAACAATACTTCTTTCATTGTTAGATACTTTCTAGAGTCTAGTTTATAGGAAGATTCCCCACTACCTTTTATTGGATATTGGTAGTCATCTCCTAGCTTTACCTTGTGAGGTGATTCATGTTCTGATAGTCTCATAAAGGATTCCTTGAATCAAGTCATATGTTTGGAAGCCCCTCTATCTATAATCCAATCATCACTTCCATGAGTAACATTACCTATGAGACTGGAGATCAGAACATATTCATCCTCACTTGAAGAATCTTCACTTTCATATCTGGATCTCTTCCTGGATGGTTCATCATCCTCTGCAGCATGAGCATGATGTCTTATTTTGTTGCTCCTCTTCATTAGTTTATGCTTCTTAGGACAATTCCTTTCATAGTGTCCAACTTCATCACATGTATAACATATGATCCTAGATAAGTTTTTCTAGTGTTATCTTTGTGAGAGTGATTACCTCTAGAGCTATGACATCTTCTTTTGGTTGACTTGGAGTGAGACTTGGAGTGTACCGTGAGAGCTTGATCTTCACTTCCCATCTTCTCTTCTCGAGCTGATATCCTAGCTTCTCCTTGAGAGCATTCTTCCCATAGCATGCTGAACTTGACTAACTTCTTTCTAGCACAGATTCCTTGGATGAAAGAATCCCATGACCTAGGAAGGCCATTCAAGGTAGTAATCACAATCTCTGCATTTTCCACTTCTTCATCAACTGCTTCTAGTTGTTCTTTGATCTGAAAAACTATTGTGAAGTAAGACTGGATTGTTTCTGCATTATGAATCTTCACATTCTTTAGTTGGTTTCTTAGAGTCATCTTCTGGTTTATGTTCTTCCCTTCAGACAATTTGGTTAGGGCATCAAACATAGCTTTAGGTGTCTTGAGAGAGGACACCTGTGGGATAAGGTGATCCTTGATAGAATCAGAAATGATCCTCTTTGCCATAACCATCTTCTTCTTATGTAAGTCCTTTTCCTCATCTCCCTCTAGAACTGGAACCTCGTCATGGATGTAGGAGTCTAACTCATTTTCTTCTAGGACCAGGGAGATCCTATACTTCCAGGCTTAGAAGTTATCAGCTCCCTCAAGCTTTTCATCAAGCTTCGTATGATGAGACATATTAACTAAGAACCTCAAATGGAAACATAAAATATTTTAGATCTTACCAGAGTCAAGATGTCGGATTTGAAACTTGAGCTGAAATCCTACAGAGTTGGTTCAGGAGCAAATTAGGGTTTTTCTTTCCCAGAGTTCTGTCCACCCAAATGCCTTGAAATTTGTCCCTAACTTTGACTTTGGGGAGGAGATCAATCTAGGCCTGTGCTCACTGAGAAATTCCTCTTCTATGAAAATCCCTAATTTTCGACAGCAGTGACAAGTCCAAAACTAAAAAGCCTCAGAATTGGATTCTGCTTCAACAGAAAGATGCGCCCTAAGGAGGAGAGTTATTCCACCTTACTTTTGCTGAAAATATGTGGAGGAAGATCCAAAAACTAGGAAGTCCTAGTTCCCGTAGCTGTAGAGTGTCTTCTTCTCAAGTTAGCTCTGATACCATGTTAGTTTTTCAACATTCAAGATAGCATTATGTTAGGATCTTTACTAAGAGAAAAACAAGTACAACAATCAAACAAAAGAGACAATAAACACAATGTTTTTCATTGGGGAAACCATAAATGGAGAAAAACCCTCAACTTCCTCAGAGATAGAATTAGCATAAGATGTAAAACCCAAAAACAGTAACATGAACTCACGACAGCAATAATCTTCTTCTTGTCTAGCCCCAGTGTCTTCTCCTTCCTCAATTATGCACTACACTTGAGTGTGTGAGTGATGTGTACTAAATAGAGACCACAGCTCTCTATTTATACTAATCCTGACATGACTAAAACCCTACTAGGGCTGACCTCTACTAGGAGATTCTAATAACCCTAGTGCCCTGGAACTGCGGGGACTTTAACCCTTAGACAATTGGAGGTTTACCCACTATGACTTGACATGACCTGTTTACATTATTGATTCTCCTGATTGGAACATTGGGGGCATAACAACATGAATCAATTACATAATAGATACATCCCAGAATAAACATCGGGTTACAATACATAAGATACATAGATGAATACATTCTGAAGTTACAAATACATCAACATATAAGAGAAAAGGGAATTTTAGAGTTAATAAATAGTGATGTATTTGGGCCTATTCCTTTTCCAATATTAGAAAAATATGTGTATTATTTTTCATTTATTGATGATTTATCAAGAAACACATGGATTTATTTCCTACGAAATAAATATGAAGTATTTTCTAAGTTTAAAGAATTTAAGAATCTTGTAGAGAGTTAGACAGAAAAGGAAATAAAAGTGTCAAGGACAGATATCAATGGATATTTCCATAGGGATGAATCAAAGGAATTGTGTAAGAAGTGAAGTATAACAAGGCTGAAGAATACTCCTTACACACCTAAATAGAATTGAGTTTCTATAATGATGAATAGGATGCTGATGGAAAAGTCAATGAGAATACTAAGTAGTGTTGGGATAGGACAAGAATTTTGGGTAGAGGTAGTGGAGATAGCATGTTACTTTCTAAATCAATCACCCATATCAATATTGGTTGAAAACAAATCACAAGAGGTATGTATTGGTAAGAAACCCTCTATTAAGCATCTAAATGTTTTTAGCTGTGATGCTTATGTACATGTTCGAAAGGATAAACAGAGTAAGTTGGATAATAAAGATGAAAAACGTACCTTTATCAGTTATAAAGATGGTATTAAATCCTTATATTAAGATTTGGAATCCTTTAACTAAGAAGACTATTTATAGTTGATATTTTGTCGTTAAAGACATCAAAGAAGTTCCTAGACAGAAATTGACTCTAATGGAAAAGGAACCAGAGAAAATAGAGTTTGAGTTAGAATATGAAGAATCTGACTCAACAAAAGAAGTTGAAGAATAAGAATAAGAACCTCATACCCTAGTTTTGAGGAGATCATATCAAGAAAGAGGACAACAAAAAAGGTATTCCCTTTTTGATTTTCGATCTAATTTTTCTTTATCTATTACTGATGATGATCCTAGAAATGTGAAGGAAGACATAGATTCAGAGGATAGCGATCTCTAGAAACAGGACATGGTTGAAGAAATGGATGCCTTGAAAACAATGAAGCTTGGGAGATGGTTCAGTTACCAGTTGCATGAAAATCCCTTAGAAGAAAATATCTACTTAAAAAGAAATTGAATGCAGAAGATAAAGTAGGGAGGTACAAATCCCGCTTGGTCAAAAAGGGATATTCTCAAGTAGAGGGAATCAATTTTGGTGAAATGTTTTCTCTAGTTACAAAATTAACATCTATTAGATTCCTTCTTGTTATTATTGTTGTTTTTTATCTTGAATTAGAGAATATGGATGTGAAGACAATGTTCTTACATGTGGATCTTTAAGAATAAATCTACATGAAGCATATAAAAGGGTTCATAATATAGGGAAGGAAAGAGCTGATATATAAAGTCAAGAAGTCCCTTTATGGTGTAAATAAATATCCAAGGATGCGGTACCAGAATTTTGACACATACATACTTTGATTGGGGTTTTTGAGAAGTATGGATGATCACTATGTAAACTCCAAATAGGTTTGTGATCACTTCATTAACATAGTATTGTATGTTCATGACATGTTACTTATTGAAAACAACAAATATGTTGTTGGACACTTTTCCTAAATCACGCGACCCAGGTTCTACGTAGCCCATCAACCCAACAAACACTTGAGATACTGGCTCAATAGAGAAAGCCCCATCCGAAGTGCTCGGAAGGTAGGCGCAGTCTCACCTGAGATATCTCTTCGATGGGTAATTTCTGGAACCATGTTTCTGTGGTTGTCGAGGGATTATAGTCCCTCCGCGCATGGCCAAGGATCTCGACCAATTCGTGAGGATGGAGTCATTTCTGCCGAACTGTAGAACACACCGCATGTATAGTTTATAAAATAATAATGATGTGACACAAATTTGGCCTTAGTAATTTAAACATAACGGAATATAAAACCAGCTAGCAGAAATACGCAAGATACAGACATGTAACCGGGCTTGCGCCGTAAACATAAACTCATACTCAAAAGCAGCACATAATAACCTATTCATGCATTCAGAATTTTATTGACAGTGCATAATTCATTCAACCATAACAGGACTTGCATCACAAAAATAAACATAAACATAAAAAATGATACACATTCAATCATCATCACACAGGAAATTTCACGTGGAAACCCATATGGGAAAAACCACAAAGCACTCTTCATCTGGCATGAGAAATATATGGCGCCTGCATCCTGCATTTGAATGTAGACTATCCTAGATCTATATTTCTGCTCAGACTCTCTTTTTGTCTCATGCTGTCTACATTATTTCTCCTGATGTACTGCTACCATCTACTGATCTACACACTTCCTGGATCAACCTCTCTAGCATCTACACCTCTCTAGCAAAGCTTCCCTTCTACTGTACTAACTATAGCTACATCCTGTAGACTTCTGACTACTCTACTACTCATATCTCATAGCTTCACTATTGTCTCTCCAATATCTTCCCTCTCGCAAGCATGTAAAGAGTAAAACAACAACAACCAATTACCAAAAAACCAATAGTTACAATCCAACCCTCTAACTATTGAATCCCTCCTATTTATACTATTTACATGACCACACAGGGTCGACTGCATACAGTTAGTATGTTAATTTTCACCATCAGCCACCCCTTAGGCTACAACTTTGGTGATCATGACTTGACATGAGGCACTAATGACCTTACTTACGACATGCGTTCACTCGTGTGGCATTGTGCCGAATTCATTCGACTTCAGCACCCACGATCGTCATGTCACTTTTGGATGCTATTCTATACTTGTGCCACTGTTTTAACCTGTAGCATCTTCTTTCCATGTAGTTTCCATTTTCCATGTAAGTGACATCTTTTGCACCCATTCCTTCTTCTGTGCAACTTTCCTCGTCCACAGTTTCCTTTATCTATGCATATTTCCTTTTCTACATGGATTTCTTATATTCCCACCGCTTGCTTCCTTTTTCTTGTTTGTGCTTGTGTGGTGGGCTGACTCTTGCACATTTCTTTTCTTGCACTTATTTCCTACGCGCTTTCCTTGGGCCCAATAGGCCCCCAACACTCACATGTGGCTCATCTTGAGCTACTAAGCAGTGGACATATTAGGTGGCGCAACATGTGCAACTTTTTCCTTCCATTTTTTTTCTCGCACACCTTTCTCCTTCTTCCTCTCTCGTGTGTTTTGTGACTTCTTCTTCTGTTTCTTTTGGTGGTGTTTTCCTGCACCACAAGCTCATCCCATACTTAGAAAAAGTTAAGTTACACAACTTATTCACTGGCATCATCTTAAAAGTGTACTTCTAAAGGGTTTTATTATGCTTGCTACATCTCATCTTTCTGCTGGTCTTCTCGGCCCTCTTCATCTTCTTTTTCCATTTCTTTTCATAGTCTTGTGGCTTGTTCTCAAGCCACGTTAGGTAGACAGGGAGTTTTTGGCATGGGATTTTCACTACCATCTTTCTCCATTTTTTCCATAAGTTCCCAACTGGTGATTGCATGTACGAAACTTGTTTCTCACCACCGTCTTTTCCCTATATATGAACTTTGAAGAATAAATCATTGTCCCTATTGAAAACTAGAAAGTCCCCAAATTCAAGGGGTTGATCAGGATGAATGATTCCCATCCTATGAACAAATTCATCTTGGCATCACGATATACAAGCCATATCAAATTGGGTTTGTTTGCGAAACCTGCAAACTTTGTCAAGTGGGACGAGAACTTGGATCCCCACCAAATTCCTTTGGAGTGTCATAGCCAAGTCTACTAACCAATTGAAAAAGAAATAGTCAAGGATGAATTTTCCAGAGACTTCTAGCTTGGTCAAAATAACTTGTAGACTGATAACATCCCCATTATTCCCATCTTCAGGGATAACCCACAAATTAAAGGTCGCAGCAACTGCTGTATCTAGCAGAGCTGCTCGCCATGGAACACCACAACCCATCTGTAACTAGTGCTCAAGCAGCATGACCAAGTGATGTTAGATCTAGGAGCGCCCTTGTTTTATAAGAGGAGCATGGGTTTGCATGCCATCCTGACTTACCTAGAGGCATCATTAGGACAAGACCCTCCTCTGGTGCACCAAATATGCCTCTCATATTTGCTATGATTAACCCTGTCATCATTTTCCCATACTGACAGTCGTGATTGAGTATTGATGTGATGGTCAGTCACCATCACAAAGTTTCCTGTACATGATGAGCTAGTCATTTCATCTAGGGAAATGTCTTGTAGCGAGTGCTAATCTTTTTGGAATCCTTGTGCATTTAAGGTTCTGTCAGTGGATGCCAGCTATCTTCCACTAAACTCATTTTTTTTCTTTTTTTTGCTATGCACCTCAGCCTTATGGGACCGTGCTACAGTCATTGTGGTATGGTTTTCATCAGCTGCCGTTGATCATACCAGCAACTAGTGTTCCATCCATCTTATGTATTTTTACCATGCGTGCCTCAGTAATGTGCGCAACCACATATGGGCCTAGCCAGTGTGTTTTGAGCTTACTAGGGTGCTTGAGGAGCTTTCTCTCATACATCAGAACAAGTCCATCAACCATGAACTATTTTGTTTCTAGATTTGGTGGCCATGCCACGCTTTTTGCTGATGTTTTTCCACGTTTTTATGGAATCCCGCAATGAAGTGTTCTTCCTCCATTTGAATTAGCTATGAAATTATTTCTTCTATGGCATGAGTAGCTATCATTTCTATTAGCGCAACAATTCGTAAGCTCAGCACAATGTATTCCATGGGCACGACTGCTGATTGGCCATAGACTAACCAAAAAGGAGTGTATCTAGTTAGTCGTTTTCATTTTGTTCTATAAGCCTATAATATTGCTGAGACTTTATGGTCCCAATCATCTCTGTGCACATTACAGACCTTTGTCAAGGCATTGTCCAATATCTTGTTGAAGGCCTCAATAGTTCCATTTTCTTTAGGATGGTAGGGAGTTGTATTCTTATGCTAGATTTGGAATTCTGTAGTCAGCTCAACAATTAGATTATTTACAAAATGTGTACCTTGGTCGCTGATAAGGATCTTTGGGAAACCAAACCATGTTACTACATTTTCAAAAAAAAACTTCGTTGGAGTTTTTGTTGTGCAATATTTCACAGGTTTCGCTTCCGCCCATCTTGTCAAGTAATATGTGGTAGTTATAATGTAGTGCACACCCGTCCATTTCCCTAGTGGACTAATAGGGCCAAAAAAATCCACTGCCCATTTATCAAAGGCCTGCAGTGTAATTTGTGGTGCAAGTGGCATTTCATCATGTCATGATGGTTTCCCCAATCTTTCACATTTATAAAATTCACAACAATATATCCTTGTATCCATATGGACAGTTGGCCACCGGAGTCTATGTTGCAAAATATTGCGCATTGTTGCCTTCCCAGCATAGTGTCCTCCTCAAACACCCACATGCAGTTCATCCATTACCCATTGCCTTTCATGATCAAAGATGCATCTGCGTAGTATTTCATATGTTCCCAACTTATACAGTTGTCTCATGATTAGCATGTAGTCTGCGGCCTTGAAAACTATTTGTTTCTTTTTCCATGTCGTATAACCTTTAGGCGCATAGACTGTATTCAATAAGTGTATAATAGCATCAAATTCTTTATCGACAATGTCGATAGCAATTATCTGTGCATCAATCATATTATCCTCTAAGATGTTTCGTTCCTCACCACTTTCAATGCGCGACAAGTGGTATGGCCTAACATTTAGTCGGCCTGGATTTACAATGAATTCAAAGTCAAATTCTTGAAATAGGAGGAGCCACCAGCAGATCTTCCCCCCAACACTGGCTTATTGACCAGGTACTTCAGTGTAGAATGATCAATGAAAATTTTTAAGTGTCCACCCAATAGATAATGTCTAAACTTTTGTAGCGCATAGACCATTACAAGCCCTTCTCTTTCAGTTGTGGTATAGTTTTTCTCTACTGTGGACAATTTCATGCTTGCAAATGCAATTGGGTGTTCAATTCCACCCTCTCATGGTTGGGTTAATACTATACCAAGCACAATTGATGATGCACCAACATGTACATGGAATTCCTTCTTCTATTATGGGAATATTAATATCGGTGTAGTGGCCATTTTGTTTTTTAACTTATCTAGACTCCCTTGACAGTCTTCATTCCACTTGAATTTGGCATCCTTCTTTAGCAGCTTCTCCATTGGGGAAGTTATCTTCATGTACCCTCTTATAAATTTTTGATAATATCCATTATGTCCCAATGTGGATTTGAGTTGTGTGACCGATGTGGGTAGTGGCAGGTCCTGAATAATTTCCACCTTCATGGCATCGACCAGGATCCCATCGTGGCATACTACATGGCCCAGAAGTACACCAAATGGTGCGCAAAATATGCATTTTCTCAAATTCAGTGCAATTTGATACTGGTGACACCTTTCCAACATCATGCGCAAATTCTCAATATGGTCTCTTACCAAACCAAAGACCGTCTAGCCATCAAAGTATACTTCAAGAAACTTATAAATGAAATATTTAAAAGAAGAAACTACTATTCTAGAGAAAATAACAGGGGTGTTTTTAAGGCCAAAGGGCATTACCATGTATTGGTAGCATCCCCATTATGTTATAAAGGTTGTCTTGTGTCATTCTTCTCGTGTAATTATTACTTGATGGTATCTCGATAATCTGTCTATGAATTAATACATCTCTTGTCCACCGACACTCTCCAAGACCTCATCTATGAATGGTTTTAGGAATCGATCATGTAAGAAGGCATCACTTAGCTTCCTAAGGTCAACACAGATCTTGACCTCACCTGTTGCCTTCTTGTCCTGAACCACTATGGGGCTTATCCACTCTGACTCTTCAATAGGTTCAATGATTCTTGCTTCTAGCATGCAATCCAGTTATGCTTTCACTTTTTCTTTATAGCGCAGATTTAGTCTGTACGGGTGCTGTTTTTTTGATCTTGCATCGGGTTCAAGCAGAATTTTCATTTCGCCCAAATATCCTACTATCCCCTTCATTTCCCTGAATTTCTTTAGGAATAGGTCTTGGAACTCATGTAATATATCAGTTATTTTGGCTACCGTCTCTTCGTCCCAATAGTCTCCAATGTTAGAAAACTTTAGATTGTCCTTTGACTTAATGTTAACTTTCTTGATCTTTAGCAGCTTGATGAACTGCTCACTGGAAATGCCGCTTCCTTCTACTACTCCTGATCCTTCTAACTCTGGAATATTGATGTTAGTCGAATCATCCTCTTGATCTCTAGAGAGGTTGTAGCATGTCATCCAATTATGAACTGTCTTATAGCACGAGTGGGAGTGCATAGTGCAGGGTTGAGAATACTCAACCTCCAGTGGAATCTCGGTGAATATATTCTCCTTAATAGCCTTGAGCGCAATATCAACTATTGGTTTCTTGTCTATGAACTGGAATGTGTATGTGAAATTTTGCACAACCTTTTCCCATTCCCTTGTTTCTTGGTGCAGCGCCATGGATGCATACCAGCCTCTAGGTGACATCTTGAGAGTATGGATGAAGTGGTGAACCCACTCCTAGTGCGGGTAGTGTTGCCGCCTTTTCACACACCTGGATCACGTGGTAGAAATCTTCAAGCCACTCGGTGTGTCCTTGGGGGCAAGTCTCGAGTCAAGGCTGTCATTAGAGGAAATTTCAACTCAAAATGGGCCTTTTAAATTTTATTCAAATTCCATGTCATCATGTGTTAGCCAATGAAATTGCTTTAAATTTGAAATACCGTATAGGTCTTAAACACTTTTTTAATATAAATGTGGGGATAGGTATCATAAAAAAAACTACTTTTTTGTTTGTATTTTTGACATGTCTCCCTGTGTTTTTACTCAAATTTCGATCGGGAGAGCTCGTTGGATGCGGAATTAAATTCCACATCCAACAAGTACCCACTCGGCATACTTTTGATGAACCCCTCTACCCTGAAAACAAGAAATACCTGAAAAAATGGAATGATGACATCATCATTCCATTTTTTTCAGGTATTTCTTGTTTTTGGGGTAGCGGGGTCCGTCAAAAGTATGCCGAGTGGGTACTCGTTGGATGTGAAATTTAATTCCACATCCAACGAGCTCTCTCGATCGAAATTTGAGTAAAAACACAGGGAGATATGTCAAAAATACGAACAAAAAAGTAGTTTTTTTCTTTTTTTCCTCCAAAATTAATAAATATTATTTTATTATTTTAACTATTATTTTATTAGTTCATTTTAGGAGGCCCATTTTGAGTTGAAATTTTCTCTAATGCACCTTGTTCTTGACTCCTCCGTTTAGGCTCAACTCCTAACGAAGCCAAGGGGGGTAGACCCTATTAAGTTACTAAGGATGATTTCTTAGTGTAATGATGTTGTACTAAATCAGTTATTTAGGAGTTTGAATACTTTAACTATAAACAATCAAGATGACAAGATACGAAGATACACATGAAAGCACAAGGTTGATACACAATATAAATATGAAGCAAAAAAGACCAGTGCCTTAATAATGGAGTCAAAAGAGATCAGTGTGCTTGCATGTGTTTGGAATAAATGTTTTGTGATTGCATCTTGGTATGTTTTAAGTTAAAAATGAAGTATGAATTGATTAAATTAGGCTAAAGAGGGACTCCAGATATACCTGAGAGTACTTGGAGTATGTCCAAAACAAAGCCTATACGGATACCCACAAGGAATATGTGGGCTGAAATGGAGTCTCTGGGGCTGTGTTCGTAACGCACCCATTAGGGTGTGACAGAGATCGGTGCCCTGAGGTCACTTTTCAGTAGGTNATTTTTTTAAAGAGGTTACAATATCAAAGCACTGATAAAACAGAGATTTATTGGTCCTCATACAGGCTGAAACCAAGATATTACAGTTTATGCAAAACAATTACAAATTATGTGACAAAAGAGAGCCCCCTGGGGGGATCTGAGCGCTCCAAAAGCCACTTTGGACAGAAGCTTCTTTTATTCTCTGTCAGACCTGATAAATGACAGCGAGTGAATTAGAATAAAAAATTCCCCAAATCACTTTGAGAGTGCCTTTGGGTCAGCCTACTTTATCTCAAAAAATCAATGAAATTAAACTAGCTAAACCGACGAAAAGGGAACCAAGGAAAGAAAGATTTCCTTGGGATCTTGGCCTGCTGTTTGTGCAGCCAATTAACAGCATTGATATTGCATAATATTGAAATTATTGAACAGAAAAATAAACTACCTTAACAGCAAGCTATGAATTTTTCAATAAACTACTTGCGAAACTAAGGCAATTTTAGCTAGATCTCTTGAATTTGAACTTTATGTGCACAATGAAGCTAAGATCTAGAAAATTGAAGGGATATTGATAATTATATCTATGTATGATTTTCTTTATGAGATAGATCATATTTAAAAAGAAACCTTAAAGTAACCAGTTTGAGGAAAGTTTAATAATTTTAAAGGAGAGAAAGGGGAAGAAAGGTGCTTGTTGTTGAAGCAGATCTGCAGAGGGACCTTGGTAGAGAAGCACCGAGGGGCACGATCTTAGAAATATCTACTGGAAATCAATGGAATCAAACCTGAGCCATAGATATTCTAGCTACGGAAAACTTGTAAGCTACAACACAATTCCTGCATACAGAACTATCAGATCTGAAGATACATATGAGAAAGGGATGATACAGTATGCAAATAACCTTATTTAACATACAGGTATTAACTCATTCAAACATATACAGAAAATAGAAAGTAAGTAAACTTACTTACAATGATCTATCCTTATGATTTAAGAAACCATTCAGGCAGACAATAATTAAGTGAAAAAAATGGAAAAATAGCAGTTTCACCTCGATTGTAGCAAGACAATGACAATCCACACATGAAAGATACTCCACAATTGAGCCTCCAAAGCTTTTATTTATTCAACAAAATAAGATCAGTAAACAGTTACAATGGCAAGCCCTTCATTCCAGCTCTAACTAGCTTGGAAGAGGAAGCTGTGCCTTGATTTATACAAATTGCAGGCCATCTAGCCCAGGGGGGGCGCAATTCCTCATGGAATCAAGTGAAATCCTCTGATGGATAGTTCATCAATGCAGAACTGAGGCTGTAATGAGCCTACTTGTCAACCGGGGGCCTGATCTGGCTGACACATCAACCCATACACTGACACATCGGCCCAAACACTGAAGAATCCACCAAAAATCATCCAGTTGAGCCAAAAACGTGTTGAGGGAGAGGGAGGGAAAAATTACCCATAAATACCAATGTAGATCAACTCTGGATCTGATTTGATCCCCTCCTTCGGTCAAGGATTTGTCAGATCCAATCAATCTGCTCCAGATCTGATTGATTTCAGTCAAATCGGTTGAGAATCCATTGATTTATTTGATTTTGGATTTTCTCCATTATTCATCAATTTATTAATTAAAATAATCAAGAATTGATTTTTGGGGCTTTCTGACCTGAGTGATGGAAGACCACTCAAAACTTAGGAAAAAGTGGGTCCATGGGTTTACATGGTGCTCTTAGCTTTAAAATGAGCACCTACATGACTGAAATTGATTATTTGGCCCACTTTTATTACAGACTCAATTTTTCCAATTAAGCTATTAAAAAATAGCCTAAGTTTTGGAAAAATTAAAATTTAATAAAAAACACTAAAAAAACTGAAAAACACCTAGGGGGACTTAAACATGTTCATATGACTCAAAAATGATGTCTAGCATGCTTACACATTGACACATAGACTCTAATAACCTCAATAGGCACAAATGCCAAGCCGACCACCCCAAATTTGGAGGTATGGAGTGAAAAACTCAGAAATTATCAGTCATTTATTCAACAACCAATAATAACCAAGGGAAAAAACACCTTGGGCTGATCGGATTGACAAATGAAGTCTAAGAGACCGAGTCTTTTACAGACACTATCATGCTAGAACATTTATTACAATTCCCCCATGGGTTATGAACATGTGATATGATACAACAAAGCTTCCTGGAAGCAAGACTGAAAGTTCTCTGAAGTTCGAACAAGTTATCCCTGTCCGGTTCACCAGGCTCACTTGATCATAAACCACTAAGTACAACTTAGGTGGTAACAGGTAGTTAGAGAATGCTATGGAACATTGCTCCAAGTGTTCAATAGGGTTAGATAACCCTGTATCCCTCTGAGTAACTGCTGTGACCTCATCCTTGAACCTTACTTCTAGTAGCCATTTGCATTGTGGCCATTTAGTTATTGAGCTTTTGTGCATACCCCACAATCTCGCGGGTGTAGCTTTTAGCACAAATTCCAGTGCAGATACTCACTGCGGCTCTGTTACTAATTATTCAAGATTATTCAAGAACGTTGCCAAGTTAGGAAGTCCTTCATATGTAGGCAGTGGTCGTGACTGAGTTCCTACTCGTCGAATAGACTTAGTTATCCTGGCATATCTCCTCATAGATACTTCATGTAATCGGTTCTGCCTATTCTCAAGTGCCTCTCCTGAGTCTGATGTAAATGAACTTGCGCATTTCCTACTTAGATTACCATCTACAATAGTATTAATGTAATCCTCCTTAAGGACAGTGACATTATATATGCTATCAAGGTGATCACTTTTCCCTTCATTGAATGCAGGTTCAACGTACCTATGTCCTTCCACTGGGTCGAGGGGCACAACTACCCTCATCTCGTCATCTTCAAACGATAGGATCCTTATTTTGAATTTTATAATGGTTTGATTTCCTATCATCCAATCAATCCCCAATAGCGTGGGATATGGGTTAGTATCATCTACTATATTGATGACCTTGAAGTTGGAAAAAGTGTGCAATCCTTCAATATCCACTTGGACTTGACTCAATCTACCAATGGGAATGACCTTTGCTTGATTAGCAAGCCTTAGTTGAATTGGGGACCATTCTAAGGGAGACTTTCCCATTATTTCCCACATTTGGTGCGTTAAGATGTTAACATTGGATCCTTGATTGAGGATGATATAATCCATGTCATCATCACCAATTTGCATGGAAATCCTGACTTTGCATCCCGTTTTGAACATTTCCTTTACACTGTTAACCTTATTTGATAGCTGGTCTTCCTCCAAAAGCATTTCTATAAGTGCTTCCAACTTTGCAAGTGCATCCTTATCTTGGATTAGTGCCAAACATCTTGACAAGAATGGTTTGAGCTTACTAACCTTATCTACACTCTTGCTTGCAGTCCGTTGCTCAAATATCTTCTAGAATCTCTCAGGAATATCTTTCACTTGGCCTAAGGTAGATGGATGCTCTATTTCAACGAAATCTGGGCAGACATCCATGAATATGCACCCTGCTGGTGAACATTAAGTGGTGCTTTCTTTTGTGTGGTGGGTCACACATGTGGTTGTTCTTGTGTCATAGGTTATGTCTGCATAGCTTGATCTACACCTATCATGACACCTCCCTTTGTTACTACTGCTACAGTTGGTTCTCACAGTTCTGTGACTATCATCTCTATGTTGGCATTAGAATTTGGGTTGGGAGAATTTGGAACAGGATTTGGTTCTAGTTTAGCTATTCCAATCGTTCGGGCTTGACATCTAGAAATAAGTTGTAGACATTGCTCCACTTTGTGCTCTTGTCTACAATATGAGCAAGTCATCACAGGTTCAGGGTAGTCTCTAGCATAGTGGCCCTGTACTCCACAATTGTAGCATACCATTGGACCTCTTCCTCAGCCAAATCCTCCTCGTCCTTGGCCCTTGTAATTTCCACCCCTCGTCAACTGAGGTTGTGGCAGTTGTGGAAGGTATTGCGGTTGTGCATACTACTATTGGTATGAGCTATATGGGTCTACATTCTAAAACTATGGCACCATCTGAAATGTCTGCTCAGGATAAAACTGAGGCGTAGCCCGAAACTGAGGTGCAGTTTGGAACTAAGGCATAGCCTAGAACTAAGCTTGAGCCTATTCAATATTTATTTTCTTCTCAGTCTTCATTAGGTATGCATCTACTATTTTCTCTCTCATAAGTTGGTATGCCCTACAATATTTTTCATCATGGCCTACATATCTACAAAATTTACAATATAGAGTAGTTGGGGTACATATCGTTTTCTGCAGGAACATGCAATCTACGTCGCGATGTTGTAGAAAGAGCAAGTCAATAAGTCGAACAAGTCAGGGTGTTACTTGGCCATACAGGCTATTATAGAAAATTCATAAGACACTATTCATATATGACCTATCCTCTGGAAGAACTACTAAAGGAAGATCAAGAGTTTAAGTGGATAGAGGAATGCCACATCTCTTTCAAAAAATTGAAAAGAAAATTAGTCGAAGCCCCCATTCTAAAGTTTCCAAACTGGTTGATCAAATTCCATGTGCATATCAATGCATCAGGAATAGCAATAGGAGCAATCCTAACTCAACCGGGAGATGATGGGATGGATTACCCTATAGTTTATAGTAGTCAAAAATTAAATAAGGCTGAAAGAAACTACACGACCACAGAAAGAGAAGCCTTAGGTATGGTCTTTTCCCTCCAAAAGTATCGACATTACCTTTTAGCCAATCCCTTCATATTCTATACCGACCATCAAGACCTGAAGTACCTTGTCAATAAACCAATCCATCATGGGAGGATTTGTCAATGGCTACTCCTCTTCCAAGAATTTGAGTTTGAAGTTGTTGTCCGACCAGGCAAGTTAAATATCGGGCCCGACCATCTATCCTGAATAGACACAAGAGAGGAACCGACTGGAGTCAACGATGACTTACCGGATGCACATTTATTTCACATAGAAGCAGTGCCAGCAGAACTAGAGGAAATAGCTCAGTTCTTAGAAAATGGTCAGGCACTAGAAGGTATGAATACCAAGAAGAAACAAATCTTAGCTATGAAGCCTACACCATATAGCCTCATCAATGGATTTTTATACAAAATGGGATTAGATGACATCCTCAGAAGGTGTGTACTTGAACATGAATGAGACCAAATCATGCATGAAGCACACTATGGACCTGCAGGAGGACATTTCCAAGCAGACACAACTGCAAAGAAAATCCAACAGTCAGGATTATGGTGGCCGACACTCCATCGAGACTGCAAAAGTTTTGTTAGTCGATGTGACATATGTCAACAACTTGGTTGACCTATGCCGAGCACATAAATTCCCTTGATATCAATAAACCTCAGTATCACATTCGAAATATGGGCTATAGACTTCATAGGACCCTTTCCTATCCCAGCAAAAAGATTAGGTGCAAGATATATTATCACTGCAGTAGAATACGTCACTAAATGGGTAGAAGCTGAACCTATCGATACATGTTTGAGTGAAGTAGCCGCTAAATTTATCTACGAAAATATCATCACTAGATTCAGATTCCCACTAACATTGATTAGTGACCAAGGGACACAATTTGTCAATAAAACTATCAAAAACTTGACCAAACAATTCCACATCAACCACCAACGGAGTACAACATATCATCCTCAGTCGAATGGGGTAATTGAAGCTTTCAATAAAACATTGACAAAAGGGTTAACTAAAATATGTAATACTAACAAGGATGACTAGGATGAGAAAATACCTGCAGTCTTATGGGCATACCAAACAGCCTATAAACGGTCTACCAACCAAACCCCCTTTCGACTAGTCTACGGACAAGAAGCTGTAGTCCCTCTACACTTCTGACAACAGATGCCTACTATTGCAAAAATCCTCCATGTTGATGTCGAACAGGGAAGGAAGGACCGAATACTTCAGCTTAGTAAGCTTGAAGAGCACAGACTCATCGCCATACAACACCAAGAAATTTAGAAGCAACAACAGAAAGCATGGCACGACTGCAATATCAAGAACAAAAACCTAGAGGTCGGTGACTTTGCTTTACTCTACAATAGTCAAATCAAAGGAAAACCTAAGAAACTCCACACCGAGTGGATGGGACCATACATTGTCGACAAAATACACCCCAATGGTTCAGTTCGACTAAGGAAGCTGTAGGGCCTAGTATTTCAGAAACTCGTTAATGGAGCCCGACTAAAACGTTACAAAAAATGGAAAAAAAAAATCATATAATGACCATAACCAGCAACCAAAATCCATAAAAAGATAAAAATTCCAAAAATCAAAACAAAATACTCTAGACACAAAACTATGACAGGAAAACACCACTTTGACAACCACCATCATGACCATCGACCATCTTCATCACCCAGTCCTGTCAACCATTCTTCACACCGACACCAACTGATGACCTCGACAGTCCCATCGTGCATTTATAACCTTGAGCTCTAAAATCAGTTTACAATTAGTTCACACTCACGTATTACAGCTGGAATGTCAAGTCTGCCATTAATACATCCATTACTGCACACAACCACACCAGCACCTATAAATACTGGACCCTCGAAGGTTCATTCACCGCACCCTTTACACACAGAGCACTCAAACACTCAGTCGACTAAAAACTGATAACCCTCTAGTAACCTCAACCAAACAGACATAATGGCCCCCAAGCAGACCAGAGCATTGACCAAGGCAAAAGAGGTACAGGTTGCGGATACACCTTTGGTCCGCAGATTGAAGAACATCAAAAACGCCAAAGTGCAGGAGGGCCCATGGTAGAAACTATGGGCCGATATCCAAGAGTGGGCCTTTGTTGACAAAAAGATGACTCAAGCAGTAGAAATGATCAGACGTAGCACCCTCTTTGGATATGCCAATGCATCGCTGATGGCCAGCTTTGGGGGTACAAAGGAAGTTGCTGTAAAATTTATTATCAGTCGATACCACAACGGTCGGTTCTACTTTGATGAACTGATCAACATTTCTGGGGATGTCATCTCTAGACTCACTGGCTTGTCTAACAAAGGAGACCTTGTACCAGTCGGAATCAAATAAGGACTGGTCGAAGAGCTTCCAACCAATTTTGTGTACCTCCCTGTTTCTTCGGGACGAAGGAACGTTTTTTTCATGGGGGAGATGTAGAAGGAGCAAGTCAATAAGTCGACTTGAGTGAGGACTGACCTAGTCGATCAGTCGACTAAGTCGATGGGCCAACTTAGTCGATTAGCCGACTAATTCGGTCGGCTGACTAAACTAAAGAGATTAAGTTGGCCACCTAAAATCATGTCGGTTCACTGAACCGACAGGTAGTTATTTTGTAACCGTCTGTAAATTGTCTATATTAGGCTGTTGATCCAAATGAGAAATCCGTTCAGTTCTATGATTTGTATGAACTCATTGTAATAATATAATCTATTTAATCCTATATGTTCTTGTCTCTTGTCTCTGTTCTATATTTATGTATGTTTTAGTATGTATTATTGGTAACCTTATGTGATCTATGAGATTACAACAGGTGTCCTCTTGTCTAGTAGATGTTGCACCAGGGAAACCCCTGGGTACTCAATGGGTTTGGCGCATCAGACGAGATGTAGTTCATGTAAGCTGGACAATCATCTTTGGTATGTCCATTGGTACAAAATTGCATACACCAAAAGGTCTTCCTACACCTCTTTTCCTCTTTTTATGTCCTAGAGTTGAATAGTCATATTAGTGAATTGTGACTGAATCTGTATCATTTCTGTGGCACAATCTCTAATAGGTGAAGCTTCTAGCTTCATTGCCAATTCCAATGCCTCTGTTTGCATTGCAATATTTTGCTGCATGAGTGGTCCTTTAATGTGTGGAAGTAGTGCAACAATAAAACACTCTTTATGTTGCACGTTCGACATCTGAAAGATGACTTTGGCTATCAGTGTGTTGAACAATTGATCAAAGTCCCATACTGTCTTTGCCGGAGCCTGCTTAATCTCCTTGATCTCGGTTATACATTGGCACTTATATTGTGGCTTTCTAAATTCTAAGATCATTGCACGTTGAATCTCCTCAAGAGTCCTCTACGACTGCCCAAGTGGTACTGCACAGTACTTCATGTACCAATCCAATGCGTAGCCCTCCAGAGTTGTAATCATTTGCGCTTTTTAGATCTCATTATTGTTAACGAGTTGAACCGTTCATACCACCTCGCAGAGGAACCAATGTTATTATGGATCCTCCATTCCATTTCCATTGAATGTGGGTAGTCTAACGTATATCCCCGCCATTAGCGTAGCGCTGGGATTGTTCACTGGATTCCCCAGCTTTACTGGATTTATTGGGGTCACTGATGGGATTTCTTGCACACCAGTCTTAACATGAGGATTACTAGTTTTCACACGTAGTTTAGGTGAGGAACTTCTAGGTATCACTTCATGTGATCTCCTTGGAATGTCGTAGTCATGTCCTATCCTTGGAATCTCTACAGACTCTTCCAATTATTCTCTATCAGAAATTGGACTATACTCCTCCTCTTCATCACAGGACCCTTCTTCTAGGTGTGACTCACATCCATATTCACCTTCCCTGGGCAGGCTATAGCCCTCCTGTCTCCTATTACCTTCCTCCTCTTTCCCGACTGGAACCTCCTTCTGCTTCTTAAGAATCCAGTTTCCAACTCATCTTCTGAGCTCTCTGGGAACATTTCTTCTTACTACCCTCCATCTTACTCCTAAATTTTACACAACATATCCCCTTCACAGACTACATGACTCCATCACTGAGTTGTAAAATACCCTTTTCATAAATGAGCATTTTAATCCATAGGTTTATAGACATAAGGTACCTTCCTCGAGGTCCTTGGAAAAAATGTCTCTCTGCCTTGCAAGGTTATTGATTCAACCTCGAGGTTATTGATTCAATAGTGAACTCAGTAACATAACCTTCTAATATGCTATCAATCCAAAAATCAACAACTCTGGAAATAGGGTTACTTAATTACGCTACTTCTTATGTCAACTGGTCGGTCCACTTAGCTACTCCTCTTCTCTGGAAGTTATCCTACCGGGATGCTAACTCCGACAGCCATTCTGGAAATATAAAGGGGAATTCCATGCAAAAAATCTCATGGATATCTGAATATAGATATCACTATAACCAGTTCTCAAGGCTTAATCGTGAATCTTTGCTTTCCTTCTACGTTAATATCAATGTCTTTGACTCCAACCACTCCTCGACTTCACTCTTAGTTGGGTGCCACAACATTTCCCTCTTTTTGATCAATAGGGTCCAAGAAACATAACCATTTGTTGGCCACTTTTCCTAACTTGTGTGACCCAAGTTTTGCGCAGCCTGTTAACCCAACAAACACCCAAGATACTGGCCCAAAAGAGAAACCCCTATCAGTAATGCTTGGAAGGCAGGCGCAGTCTCACTCGAGATATCTCTTCGATGGGTAACCACTGGAACCATGTTTCCACGATTCTTGAGGGAATATACTCCCTTGGTGCATAGCCAAGGAGCTTGACCAAGTCGTGAGGATGGAGTCATTTCTGCTGAACTGTAGTGCACATCACGCATATATTTTATCAACTACTAATGGCGTGATGCATAGTCAAACTTAGTACTTTAAACATAATGGAATATAAAATCATCTAACATATAGGAACAACATACAGACACGCAACAACGCTCACATCGTAAACATAAACTCATACTCAGAAGCAACACATAATAACCTATTCATGCATTCATACTTTTATTGAAAGTGTGGCATTCATTCAACCATAATAGGACTTTCATCACAAACATAAACATAAACATAAACAACCATACACATTCAATCATCAACACACAAGAAATTTCACGTGGAAACCCATCTGGGAAAAACCACAATGAGCTCTTCATCTTGCATGAGAAATATATGGCGCCTTGCACTTGCATTTGACTACATACTATCCTAGATCTAGCTTTCTGCTCAGAATCTCTTTTGCTCTCATGCTCTCTATCTTATTTCTCCTAATCTACTGCTACCATCTACTAATCTGCACACATCCTGGATTGACCTCTCTAGCATTTGCACCTCTCTAGCAGAGATTCCCTTCTATTATACTAACTAGAGGTGCATCCTGTAGACTTCTGACTACTTTACTACTCAGATCTCACAGCTTGACTCTTCTCTCTCTGAGTTCTTCCCTCTCCTAAGCAACTAAAGAGTAAGACAACAACAACCAATGACCAAAAAACCAATAGTGACAAGCCAACCCTCTAACTATTGAATCCCTCCTATTTATACTATTTTACATGACCACAGAGGATCGAATACATACAGGAAGTCTAATAACTGTCACCATCAACCGCCCCTTAGGCTACAACTATGGTGATCATGACTTGACACGAGGAAATAACGACCTTACTTACAACGTGTGTTCACTTATGCCGAATTCAGCACCCACGATCATCCTATTGCTTTCAACTATTATTATGTACTTGTGCCACTATTTTAGCCTGTAGCATCTTCCTTCCATGTAGTTTCCCTTTTCCATGCAGGTGACATCTCTTGCACCCATTCCTTCTTCTGCACAGCTTTCCTCGTCCACAGTTTCCTTTGTTCCTGGAAATTCCTTTTCTGCGCAGATTTCTTTTATTCCTGTTGCTTGCTTCCTTTTCCTTGTTTGTTCTTGCATGGTGGGATGATTCTTTCACTTTTATTCGCTGAATCCTATGTGCTTTCCCATGGCCCAATAGATGTCATAAAGGAAGTGAAGTCTTATCTATCATCACAATTCAACATGAAGGATTTCAATGGTACAAACTTCATACTAGGAATGGAGATGAAAGTGATAATGCAAATAGGAAGATATGGTTAAATCAAAGAAAATATGTTGAGATGGCACTACAGATATTTAACATGCAAGAAAATAAGCCGGTCAAGGTCCCTATTCCTATTAGTGTAAAGTTATCTGTAGAACAATGTCCCAAGAAACAAGAAGAAGAAGAATATGTGTTACAAGTTCCTTATGCTTTTGTAGATGATAGTTTGATGTATGCAATGGTATGTAACAAACAAAAAATTTCTCATGTAGTGGGAGTTTTGAGTAGATATATGTAAAAACTAGGGAAAGAGCATTGAACAACTGTAAATAGGGTCTTCATATATTTGCGTGGCACCAAAAAATATGCAATATGCTACCAAGGAATACTTGGACCAAACATAGTAAAGGATGTATAGGGATTTGTTCATGTAGACTTGGCTAGAGATCTAGATCGCAGAAGATATACAAGTGGGTATGTGTTTATCCTACTTGGAGGAGCTATCAGTTGTATGAGAAAAAGACATGTTGTAATTTCACTCTCAACAATAAAAGATGAATATATGGAATCCACTCATGCAAACAAAGAAGTTGTATGGTTGCATAGCTTGTGTTCAGGTGTTGGGATTGTACATAAATCAGTAAGGTTAGATTGTGACAACCAAAGTGCAATACTATTGGCAAAGAACCCTGCTTATCATTCTAAGACAAAGCATATTTATGTGCAATATCACTTTGTGTGAGATATGGTTGAATACACGAACGTGATGTTTGAGAAGGTTGACACTTTGAAGTATGTTTCAGACTCATTAAAAAAGTTTGTTAGTACTGAGAAGTTATCTTGTTGTAGAGAATTGATCGAAATTGATGCCCTGAACTTATGACCCTATGAGCACATGAATCATTGTTATGCAAAGAAAACAACAAGTGGGGGAATATTCGGTATGTGTTATATTATTTGAATGTGTGTGAGGGGGTGTGATTGTTAGTATCATTCCTAATGATCCCTACCATATAGTGATCTACTATATATGTCAGGTGTTGCATTAATAGGGGGTGTGCCAATTTTGTTTCCCTTTCACAAAGCGAGTTCAAATTTTTTGGGGGCTATTTTTGGGTTTTTTTCAAAAAATATGTAATTTGATCCCCGTTAAGGAATTGGGGTCTATTTCTAATATGGATTAACAGATTAGGGTTTTTTATGTTTCAGGATACCTATATTTTGTATTGTGATGGATCCATAATGATAATGATAAAATACAAGGTGTGGTCCAAGTTTTGATTGTTTTCTTGGATAAGGGATTCTAGGGTAAATCTATATGTATGATGTGTGAATGCTATGGTGTAATATCTATTTTTCTTAAAATAATATGTATTCTTTGCTTCTCTATACAATTTTAAAACTTACAAAGGAAACACCTACATGCTTCTGTCTCTCATACCACAACCCATTATTCTCTCAATGCTTAGCCAAATGCTCATTCAAATCTCTATAGGAATATTACTAAGCCATCATGGCCATGACAATCCTTGCAAATTTCCCACACAGTAAAAGGAATGCATTTCCTTTCACTGATCCATAGTTCCCTCAAGAAATCCAACCCTTACAGTCTTGACTAGTTTCTGTAGTAAGAGTCCAATATGTTATATATTGTTGGAGAACCTCCTATAGAATTACTTCATGGTTTCTCAATCATGCATAAATAACAAAACTATAAGGGTGAAGGTTCCTATATTTCCCATCCTCTATTATCACCTACAACCTTCTCTTTTCCTGTCAAATCTACAGCTATGTTTCCAAATTCAAATTTTATGGGTAATTTAAAGTCTAGTAATGGTAATGAATAACAAAGGAAGAGTTATGGTTAATGTAAAATGTGCTAGTAAAAATTATGCATAATGAAAAATGAATGGTAGATTCCAAATATGAGAGAATGGTGGAAAATATAGTTGGCATAACATTTTAACATGTAACATAGGAATCTTACAACAATCATAGAATTATATTTCATCCCATGCTTCCATAACTACATGAGAAGACTTTCCTCACCAACCTCACACATGCATTCAATGATTGAATTTAATATTCAAAAGGAAGTAATTGAATCATTTAATGGAAATGGAAGAAATTGGGCGAGTTCCAAGATTAACACTTGGAAATAGAGGATTTAACCTCCCATAGCCCCCCCTTTCCTCTTCCCCTCTAGTTCTCTTTACATGACCTTCGTAGACCATTTTATTATTTCCAACATAATATTTACATAGAATTCGAATTGGCATGATAAGACAACTACATAGTCCATAAATAAATAATTACATTTTAATTCCTAACTATTCACTAGTTGGTCCTTGTCCTTGAGCTACGCACTAGGAATTCATACTAGAATATTTACATCATTTACATGATTTGATTTTATATATTCCAAGTCAAAACCCATGGTATTAGATTGTATTTGACAAGTCAAAAGGAATTAATGGTCCCATTTAAGGAACACGACAACAAATGGATGAGTTCTAAGGTTGACACTTGGCAATAGAGGATTTAATATCCCTTAGTCCCCCTTGCCTTTTCCCCTCTAGTGTAATCATAGACCCTCTAATGCTCTTTACACAAGCATCTTGGACCATTTTATTATTTTACCACATAATATTTACATCAATTTTATTTCATCATGGAAAGCCAACCATATTAACATTATAAATTCCTATCCATTTAGTAGTCGGGCCTTGGGCTTGAGCTTTGCTCTAGGAATCCATATTAGCATATTTACATGTTTTTTTTTTTAATTTGATTTAACACATTCCAAGGGTAAAAACTAGGGGCATTACAATTGCCTCTCCCTTAGAATAACACCACCCTCAATGTTTCCTCAAAATTAGAACAAAAATGGATATGCCTCTCTCATGGAATTCTCTACCTCCCATGTAGCCTCAACGAGACCAAAGTGCTTCCACTACACCTTTACCTATTCAATGGCTCAGTTATGGGGTGGTGTTACTTTCATATCAAGTATTCGTAATGGTTTTATATAGAAATATCCCTTGATTTCCATCTAAATTATATCCCAATAAATCACATCGTGAGAGTCATGTACATATTTCTTAAGCAAAGAAACATGAAAAACATTATGAGCTCTAGTGTTAGTAGGAAATGCAATTCTATATGCAACTATCTCTATCCTCTCAATCACTTGAAATAGCCCATAATTTATTGGTGACAACTTGGTACAACTTCCAAGATTAAAGGAATTATTCCTTGGCCTCACTTCGAGGTAAACATGATCCCCAACATTAAATTCCCTATGCATTCTACTCTTAGTTGCATAACTTTTCTATCTATCTTGGAATGCCTTCAAATTTTGGCTAATCTCTGCAAATTCTTATTCCATTTGCTTAAGCATTTTTGTCCAAAACACACTTTTATTCACTAGATCATCCCATTTCATTGGTGTCCTACACTTTCTTCCATACAAAGATTTAAATAGACTCAATTCATAGTGGTGCTTGATATCCGTTGTTATATGCAAACACTACCTAGTGTAGATGATGTTCCTACTTGGATGGTTTATTCATCACATACATGCAAAACATGTCTTCAATCACTTGCTTTATTCATTCTATTTTCCCATCTGTTTGCGGATGGTAAGCAATACTAAAATTTAGCCATGTACCCAAATTTGCAAAAAAATACTTTCCAAAGGTTATATGTAAACTTTGTATCTCAGTTAGATATAGATACAATTACCTTGGGTAACCCATAGGATATGAAGAATTATTTCATGAATATTCTTACTATCCCATCATCCTTGTAAGTAGATTTAGCTAGAATAAAATGCCCCACCTTAAATAATTCATCCACTACAAGCATCATTGAATCATGATTTCTTGAATTATTTGGAAACCTAGTGATAAAATCCATAGTTACCACTTCCCATTTCCATTTTGGAATCAACAAAGGATGGAATAGACTTGCTAGGTGTTGATGTTCAACATTCAGTTCCTATCATTTCATACATCTAGAAATATGCTTAGCAATATTGTTCTTCATTCATGACCAAAAACATTGCTTCCTTGCTGTAGAAATTGTTTTTTGCTATCCTAGATTACCAGAATTTGACATTTTATAGATTTCATCCATAACAATCCTTCTTAAGTATAAAAATTAGGAATCTACATTTCATTTTTACAGATAAAATGTCTATCATCATCCAAATGATAAACTTCATAAATATTTTCCAATTTTTTTTGTTCTAATTAATCTTTTATTTCAGCATAGTGTTCATCTTCAGTAAGAGTCAACAATCTTTTTCTTTAGAGATTATTGGAAAATGATAATGGATGGCATTCACATTATATGCAATTTTCTGCAGAGTGCATTAACCACTTTATGTGTTTTCCCCTTTACGTGTTTAATCTCAAAATAAAACTGACATAAAAATTACACCCATCTAGCTTGCCTTGAATTTAGTGTTCTCTGCTCAAACATATATTTTAGACCACAATGTTAGTTCTAAGATCAAATTTCATACCCATTAAATAATTCCTTAACATTTTCAAAGCATGCACTATTAAAAGAAGATCTAAATCACGAGTAACACAATTCTTTTCATGTTCCTTTAACTTTCTTGACTGATAACATATTACATGATTTTATTGCATAAGTACTCCTTGAATTCCCTATTTACATGAATTGGTGCACACCACAAAATCCTTTTCTAGATTTGCAATTTTCAAAATTGGAGCACTATTAAGAAGCTTCTTCAACAACTAGAATCTTTCCTCACATTCTTGTGTCCACTCAAATTTTATTCCCTTCTTTTGAAAAGAACTGATGGGCTTGGATAATCCTTCAATGGACCCTCTATAATAACCAACAAGACCCTTAAAATATCTAACTTATCACGGTATTTGAGTTGGCTAATTCATGATTGCTTCGATCTTTTTTGGATCCATTGATATTCCTTCTAAAATAACATGATATTCCTTCTTTGAAAATACCTTTTCCCCTCTTAGTTGATCAAAGAGATCATCAATTTGAGGTAACGGGTACTTAATTTTCACTATAACTTTATTAAAATTCTGTTATCAATGGACGACCTAAGGGATCCATATTTATTTTCACAAATAAAACTTGTGCTCCCCATGGAGATAGACTTTACCAGATGCATTTCTTTTCAAACAATTCTTGCAATTGCATTTTTAGGTTTAGCAATTCCAGGGTACTTATTAATATGTCTTAGACACTGGTGTAGCTCTTGGCACAAGATCAATTGTGAAATCAATATACCTTTAGAGAGGAAGTCCCAACACTTCATCAAGGAACACATCACTGAGATCTTGCAAGAATTGATAGTCCTCTAACTTGGGAACTTTATTTTCTGTTCTATACAATACACATGATACATACAATTGACAACCTTTACTAAAGAAATTATTCAACTGCAAGCCTGAAATATTCCAAATAGAAACCACCTTTGGAATGCACTTTATTGTCCTTTGGTTTCCTTCTTCATTAATGCATTCAAATCTCTTGTTGTAGCAGTCAAGTTTAACTTTATGTCCTTCTAACCAATCCATTGCAATGAGAACATTATATAAGTCGACTAAAACAACATTCTTATTTTCACATGTGAAGAGTCCATCAATATTTGCTAGACATTTCTCCACCACTTCAATAAATTTTATCTTGGTTTCAGAGCCTAGTTGGATCATCCATGATTTCCTATGCTTTTTTTTCTCAAAATCACAAACCTTGATAATATTAGGAGTGACATAACTATGAGTAGATATAGGGTAAATTTAAAAAGAATTATAAAGATTAATGTTGAGCCAAGAAAAGTGCATAAGGAAGAATCTGACGTGCAAGTGCAAGAGGAAAATTGGGCACGTGATGGATGAAAATAAGGCAGATGAAGATGCGACGAGGAAGGAAGATCCAAGTCAGTGGAAGAGGTAGGTAGAAGAGTTAAATAAGAGCAGGTGAAAGTCAAGGAAGACTATAGAAGGACGAACCAACAAAATACCGGGGACAGACTTGCAGCTAGTTATGACCAGTACAGAAGGTTGAAAGACGTTTCCATAGCTAGTTATAGCTATGGTTAATGTCATGCAGGACTTTTGCAACTATTTGGTATGTCATTAATGTAATTGTAGATATTTTGGAAGCCACTTGAGTCTGTAATAATTGAGTAGTACCCAGTTGACCCTATGCAGTCTTGAAAATACTATAAGTAGGAGGAACCCTCTCTGTATAAGGGTTCTGTGAATTAGCTTCAGTTTTGTTCAGTAAGTTGGATTCAGTTTAGTATTTTGTTGTTGAATCATAAGAGGATTCTAGTATAATTAGAAGGCTGTTGAGCTGCAGATCTTGCAGCCGAGTGCACAGACCTCTAGTAGTAGAAGTAATCTGCAGCTGAGTGCGCAGATAATTAAATACAAGGGTCAATCCAGGATGTGTGTGGATCAGTAGGAGCAGATACAAGAATAAAATAGAGAGCATGAGAAAAAGAAGATTGAGTCAGAAAGACATATCTTAAGAATAGTTTGAAAGTCGCAGACTACAAGGTAATACATATATTTCTCATGCCAGATGAAGAGCACCTTGGTGGTTTTTAACAGATGGATTTCCACATTAATATCCCGTGTCAAATGAATGAACCTTGTTGCATGTTGAATGCTTATGGGAATACTTTCTTACTTTGAATAGTTTATGGTTATTGCTGAATGTATGTTTCAATATTACTGATCACTGAATGAATGTTTGAATGTTAAATAATTGTCAACATGTTGTGTATAATTTCCTTGTTAAATCTACTAAATTATAATATAAGTTGCACATCATTCGTTATTTCCTAGGAATCAGCTATGCCCAACAGTTGCGCTAGTTGTTAAGTGGTGAAGAACAAGGTTGTGTCGTGCATAGGTTATGGCACGTAGTTGTACCTATGTTGCGTAGCAATAAAATCCATCCTCCTATCTCTGTCGAGAACCTTGTCTACGCACCAAGGGACTATAATCCCTTGCCAACTGCGGAAACATGGTTATGGTAGTTACACATTAAGATATCCTGGGTGAGACTGCACCTGCCTCATGGGAGTTGCCAACTAAGCTTGCTCTGTTGATCCGGTGTCTTTTGGTGTCTTGTTGGTATTGTGTTGATGTTGAACCTTGGGTCACGTAAGTAAGTAGATAGAAAAGTTTAAATTTTGAGAATGAATTATGTAAGATCAAGATTCCAATACCTTTATCCTTGTTATAGGAATCCTGTTTTAATAATGTTAGGTTCACCTATTAGTCAGATACCTTTAGATACTGTGAATATTCAATAAAAATACCCTATAATTATTATTGGTTTCGCCTTAGCTGATAAGACTGAAAATTACTCAAATTATTCTCCACCTTTTATATAACTCTGACTGTCCATGATCAAATGATTCATAACTGTTTATTAGATTCTAGAGCTTCTCATAGCCTGATGCCTAAAGCAGTCATGGAGGCTCTTGGTTTGAGTATCACAAAAACCATACCATGATTTAAATGCATTTGATTCCAGATATGTTAAATGTTTAGGAGTGATTAAGGATCTTGTGGTTAATTTGACTCAGTTACCCATGAAGAGTGTGATTATGGATGTGGCGGTTGCTGACATCACTCCTAATTTTGGTGTGTTACTCTCAAGATATTGGGAAAAGAAAGTGGGTGGTACATTGTAGATGGATTTGACATATGCTATCGTTCATGTATTTGGCGGAGAAAGTAGAAGATTGTACAAAGAGGCACAACATGCTTATATTGTCATAGGTGATAAAAACCCAACGAATCATCCTCTTTATGTTGTGCAGGAAGACTTAGGGTCTTGTATGTTACATTTCAGTAATGAAGATACAAATGGAATGCTACAAGTAGAAAAAGAAGCATCAATCAAAATCAGTGTTGAACAGAAGGATGAGTTATGGAAGATGTACTTTGATGGCCCCTCATCCAAGGAAGGAGCAAGAGTTGGCATTGTTTTGGTTTCCCCTAGTGGAGAGGTGATCTGTTTGATGTATAAGTTGGAATTCAAAACTACTAATAACACAATAGAATATGAGGCATTAATACTTGGCTTAAGGGCTGCAAAGGACCTTGGGATTCAACAAGTTTCTGTTTATGGCAACTCCGAATTAGTTGTGAAATATGAGAAGGACAAATATCAAGTAAAGCATGATTTGTTGAAGGTATATATAAATGAAGTTTGGGATATGATTGAATTTTTTTTCATAGCATTCAATATTTATTTCATTCCCAGGGATCACAATTAGACAACAGATTCACTTGCTTTGGCAGCCACACACTTCAAAATTCCAAAACAGACCCAGTTAAAATACCCAATTGAAGTCAAATATAGGCCTTGTGTTCCAGATAATTTCAAACAATGGATAGTTTTTGAAGATGATTTGGAAATGAAAAGGTTCTTAGAGTTAATTGTAGAATTTTCCAATTCATTGATTGATTAGGAACAAGATGATGAAGTTGAAGATACTATTGAATATTCAGAAAATACAATTGCTGGAGATAAGATTATTGAGTTGAAGGGAAACTTTATTCCTAAGGGCCTGGTTCCCCTTGTGAGGATATTTTCTAAGTATGATACTTTGTTAAAGATGACCATACAATTTTCAGAAGAGAACATTATAAATTGTAATATTGGCACATAAGAGTAGCCCGAGATGGTGAAAATTTTGAAATCTCTCTCAGTTGAGAAAAGGAACAAGTATATTAAATTATTGAAGGAGTTTGTTGATATTTTTTCCTAGTCTTATGAAGATTTAAGAACCTATGATACAATCATTATTCATCATAAGGTTCCTTTGAAGCCAAATGTGAAATTTTTTAGATAGAAGTTAAGAAGAATTAATCCATCCTTGTCTCCAGTCATAAAGAAAGAAGTTAAGAAATTGTTGGATGAAAAGATAATTGTTCCACACAGATACTCTTATTGGGTGGAAAATTTAGTTCTAGTACGAAAGAAGAATGGAGAGATAAGGTTGTGTGTGGATTTTCGCAACTTGAATAGGGCTTCACTAAAATATAATTATCCATTTCCCAAGATGGAGAAAAATTTGCAAAAAGTAGTAGGTGCCCAAATAATTTCAATGGTGGATGGATTCTCAGGTTACAATCATATTTCTATGCATCCAGATGACAAGGAGAAAACAACCTTCACAACCCCTTGGGGTACATTGATGTATGACAAAATGTCATTTGGATTGATGAAGGATGGTGCAACTTTTCAATGAGCTATGGATATAGCATTTGTTGGAGAAAAATAAAAATTTGTAGTAATTTATCTGGACGATATTACTGTGTTTTCTCAATCTGATGAAGAGCATCTAAAACATCTCAAACAAACATTTTTGAAATGTAGGAAATATGGACTCTCATTAAATCCTAAGAAGTCTCATTTTTTTGTCCAGGAAGGTAAACTTTTGGGACATTTAGTTTTAGAAAATGTGATTATAATAGATCCTGAAAGAGTCAAGGCTATTTTGAATATCAGTCTTCCAAGAAGTAAGAAATATGTTCAGTCATTCATTGAAAAAATCAATTTTCTTAGATGGTTCATTCCAAAATTTCCAGGAACAATAAATCATATAACATCTATGTCAAGGAAAGACCAGGAGGTGAAGTGGAAAAGAGAAGCTAGAGCCTCATTTGAGAAGATCAAACAAGCTCTAATAGAAGCACCAATGATTGTAATACCATACTTTTCAAAACATTTTTTGACTTTCTCTTTTGCATCTCAAGATACAGTAGCTACTATTCTATTACAAAAAAATGTAGATGGATTAGAACAACCTATAGCTTTCTTTAGCAAAACTCTCAGAGATTTAGAATTGAAATACAGTACACTGGAGAAACAAGCATATGCACTGGTAAAAGCATTGAAATTTTTTAGGATTTATATTCTACATTTAAATATTATTTCTTATGTACCTAATGCTTCTAATAATGAGATTCTAGCTCATCTATATAGTGAATTAAAGTGGGGAAAATGGATTGCAAAAATCATGGAATATGATGTGGAGATTAAACCTACCAAGGTTGTAAAAGAGTAGGGTCTAGAAAGACTATTGGAAGATTCAAACTATGAATCCCTTGGTCTTCATTTGATAGCAAGTCAACCAATACAGGAGGATTTGCAAACAGGGAAAGATGAGGAATAGATTATGGATAAATATGGAGAATCAGAATAGTATGCTGGTATAGTTCATTTCTTATTGCATTTGCAGGGTCCTACTCACTTGGACAAGAAGCAAATTAAACCATTAAAATTTAAGGTCACCAAATATTGTCTCATAAATCAGTAGTTACATTGGAAAGATCTAGGGGGAGTGCTGCTTACGTGTTTGGAGAAACCAAATATTGAAGAGATCATCCCAGAATTACATGAAGGTTCCTGTGGAGGTCACAAATATTGGAAGGCTACAACTTATAAAATTCTAAGTTCTGGGTACTACTGTCAATGTTTGTTTTTCGATGACTATCAGCAGGTCATGGCTTGTATTCAGTGTCAAAATTTTGTTGGCAAACAAAAACTTGTGTCATTACTTTTGAATCCCATTGTGGTAAATGTCCCTTTCCAGTAGTGGGGTCTTGATTTTATAGGTGAGATCAATCCTGCTTCCTCTAGGAAACATAAATAGATACTTACAGCTACTGATTTTTTCCCAAAGTGGGTGGAGGCCATTCCTACACAGAATCTAACTGATAAGGTAATCATTGACTTCATTCAAGAAAATATACTAAGTAGATTTGGGTTTTCTAAGAAATTTTTGAGTGATAATGCTAAGGATTTTAATTCTAAGGACATGGTTACTTTTTGTGAACAAAATGGAATTATTCTAAATCATTCTACACCCTATTACCCCCAAGGGAATGGATTTTCATAATCAACTAACAAAAATATCATTCAGAGCATTAGAAAATTGTTAAATCAGAACAAGAGATATTGGGATTCAATGTTGAAGTATGCACTTTGGGAAGATAGAATAACCACTAAGAAAGCAATCGGTTTATCTCCTTTTCAATAAGTGTATGGTACTGGTGCTATTGTTCTAATCCAATTAGGTATTCTAGTAATCAAGTTTTTCAGGATAGTCAAGAAGAGCCTAATGAGATTCAAAGAAGAATTTTTGCATTGATTGAACTGTAGCAGGAACGTGAAGCTCTAGCTGAAATATCTCAAGCTTACAGGAAAAAGATCAAGGAAATATTTGACAGGAAGATAAAGGAGGATAATTTTGGAGACATGGTACTCATATGGGATGCCAAAAAAGAGAAAAAAGGTAAGCATGGCAAGTTTGATAACTTATGGTTTGCCCCGTTTATAATTTCAAATATTTTGGAAAATAATACCTTCATATTGTAGACTCTAGAAGGTGAAGAATTGTCCAATCCAGTGAATAGAAGATTACTTAAAAAATTTTACAGTTACTAAAGGTGAAAGAACTTTCACTCATTGTACATACCGATGTGAGAAAGATAGAATAAAGACTCCAATTTCCCAATGGAATTTTGCTAAATAAAAAGGAAGTTTCAATTTAGTTTATAGAAGGCACTGGTCTAGAGGTTCTTGAAACCTCACAAGGAGGCTTTCATCCCTCAGCAAGAGCCAGATGTTAGGACTGAAAATTTTTCCTAGTATTTGTGTGTGGTCTTTCTCTAATGGTTCATTTCTTATTTAATTTTCATTTTGAGCTTGTTCTAAAAGTTAATAATTTCTATTGTCTTTTTGTTATAGGTTATTGTTTGTTTTAATTTATTTCTTGTTTCTTTCTTAAGTTTTCTTTTTAAATGGCTTATTAAGTATTATATATCTTTTAAAGTATACCAATGATGATTTATATTTATTCCAAGATGTATATCCAAGGTCTAAACCTTGTTTTGATCTCTTTGTTAAATATGTCATGAGGAGATTCCTATAGTGCAAAATTCAAGATCTATACCAAAAAGCACTACAGGAATCATGAATCATTGGGAAGAGTGGTTGATTGATGATATAGTGTGGTCGTTGCAGTCAAGGATAATGGGAACTCTTCAGGAACCTATTTAATGTATAATAACACATGTACATAACCTCGTTCTATCCATCATGACAAATGTATAAAGCTGTGTGAATATGATTGAGAAAATCGTGGTTTTGAACTGTTACAGTTTCTAGCTTGGGTTCTGAATCTCACTGTTTCAGAGCGTAATTTGAGAATTCTTGAATTTTACTAAGGAAGTAAACATGCCAAGTTACAGTATAGATATGGGAAAGAGTGGAAGGATTAGCAGGTATGAACCTACAAACACAAGTTGGCCTATTAAATTTCCAGAATGTGCAGCGTTATTCAGAAGAAGAGGGTGGTTTAGTTTCTTTGAGAAGATCATTGGTTTCAATCCTGAAGTTTCACATCATTTCTCTTAGAATTTCATCAACGAGACTGTAACATTTAATACTCTTAGTTTGAGCTAATATAATGTTTAATATATGAAGCCATAGGTGTCCCAACAGATGGAGAACCCTAGTTTAAAAACATTCCTTTCAGTTTCGACCCTAACGATTTCTTACTACCAAGAAATGAAACCTTAGATTCAGGAAAAGGAGTTCCATTAGAAAAGTTTAAGACAGAATGGAAGGAAGCCATTGGTATTATACATAACCATATTACACACGATGTTTAGTTTGCATTAGTATTTAAATATCACGTTAGATTTTTACAGCATTTAAATCAACATTCCAAGATGAATTTTCCCTTCTTTCTCTTAAAAATTCTCCAAAAGATGTCAAATAGAGTCAAGGGACATTTCGACCATACAAACCAATCAGTATTTCACCATGGCTTGATTAAATTGATCATATGCACATTCTTACAAAAGAAAAATAGGAGTTGGGATCACTTCTTATTCTAGTCAGGGTTTACTAATGAACAAGATGATCATACAAAGAAAAGATTGACCAATAAACAATTTGGTTTTGTTAAAAGATTTCAAAAAGAGGTGTTTGAAGATTTTCTACAACATAAAATTTAGGAAAATAGTTCAGGTCAAGGATTGAGATATCCTATTGATGAAGATCGAGGAAAAGCATTGGATGATGAGCGAGAGCATAGTTTGAAGAATGAAAAAATGGAGAAGACATGTGATTTGAACCCTGATGAAGATATTGGTTCAACAGAAGATAAGCAAAGTTTTATATGTGTATAGGAAAGCTCAACTAAAGTTTCTGTTGCAGCTAATTTTGAAGGGTAATGTTTCACAAGTCCTATAGATAAAGGTACAAAATAAATCTCTTATGCAGTTGGAAGGATTGAAATGGAGGCCGAAGACCAGAGCCACCAATAAATTCATATTGAATATGAAGCGAATTTTAAACGCTAAACTACAAAATGAGAAGGTTAGAGTTATTGAATATTCTTCATGTGAGGAAGGTAATGAAAGTGAAGAAAAGATGATCCCACAGCAAAATTATAGTCAATAGGATCATTTAATATCATCAGAGATGATTCAATAAAATGATGAAGGCCCAGAAAATCAGGTTACTCCTATTATAGAATAGGATATGACTTTGGGAGCTTCGTTTTTAGAGGAAGCAATGAAGGATAGGTAGGAAGAATATTTAATATTTAAAAAGAAGAATATTCCATGGTTGTCAAACCAGGATTCTACATTGCATGGAGAGGCGTATATGGATTCAAAAGTTGAAAATCTCAGGAAAAATTTCAAACAAAATAAGTCATAGATTGGTTTTCTTAATTAAGCTAATAACAGGATGGTAATGACAAATAGGAGATTAAGAGAAGACCTGGAAGACATTAATGCACACTAGCAAGAACTAATAGTTGTCTCAAAAGAAGCGTTGAAGAGAAAAAGAGAAACACAGACTCAAGTCGAAGATTTAACCCAACAAGTTCAGAAGTTAAGTAAGCAGAATGAAATGTTATTAAACATAGTTATAAGTCTGGAGATAGAGTAGGAGTGAACTAAGAAGCAGTCTCATGCCTTGGAGGGGATCGCTATGCTAGTAGAAGCAGCCAAGCGGTTATGACTGTTATCTAATTTTCAGTTGTTAAGTATTTTGTTTTGTTATAACACAAGAAGTAGTTAACATTTTATTGATTTTAAAGATTCGAAGTGAAGAAGTAACTATTTTTGTAACTAGTTCGAATTTAGACCTAAAAGAAAATTATGAAGCAGTTATGGAAATGCTCTAGTTTGTAAAATGATAAAAATAGGAAATTTGATGGGACTAGGGTTCGATTTTTGTTTCGAGAAGGGATCTTGAGTTGAATACTTTGGATGTATGTTTATGCTGATGCATTTTAACTCTCATGCAAGTGCTAAAGACTGAGACTGATCTATATATACATATAAGCCATTTTATCCTCTATATTGTTTTTTTTATGGTCTGTTTGGCCACTCAACTCATGACTTAGTTTCTTTATTAATGTTTTTATTCAAGCAAATTCTTATGCATTGTGGATAGAACCAGTACCGTGCTTATCAATGTTCATGGTTTATATTTATTATTTATGCATTTATATCTCGGTCCTTCATGTTATTTCATGACTCAGTTCCTGTATTAGCTTGATGATTGTTTACCTTCTTGTAAATGAAATTTCCAACCAAAAAATCACAAAAACCAATTCCATTTTTGCTTTTTGTTTTAAGATTGTACTAGCTTGTTCCTTTGTAGTCTAGGAAAAATTTCTAGTACAAACAAATAGCAGAAGCAGCAAAGATGAGGCCTTATTTGGATTTTATTCTAGACAAGGATATTGTTACACAAGAATATAGATAGAATGGCATGATGGTAAAGAAGGTATTAAACAAAAGACCCATAGATACAGCTAATAATGCAATCGGGTTTTTGAACAGTTTGACATAAGAGGAAATAAACAAAGAAAATATTCAATATAGGATTTTAGCTATCACGTGGGAAAGAAAAGTGGTGAATATATATCATCATTTAGAAACAGTTCAAGCAAAAATTGTTGTTATGCATCATCAAATGAAAGGATTCATTGAATTATTTAATCCTTTGTTCAAAAGAGGGATTCCTTTCTTTTGGGAAGAGAAAGGAGGAATGTAGTCTCAGAAGGAGTATAATCATAGATTACTCAGTTTCATATTAGATCAAAGGAAGTTTGATGATATGTAGCAACAATATTTTTTTCTAGAAAAAAGGTGATTGATAAATTTAATGGAGATTTCAAGATGTTGTTCAACTTCAAGGCTACGTGTACCAAATTTCCATATTTTTCTTATGCAGAAAACATGGAGCTCAAGGTATTGGAAAAGGTAATGATCAATCTCGGTCTTCCAACTATTGATTAATGGAAGATAATTGAAACTACAGGAAAAGTAAATACAAGTTGCACAAATGAAGACATTCCTGAGCATGACGAGGATCAAAGAGACAGTTGTAGAATGATCAAGCGATCCAAAATCCTGAGGATGCATTACCGATGAAAATCCAGCATGCGCATTACCCCCATATTTTCGGTTATATGTAAATCGTGGAAAATGTGCCATGTTTGATTTTGTTGGAACTTTGTTGCTCAAGTTATAACTAATTTCCACCTTGTTTATAGGTTGGTCTCGGGGTTCGAAGACACAATAAGTACACTCTCAATAGAGGAAGAAAGGGTTGAAACCCATGAGACTTTTGCGTTATGTAATTTTGATATCCATCTTTAATAAAAGTTGCAGAGATGAATGTCGGCCTTTGAATGCAAAGATTCATGTATATTTATGAGTTACAATCCGTGATTTCTCTTCTTTATGTGCATGTCCTTCTTGTTAATATTTCCATTATATTTTCTTTCATATGTGAGATAAGCATGTGATAGTTTTCAGAATTCATACTTGTTTATGCTATGGCTATCATTTTTAGATATTCACAAAACATTTCTACCAAAGTTAATTCATAATTCATCTAGTTGGTGATCTATGTTAACTGGATGTCATCATTTTTTCCTTATCACCAGACCAAAAACATATTGACCGTAACCGAAGTATTATATTTCTTTTGTAGACATTTCCCATGCAAACTATTGTGTATTTATTCATAAATGTGACTCCATAGCCTAATGTACCCTTACCTTGTTTCAACCACAACATTATATCAATTTCATTTCATGTATATATCTAGCCTTGTTATATGTCTCTAAGAGATCCCTCTCTAGAGATGGAGAATCCAAATCCATTTCTTAAAGTGGTTCTGTTGTTACCTCGAGGTTCACCTTCCACAACCTTGGGTGTGATTCTGAGTGCTGACAAACTCGTGTCGTTGCTGGGGATGAGAAAGTGAAAATCATTTCTGGGAGAAATAAAAAATATTCTAAGAAGAAAGGGTTTCTATGGGAAAACATATACTCTTGTAGTTAAATAAGGTTGTATATTTACCCTCGCAACTCCACATTGGTTCTGAGAAAATTATTGAAGGCATCCTAGCTTCTAGGAGGCCACATAGATGAAGTAATCTTGACGTTGAAATCTTACACGGTGTGGATAACCCCAATAAATTGCTTAGAAATAAAGGAAAAGACCAACTAGATATTCCTCAATTTGTAAATTCATTTACTCAAACGTTTCATAGCATTCAAGATTCTATGTGGGAAACCAATTTTGAAAGGTCACTATTAAAGTCTAAATCAGAATCTGACTTGAAGAAAACAAAATTAAATCTTGGTAGGTTAGAGTCATATTTGCTTGACTCTCTTTGGCAAAACCTTCAAAACTTTGTGAAAACTAGTACAAGAAACCCTACCTCTCAGAAATTTCATCCTTATATCCCACCAATTGTTCAAAACCCTGCAACCTTCCAAGCACCTCCTGTAGTTCCAAATCAACCTAGACCAATGGTGACCAGATTTTCCCGTTTGTCTTTGCCTGTTGCATTACATGAACTCACATACAACATGTGGACAAGTTTCACGACTTCATTGATATAGAAGAGGTTTATTATGAATATGTTGAGATGAGACCTTTTGCAAAAATCCTGTCTGGGGAAGACAAGAAATGGTTTGGATACCTCCTTGCTAGATCCATTCGAAGCATTCCAAACTTCAATCTTAGAAAGGTGGGATAATAATAAAATTCCATTACAAGTAATATATCAATATAACAATATCAAGAAAGGTGGTATTCAATCTATCCATGAATTTTCAATTTGTTTCATGAGAGTATATAACTCCATCCCTGCTGATATCAAACCTCTAGTAGGTGCTACAAAAATCCACTATGCTGATTCTTTTGAAAATGATTTTTCTTTATTATTGAGAGAGAGGAAATAATCCAGTCTTCCTGACATGTTTAAAGATGCATTAGAATCAGAATCCAACATGATGGCATGTGGAAAGATGAAGCATAAAATAGAAACGGATAAAAGGAAAATCAGGGAAGAAATTGTGTCTTCTGCTTCTGTTGCTTCCTCTTCCAGTGATATAAAATTTGAGATGATATTGAAGGAAATGGAGAAAATGATGGATAAACTGACTATAGATAACATGCCACTAAATAAGGAACACAATGAGCCTTAAATCAGGAATCTGAATTTTAGAAGACCCAATCCTCCTAAACCCCCACAAATCAGACAGAGAGATATAAGGAATCCTAGAAATTCAAATGACCTACAAATACAACACCTTTCCCTAAAAATGATGTTGATGGTGAAGGTGATGATGAACATATTGAATATAAAATCCATCCTTTCGGTGATTTGGATTCTAACATATACCTCACAGAAACATAACATAACATGTATACTTAGGAGTATGATACTAAGGATTTTGAGGTAGAATTAGAACACAACCAAAGGGGGTAACTACATGCTATGGATGATGTCCAAAGAAATATTCGATTGAGTAATAGAGATATTATTGTCAATAAAGGAATTATTAATCCAAATCATCCTTCTAGAATTCAACAAAAATCCGATAAGAAAAAAGAAAAAGAAAAAGAACAAATTGTATAAAAAGAGCCTGTAAATAAAGTAGAAAATACAAAAGAACTTAAACAAGAAGCACTAATACATGTGCACAAAAAAATTCAACTTTCAACCTACAAATAGATCTCTAAAAGGTAAAAATATCCATCCCTTTTAATGAGTTTCTAAGAATAAGAGAATAAAGAGACAAGATAACAGGTATGGTTATGAATCAGGGAGAATCTCAACCTGATATCTTAGAAGTGAATGATGATGCTCCTACTATTGTCTTTGGGTCTAAAATTGAAAATGGAGATGAGGATGAAGTTCTCCCTTTTTACCTATGTCTAAATGTACGTGATATGGTTGTGCACAATGCCATGTTAGATTCTGGTGCCTCCCATAATTTGATGCCAAAGGGAGTGGTAGAAAGTTTGGGATTAGAAGTTACTAGACGATATAAAGATTTGTACTCTTTTGATTCCAAGAAGGTAAAATGTCCTAGAATCATTAAATATATGTTAGTAACTTTGAATAAATTCCCTCTAAAACTATGGTAATGGATGTTTTCATAGCAGACATTCCTCCTAAATTTGGTATGTTACTGTGAAGGTCTTAGACCCTTAAATTAAAAGGAAGTATGCAAATGGACATGTCCTATGCTACCATTCCTATGGATGGAGGAAATAAAAGGCTATACGGTGAGAAAAGATCCCCATATGTAGTTAGTATCCAATACAATCCAGATAATCATGCTATATATGTTATTGATACTGACTTGGGATCTTCCATTTTCTTTAATGATGTTTCTCCTTGTGATGTTTAAATTCCTGCACCTATTGAAGTTAAGGATGAAGAAGAGTCTACAAAGAAACAATAAGCTTTAGAAAATAAATATAAAGAAGAAGGTCTCTAGACCATGTATTTTGATGGATCAGTGGCTAAGGTTGGCGCTGGTGTAGGTGTGTATATTATTCTCCCATTAGGGATTTTAAATTTTTGTATTATAAGCTAACTTTTGAATGTACTAACAATGTGGCAGAGTATGAAACTTTATTGTTAGGGATGCATGCTTTGAAATATATGGGAGCCAAAAGGGTACAAGTCATGGTAGACTCAGAGCTAGTAATAAATAAGGTAAATGACAGCTATCAAACAAGACATCCCAAAATGAGGGCTTATTAAATGAAGTGTAGGATATGTTTTGTAATTATTTTACTGAGCATACAATCATAGTAGTTCCGAGATATGAAAACATAGTGGCCAACTCTATAGCTATTTCTGCTGGTAAATTCAAAACTCCTACTCCTGGTCAAAGGAATTATAAGGTTGACATTGTAAACATATCCTCCATACCAGATAATTCCAAATACTCGCATGTATTTGAAGATGATATGCAGATTAAGAGATTTTTGGAGTTATCTTGTGAGTTTGTAAATACTCAAGTAGATAATGAAAATCAAAATATTGAGAATTTTCAAGATGCCAAAGACAGTGAAGAAGGAATTGTTGAAAACATGAAGTACAAAAACTCCCTAGGAGGGAAGGATATAGTTCAGTTGAAGGGTAATCATATCCCTAGAGGCCTGATCCCTTTAGAGAAGTTGTTTGACCAAAACGACGTCGCTAAAAATCCAAAGATGAATCTTTTTGATGATGTTGTCGAAGATAAACATATAGGGACTGAAGAGAACCCAAAGATCATAAAATTGTCAAAGAACTTTCCTGTCAAAGGAAAATAAGATTATATCAATTTGATGAAAAGGTACACTGATGTATTTTCTTGGATCGATGAATATCTTAAAGAGTATGATACCTTCATAATACAACATACCATCCCTATTAAACCTTGTGAGAAACCTTCTAGATAGAAATTGAGAAGAGTTAATCCAAAGTTGCTTCCTATCATTGAGAAAGAGATTAGAAAATTATTCAATGCCAAGATCATTGTAACTCTAATATTTTCCAAGTGCATTGCAAATATGGTACCTATTAGAAAGAAGAATAGTGAAATATGACTTTCTATATATTTCCTAAATCTTAACAAAGTCTCTTTGAAAGATAATTATCCTTTTCCCAAGATGGATTGAATTTTGCAGAAATTGATGGTGTATGAAAGGATTTCCACCATGGATGGTTTTTTAGGATATAATTAGATAAAGGTGTTACCCAAGGATCAAGAGAAGACTTCCTTCACTACACCATGGGGTACTTTTATGTATGCCAAGATGCCTTTTGTTCTAATGAATGGAGGGGTGTTGTTCAAGAAAACAAACCCTTATGATCGAGGGTCTCTGGGGTTACCAACTTACTAGACTAAACTTGTAGACAATCAGCCATGTATAAATTGAAATAGGAATAGGAATACAATAGAGTAAACTTGGTTTATGATGGTTGATCCTATATTTTCTTCTCCTCTTCCAGTTGCTTCCATAGCTTCCAAGGTATCTCCAATCACCTGCAAAGAACAAGTTCTTCCTACAAATATATTATATATATATCAATGGTTAATAAAATAACATTTTCATAATGAAACTATAATATAATTTAGAAGTCAATATATACAAGAGTGCACAATATTGGAAGAACTTTCTTTATTGATAAACAAGGATGGTGAGATTACAACCCAACTCCTGAAACAAGTGCTCCTCTGCAAACCAAGGAAATTGAGTTTTTCTTCTCCAAGATATCTGAAGGCATGCCACTAGCATAACTTTTATCTCCTAAGAATGATTGATTAGTGTCAACCCCCACCCTATGTTTATAAATGAGGAAAGAGAGAGGTTTCGAAGGTTGAGATGGTTGAGAAAGTTAAGATAGTTATGATTAAGGGCCCAACTATCCTCAAATAATCATGTTTATATTTTTAAACTTCAAATTAAGGCACATGTGACTATTTAATAGGAAATTTGCATGTGACACGTGAATTTCTTTAAGGAAACCCGTGGGTGCAAGCCATAAAAATATACACATGAGTTGCAATGTACATACTCGCGTATGATATGCGGGTTTCTTTGCAAATAGTCATGTGTACAACCCTAATGTCGAAACAAAAATATATTCAGCTGGTCAGGTGATGATGTATCAATAGTCATGCCCATCTATAGTGTTTTGGATACATCAATCCAGTTTGTCTTTTTGTGTTTCAACATATTGGATGTCAGTACTCAGACTGAGAAGAGTCATTTTACATGATAACAGATTCCTCCTAATGTGTGAGGTCAGGGGGAATCGATGGCCAAAATACATTACAGTCTTTAATCTTGGAGAACTCAAGTGACCAAGGAAGCAAAGAAGGTACCTGAAACATATACATATCAAATTCATATACAAAATCATATTTGAGGATTCCATGTTCAATATAATGGAACACTAGCTCATTTACAATATTTGATTACATAATATGATATATATAACAAGACCATATATATTACAAAGGTGGATCGAAGCCATAATATACAATGACGAGTCTTGAAAATATGGAAGCTATGTAGCTGATCATAATGCAATCTTGTGAAAATTAGTTTATAAAAGTGAACCTAAGGTCTTCATTGAAATCCAAAGGAACGATTACAATCCCTACCATTTGAATAGATCTGTTGAAGTCGAACACGGAAAAAACCAAACAATGAGTAAAACTGACAATTGAAGCAAAGGAGTTCACCAATAATAGAAATGAATCCGAAGGTACGATCATAAACAATCTAGGTCTTTGTCTTTAGTAAGTGATGATGAGAAACCGTGTTGTGATGAGGAAGGTAATGAATCCTCCAACATATCACAAGCATGAATAGGAACTGGATATGGAAAGGTACACACAATTAATACTCAGATAGGATAATGATGGGAATCAAGATAATAAGCAGATGAAGGGACAAATCCTTGAACAATGAGCACGACACAGAAATGACCCAAGGCAACTTTTGACTTACAAATAGAACAACTAGACTTATCTGACATGTAGGAGACATGATTAGATTTCCCATGTATAAAGGACAAGTGGAGGAGTAAAAATTGAGTAAAAGCTAAGCTGAAAGTGTAAACTGAGACATGAGTATCAAAAATTTCATAATGTGCTATGTTCAAGGAGGACATGCTGCCACTATTTATAACCCAAAGAGAGTAATTCTTCCTTATCTTTCCTATTAAATTTTAACGAGTCTAGAATATTCAACTCAATTCTCTCTTCATTTTTTAAAATATTGAAGAGGGGAGAGAATAATTCTTGATAGTGTCACTACTTCATGGATTTTACAAGCCCAAACTAGTACATGCTCGCTTATGTTTTCATATTTTCAGTCTGAAAACTCCGAAGAAGACTCTAGGGGGGTTCTTTTTCATACAACTTAGTCTCCTAGGTACGGAAAAGTATAAAACAATCTATAGAGGAACTCTCTTATCTCTTGAAGGACTAAGGTATACATTTTTTGTACTTAGTTGGAAAGGTCTAAAAAAAGGGGTAAACTATCACCAAATTGACACACTTTGAAAAGAGGCAAATGGCTCTAGTTTAATGAGTGTGAAGGAAGGAAAGATCACTTGGAAAGAGCCATTTGATTACAAGAAATGGGGCTTACAATAGTAAACTCGATGATTTGTTCTTTATCTTTTAGCGAGAATGACAAAGACATAAAGTACGCTCATAATATTTTTCATATTTAGGTCCAGATCATGAAAAAGAGAAAACTAAGCTCATATTGGGTGTTCCTTTTCCATAAGGCTAGTCCTTTAGGTCCAAAAAAGTGATAAACCTATGCCTGAGAATACTCTTCTCAATTCTAAAGAAAAGAGAGTACTCCTTTTTCATAAATATTTCACATTGTCTGAAAAAGTGATAAAGTACCACCGATGTGGATGCCCGTTACTTATTCTTAAAGAGTCTAAAAGAACAAGTTTACTCTGCATTCAAGTCTATTTTGAGGAGTCAGACCTAGGCCTAAAGAAACTTCATAAGGGAGGGGAGCCTTATAAACAAGGATATCTCACAAAAAGATGCGAAATGAAGGCACATTTTGTTGTGAAAAACTACTAGGAAGGCTCCCACCAACCTACCACAACTGCGACAAGGGTACCAAAAGAAAATAAAGTGTTCTAAACTAGGGTACCGATGAAAATGAGGCCCTATCCATGGAGGAACAATGATGCAGGTGAGGTAAAAAAATGGCTTAACACCATAGTCCGTGGTCAAAGACATAAGCCTAGGGTTAAAAGCAGATAAGGTATAGATGAAAAAGTACGTATGGAGGACCAAATCCTACCCTATATGAGCAGATAACAACTTCTTAAAAATATTGAACCTGTTGCACTTAGGAAAAAGTCACGGTATTAGTTAACTTACAAAAAATAATTTTTAAATAGACTATAGGTCGAAAAATTTGAAATTTTTCTATATATAGTTCAAAAACAAAAATAAAACACACCATTTGACAATTTACCCAATTTGGCAAGTTTTTAGCTCTAGCTTTCATCTGTTCACCAAGGATAAACCAGTGGACCAAATCAACTTCCATCAGTTGCATGTTAATCTACTCTCCCTTCTGCTTCTTTTCATCAATTCCAATTTTCATTTTTGTGAAAAATTTGTGGTTTGGTGCCCGCCCTAAAATGGTCACGAAGTACACGTAGGGATTCCACTATGGCACTCGCATACATGCATTTCATATGTGACTTGCTCAAAATAAATAAACGTATGACACATGATGTGATTAAAGCACAATCGTGTGTTTTACGCGACCTATAAAAGCTTGCAAATGGCCAAAATTGAAGGAAATCAATGGGTTATAATGGTTAATGGGAAGGTGCAAGATGGTGCTAAAATGGAGGGAAAGAGAGCACAAAGATGTGGATTGAGAAGCTCTAAGATATGCCCCAACATTACATGCTTTACAAAAATGTAGTTTATTGAAGTTCTTTTGTACCTACAACATGAGGGCCAATGTCCATTTACTGGAACATCTGATTAGTTACTGGGATCATGACTTTGGTGTATTTGATCTTCAAGGGGAGATATTGGAATTAACAGTAGAAGACATGTACTTTATTATAGGTATTTCCTGCAAAGGTATTCCCATGAACCTTGAAGGTACAGGTAGAGGTGGTGACCCTATGAGTGTTGAGGACTATGTTGGCACTTACTGCCCACCAGGAACGCAGAAGAAAGGATCATGCATTCCTATTGTTCACATAACTGACTTTCCATTACAGATAGTGGTAAGTACTATGGTGAGAATTGTTGTATCTTCTTCATTGCATCTATCTACTCGGACTAAGATGAGCATTGTAGTGAAGTGTATGTAGGGGGTAGTATTTGACTGGTGTTGGGATATGATCCCAATTATGAGGAAGCATCTCTTTGACTACAAGAGAGTATGTAGAAAGAAATTTTGGTACTCAATTATATTAGTGGCCGCATTCTTCTTTAAGAGAGTTCCTTCTATTATCCGTGCAGTTGCACTACCACCATCTTCTCCTCACCAGCCTAGAGTAACCAGGTGGGGTGAGGTATTCCTCTGTCAGGGTGGCAGAGGATCTATTTAGAGTGTCTATGATGATGAATTTTATTTGTGGTGGGAGCGGAAAGTACCAGATCTCAAGTAGTGTTCATACGCTAGATTAGAATTTTGAGGAGATAATTATCTAGTCCTCTTGCAAGGGGAGGCATGGGGAGAGCTAGGTATTTTTTATCTTTTTATGTTATTTGATTTTTATGAATTTTAATCATAAATTTATATACATATGTATAATATTTTTGATCTATTTTTAAATTTTTGAATGCATATATTGGACTTGTACATCCCAATGGAAACCCTAGGAATTTTGTACATCCCACACAGGGTGGGGACCAAAGTATAATTAGAGTACTAGAGGGGAAGATGCCAGGATAACCCAAGGGGTTCCTACTATGTGGATTAATAAGGTTCCCGTTATGATGTGGGAGTTTTTAGTAGGGATTTCGACCACCTCGATACACCTATTGAAGCAGGTAGCCAGGGATGTTTTACATTACAAAGAGGCCTAGGAGGCATCCACAGCTGAGGAGAATGAGGAGAAGGCTTATATCTATAGGCATATTTATGGATTATGATCCTATTTTTTTTATATTTATACATTTGTGATAGGATCTTCGGATCAAGACTCGATCTATCTATGGACAAATTTTTTCTGGTTATTTACATGTGTCTCAAATGTATCTGTTATGCTTATTTTACAAAATATGTGTTAAGTGCCAATCTAGAATATAGTTCGCATAAGGATCAGTAATTGTATTTTAATTTCTTGGAATGTTATTAAATAAAAAATAATCAAAATTTATTTCAAGTAATCTAACCTGCAAAAACTAACCTAACAAAGTAGGGTTTCACACCCAATAGTCCCCATTGAGTTGGGAAACCACGAGTTGAGAAGCAAGTATCACCTCCAACCGAGTAATGCCACGTGACACAACATCGCATAGAAACTAAATGAAAACCTTGTTCTTGGCCACATTGTTAGTAGTAGGACCTAAGAAATCACCTCCATAGGTAAATAGTTGTCTTTAGGGTGAATAAATGACCTATGCGGTTGAAGCTAGGTTACAAGTATGGAGACTATCGCCATCTACAAAACCTATGAACCACTCAGCTATGATTTGTAACAGCTAACAAAATGTATAATAAAAACTAACCAACTAATTATTGTACATAAAATACATACAATAAAAATACAAGAAAAATCACCAAGACTAAGCGTAGTACTTCTTCAAGTAGAGCCCGTTTCTAAAATAAAATAAAAACCTATTTCAAAATCAGTTAATTCATATACCCCTTTTTTCAATACCTTTGACTCGACGTAGGGACCTAAACACATGGACTTGAAATTTTCTTCCCCCAGAGGTTCTTTTTCCTGATCCCAAAGCAAGACAAGTTCCCCTTTAGAAAAAACCCTTGGATTAACAGCTTTGTCATACTGGTTTTTAACCCTATTCTGATGAGCCTAATTTGCTATCAATGCATCTCTGCGTTATTCATCCAACTCTTCTAAGTGTAGTAAACGTTCTTCTAGTTCCATGGTGTTAGGGAGTACATGAATGGCTATCTTAAGGGATGGAATTTTGCATTCAACCAGAGTGACTACTTCCACCCCGTGAACGATTTGGAAAGTTGAAAAACCTGTGGTAGTATTGACATTGATCTGGTATGCCCAGAGTGCAGGATATAGCATGATGTGACAATTTGACCAGCTTGCATCAATGGTATGTCTCATAATGGTCTTCAAAATCTTATTTACTACCTCTACTTAACCATTCTCCTATGGGTAGAAGGAATATGAGTGATCTTTCTTGAACCCAAGCATAGTAGTTAGCTTGGTCATCATACTATTCTAAAAGTGAATGCCATGGCCAATGGAAATATCTTTTGGAATATCAAAATGAGTAATAATCTAACTGAATATAAAGAAAGTTGTCATTTCTTCATTTTATTTGAAGGTAGGAATTACCTCTGCCCACTTGGTATAGTAATCAACAACGATAATGAGATATTTGTTCCCCCCAGCCGAAACTGGGTTGCATGTCATGCAATCCAACCCCCACTTAGTGAAGGGGCCTACTGCAACAATGACAAACAATAGAGCAGGATTTGACTACAATTTCCTGGTCTATATTTGACACAGATGACAGTGCTTCACAGTCTCAACATAACGCGTCGAGAACTAAAACTCTACACAGGTATCCAATCCCCCTTGAAGATAATCTCTAAATATCATGGGCCAGAAATAACCCACACGTAAAATGTTCTGGTTCGTTGCTAACTTAGATAAATGACCCCCACACGCTCTGCTATGGGAATCATTTAGGACATTCTTAGCCTCCTCATGGGTGAGGAATCGATGTAGGATAGAATCTACCCCTCTATGGTATAAAGTATCACCAATGATCAGGTATTTTTTTGCATGCGTATGCAGTTGACGTCGCTCTTCTTTTGAGAATGATGCATGACAATTCAAAGTCTAGAGATATATAAGGATATATCCATACCAGGGATCAAAGATGGAAATCAGAAATATATACTAATTTGGGAATCAGTATTCTTCAACCACTACACTTTCTTTTGTAGGAAATTCTGAGATAGGCTCTGCAAAAACTAAGGAATTTTTGGATTTAGCAGACTGAAAATCCCAATCAAACTCTTGAAGAATGACTATCCATTTGTTGAATTTTCCCTCAATTATGCATCGAGACAAAACATATTGAAAAGGATTAACATCTACCACCATTGTAGTTTTCCTCAGTAAAATGTAGTGATGCAGCCTATGAATAACATAAACAACTGCCAATGCTAACTTCTCGACGTGGGAGTATGTAAGTTCAGGACCAGCTAATGCATGACAGAGATAATAAATAACATTCTCTTTGATCTTGTCATCGTCCTGAACCAATAATACCCCAATGGTTGACTCGGATGCAACCATATACGATATAAAGTATTTAGAGTAATATGGTGGACATAATAAGGAAGCTAATAACAAATATTTTTTGATGCCATGAATGTAAGTTGTGCAGTCTCATCCCATACAAATGGAGTGTCCTTCTTAAGCAGACACATGAAACCCTTAGTTATCTTGGCATAATTTACTATAAAACATCAAACAAAAATATATTCCCCTTAAAGGATATGAAGTTTCCTGATAGACCAAGGAGGAGGCAGATTTACAATGGCCTCTACTTTTAAAGATCCAACTAAATTCATTTATTTGACACTATAAATCCAAGTAGTCTTCTCGACTCAATGTAGAAAATGAACTTGTGGGGATTCAAGCATATTCTGTAATGTCTACATCGTTCAAAAACTAAGCGAAGTTGATGTTGATGGTCTTTCCTCTTGCGAGAATGGGCAGGCATATCATCAAGGTACGCCTTGACAATATTTTTAATGTCGTGGAAGGAAAATTTCATTTCCTGCTGAAAGGTAGCCCCGACATTTTTCAAACCAAAGGGAATTTTCTTATACACGAAGGTACCCCATGGAAAAATAAAATTCATTTTGTGTTGGTCTTTCGACTTGATTTGGATTTGATTGTATCTAGAAAAACCATCCATAAATGAAAAAGATTCCCTACCCACATAATCATCAATAATTTAATCTATAAAGGGCATGGGGTAGTTGTCCTTGTGACACGCTTTATTTAGGTCATGAAAATCAGTGCATAAGCATATTTTCCCTTGTTTCTTATAAAAAAGAATGGGATTGGATACCCATTACGTCAAAGCAATTGGGTAGATAATTCCAACTTTTCACAACTTTTCCACTTCATCCTTAATGACTGCTGCTTTATGTAGATTAACAGGTCGAAGATTTTGTTGAACTAGTTTAGCATCAGGATAGGTTCAAATTTCATGTTCTATGATCGATAGATCAATGCCTAGAATCCCCTAATATGACTAGAGAAACACGTCGCACAATTCCTTAAATAAGGCAGCATATATGGAAATCTCTTCCAGATAGTAGTTTGCACCGATATGCACACTTTTGATGATGTCAGGGTTTGCAATGATGCTGATAGAAATGGTAACAAAGATGTTTTCCATATTCCCCTCAGCAAATATTCCCTCCTTTAGAAATACATCAACATCTTATGCCAGTCTCATGTGGAACTCTTTGTTTTCAATTCTACTCAGTTTTGGAAGAAAGTAGGATTTGTGGTGAAGATATTCACAAAACGTATCTTTCCTACTCATGGCTTCCAAAATTGATTTATTCGAAGGAAAAACCATGTCTAAGCATTCATACGAATATAATGAGTTCTCTTCCCAAGCAGGAAGATAAGCTTCTTCCGACTCCTATGAGACTGCAGAAGGAGTCATGATAGCATCAGTAGTGGTGTTAACAACAACTTAATAAGCCACTTCCACCACCGATAAGGGAACCTTAGGTTCATAATGGAAAGGAAGAACCCAAGGATCCATTCTGTAAAAAACCATCATGATAGACTTCCCTACATTGGTAGAACCTAGATAGTTTATAGGGGTTGGGATATCAAATGTTCCCATTAATGTTGAATACATTCCAACTCCCATGCTCTCATTATCCGGTTTAAACTGATCAACCAAAGGTACAGTGGACTCATTAGTTTCCAAACGTCCCTTCCAAGTGAAACTGAGCTCATCAACACTAACCAGCTTCCCTTCATTTGGAAAAACCACCACTCACAGAACAGCCGAGGAAATGGCACACATGGCGTAAGTTTGATTTCTCCCTAAAAGAAAGTTATAATACAAAGGATATTCAATCACCTCTACTTCAACAACCACTACCTTCCCTTCCATCTTAATCTCAAAATCTGGTAGGATACGATGTGGACTGAAAGACCTTTCGTTGAAAGAAGTAAGTAAGGTATTTGATGGAACTAGCTTTGGGGAACCTAAATCCTTCTAGCAAGAAATTGACATTACACACGTGGAAGCACCTTCGTCAGCAACTGTGCGTCCAATGGTTTTTCCACCATGAACGATATCTACTAGCAAATCCACATGATATGGTATGAGAATCTTAACATCTAACATATTAAACTTCTTCAAGAGGCCCGATGAATCCATACTACCTAAAGCTGCTAAGAGGGAATCCCATTGAGTAGGACAACTCTGTAACACTTCCAACATTGACATTGCACATGAGGTTTGAACCAAATATTCAACCATAGTGAAGTTGGAAGCATCCCTATATTTATGATTGTGATATGATTTTTTAAAGACACCTTTCATTATCTTAGGCATTGGATCAACAGGTTTCTCCATAGTGAGAGGGTTAGAAGTTTCATCAGTTGTCTTACCTTCTATGAAGCCTCTGCTTCATAATTCTTGTTTCTCATATGGAGTAAGGTGTTTGATTGTACCATGTTGATATAGTTATGATCAATAGGGGAACTAGGAGTGCCCCTGACTACATTAGAAATAGAATCTCCATTCTATCATGGGGGAAATGGATCCTTCAAGATAGTCAGTTGTTTGTTTTTAAGCAACTTATGGGCTTGGTCAATAAGATGGAATTAATGGGTCAGGTGGTCTCCCTGGAACAACTTGCAAGGAAAATTCACCTTATTCTTATCTTTCTTACCCCCATCATCACTTTTCATGGGTTTCATATTGTTTTGATTACCATCACCCTTCTTCCCTTTCTTATTTTTCCCACTGGGTTGCTAGTTTCCCTTCTGAGAAGATTGTGAAAAAAAATTGCAGTTTGAGATGAGGGGTTGGAATCCTTTTCTTCCTCCTCTATAGATTGCTTCACTGACAACTCGTGGAGTTTATTGGCGAGTGACTCTATAGTGGGATAATTAACAGAACCAACCACATCATCAGCATGGGATCCAAGATTTGGTTTCTCAACACTATTGGTAGATCGATGTGCGTCAGGTATAATCGCATACAAGATCCCAAGATCAGAATAAATCAAATCTAACTACTAGGCCTTGAGGATAGACTCTTCTTCTGTGGTGGCCCCCAAAGTGGATATGTCCTTAGATATACAAGGTACTAAATATTTTAAGAACCATTCTAATAAGAACTCAGGGGGTATGGTGGCTTTGATAAGCCTCTTCCATCTTCACCACTCTTGGATGTGATCTGAGATGTGTATGGATTTGTTTTGTTAAAAATTCAATAAAAAATATATGTCGTCATCGTACTCGACAGGAAGCTGGAAGTGGTTAAGAAACACAGTTGCTAAGTCCAAAAAAATGTCATATGTAGCAGAGGGAAGTTCAATATACCATTTTTCTGCCACATGAGTTAAGGTCCTCTGGAACAGCCTCAGCCAAACGAAGTCATAGTTGACTGAGTTTGAAGAGAACCATAAGTGAAAAATGGTTATATGGGCACCTGGATATTTGCCATATTTTCCTTCAAACTTAGGAATGTCTCAAGGTAACTTAATCAGAATAAGTGGCCATGCAGCACTATGCTGCACTGGGTCATTCATCAACTTGGAAAAGTATAGAAAGTTTAAATTTTCTAGGAAGGGATGTTTAGGCCTAACCTAATCTTGAAAAGCATGAGTCTGGGATGTATAAGGACTTTCCCTATGGTTCCCAAACATAAAGGTCAGGTTTCCCCTAGTCGTCGTTTGTGAAGTAGTTGGACTACTTTGAAAAGGATTCCACCCATAAGCTAGTGGATTATTTGTGTGTGGTTCACTATAAGTGGTTTGATCCACCCAAGATGAAACTGGAGTCTAAAAAATAGGAGCAGGTATCCCTCCACTAAAAAGATAAAAGGGAGATCTAATGAAAGGGATCCAAACTGGTGTCTAGAAACCTTGGCCACAAGCATTTATGTTTCCAAATTACATGCCCACATATGTAGGTGTAGGACCTACATAAGGAGTGGATGGGGGCATGTGCCCCCCATTCCATAGGAAACCCTGAGTAAATGAGGAGTATCCTTTTGGACCACTCTGAACAGTATGCATGAAAGAGGGGGAAGCAAAATGTGCACTGGGAATTTCAGTGACAATCCCACTAAAAGGACCTGCTACATTAGAGGAAGTCGGTGGTTGGACCACCCAAATACTTGGTGACAAGGGTATAATAGGTGTACTTGTTATTGGAGTACCAACTAGGGGAGGTGGCACTCCTCTAGCCAAAATGGCTGAAGTGGTTGTAGAAATACCCTCTCCAGAGCCAGCCATAACTTTGCTCACAGGAACACCAATAAGAGGTGAATTAAAAGGAATAACTTGGATGATCACAGGATCATTTAATTTAGTAAGAGGTGGGTTGAAACTCTTTGCAAACTTGTTAGACTACAATTATTCAATCTCTACTACAATTGTATATTCATTATTATTCCTAAGTTCTGGTTCACCTGGAACTTCTCTAAATCCTACTGGTTCAAATGAGTCATTAGTACCTAGTCTCCGCCTTTAAGGGGGCAATGGAGGAAGGTTTTGTAACCTTCTTGACCTACAGAGAGGTTGGTCCTCCATAGCTAAAAATTTGACTGATGCACACCTAAAGGAAAACTAAATACAGACAAACCAAACAACAATCACTAAAAATTTCCTAAAGTCACACAGACACAATAGGTATAATATATGCCTTCCAACGGAAATCTTGGAATGATTAGGGGCTAGGTCCAACAAGTGAAGAACTGGTAGATGGTTACTTGGAGTCCTATGCATATTTTCTTAGGAACAAGAGGAGGAATCACTCAACCAACCTCCCACACTGTCCACTGGGGTTACCTTCCAATTCTGTCCAAGGTATACCAGCAATAGCCTTCCGGTATCACCTGTGTATGATCCCTAGTGTCAAGAGACTAAATGCTACCACAACTACACTAAGTTTATAGAGAAATAATCACAAGTTTAATTCTTATGCATGGGAGGGGTATCAAATCCCAAAACCCTATCAACATCGGCACCGCATGGGTCCCAAGAGGTGGTATTGACAATATCCCCAAGCACATAAAAATCTCGATATACGCTCAAACAAGGAATTAGAGAGTTATCTCCTCAATATAGGTCCTTACTCAGCCTTGTGGTTAACTCCTGTGTGAGAGGATATTTCCAGATGGTCTCATGTAGAGGAGGATTTACCTAGTGAAAGGCCAACTACGTCTAAATTCAAATACTTATGGACAGTTAAAAAATCCCTAGTCCACAAGCATAGCCTGAATTAGTTGATGTATGAACCTAAAAAAAAAGAAACTTACTATTAAATTTTAATTAATCATTATTTTTAATTGGATATTATTAGTCATAGGTAGCAAGATGAAACTGAATGGTGTTATAGAATTAGCAAAAGAAAGAGAAAAATGATGTGAAAAATAAAATTTCAAAGAAAATTGCAACTACTATGCCAATTTTTCTTTTCTTTTTCTTGTAAAATGAAAGCTAATGAATGTTTTAAACAAAGCATGAGAAACTACAAGACTTAATTTTTTTTTTTAAATAATGTAAAGAACACTAGATGCAACCTAATGCAAAAAGTATAAAAAAATTGACTTTTCTTTTCAAAAATTATAAATGCAAATAAATGCAAACTTGAGTAAGTTTTAACAATCTAAACATACAGCAGTAAATGATGCAAGTAGATACTATAATAACAAAATTCAACTTAATAGGAAGAAATTGCACAAAACCAAGACTTGGTGGAACTATCCAATAAAAAACCAATAGATCCAAAATGGAAAGAATTACTTACTCATACCACTAATAGTATGTACAAAGCATAGAGTGTTTCCAAGGACTGATTAGTGACCCAAAAAAAACAAGAACTCAGACTGTTATCTCCCAAATAAAATAAATTTATTTTTGATAGTATGAAGAATTTAAATGATGCAATGAAGGATATGAAGATCACTAACAGTTTTGAAGACCTCTNCGATGGCTTGAGTGAGAATCAGAACATCTCATTAGCCACTGAAAGATGGAAGATAAATGGCGAGTGGAAGACCCCTTTGGTAGTTAGGCATATTGCTAAACTTTTTACTACCATAGGAACATTTTTAGATAGTGATAAGACATGTAGTCCTCTATTTTTCCGCCACTGCGGAGAGGATAGTGGCTAAAGGTTCTGCCACTGCAGAGAATATAGCTGTTAAACGTTCCAATGGTGTGAATATTTGGAGTTTTGATCGCCGACATTGCGGAGTCTTTGTTCACTATGGCGCCACCATGATGAAGGAAATACAGACTAGGAGTTCCAATCGCAGACGAAATTAGTTCAGGACTCAAAAACTTTAAAAAATCGATGAGTTAGTTCTCAAAGGTGCTACAACGACAGAGAATATAGTGATTAAGCATTTCGATTCAGACTTCCAATGACTTCTGACAGCGACGAAATCAAATCAGAAGAACTAAGGATTTAGCAGTAGCGAGGTAAAGCTGAAAGGTGCCAAAATGTAGGTTATATGAAAAAGTAAAATGCCACCAAAGTCAAGTAATAGAAGCCGAAAATTGAAAATACTAAACTATCGGCTAAATAGTTCATTGCAGAGCCGCTATGGAGAAAGACAAACTTACTATGGGTTCCGAAACAATACAGACTCATCAGCATCGGAACTTTAAAGGACTAATGATCGGCCAGCTAGTTCCCTAGGGAGCTACAATGGAGGGAATCAAACTGACTACGGCTTTCGATAGATGACAAGAAACATTTTGATAGCACAACAATAGAAGAAATTCATCGGCGATCGAAAGAACTAAGAACAATAGAGCGGAAAGATAGTTCACTAAGGAGCCACAACTGTAGAAGAAAGATAAACTACAGGGTCCACGAGAAGATGGAAAATTCGGGGTTGAAACTTGAAGACACTAGCCATCGGTGAAATAGTCTACTAAGGAGCTGAAACCGCGGAAGAAAAATAGACAAGGCTTTCGATCAGTTGATAGAAGAGCATTCTGATAGCGCAACAAGGAGAAATCATTGGCGACCATGAAGGTTGAGAGCTACAGATCGGTGAATTTAACACTAAACTCCTCTGCAGTGTCAGCTGCACAGGAGACTAAAGCTCTGATTCACACATCATCAATCAACTTCCACTAGGGTTAAATTTAATTCGTTTTACCTCCAAAACTGTGGCAACATTAAGATAAAGGTTCCGATGCATTATTTACTATGGCTCTTGATTGCCGATGTATTAGTTATAAAGAACACTGATGCTCTGAGATTAGGAGCGCAGAGTGGATAAAATAAGAAGCCGTTGCAACGTTGGTGATCTAAGGAGGGTTGACACTGCGATAACAAAGAGACTTGGGGTGCTGATAGAACAGAGTAAAAAACCTCCGATCAGTGACCACGGCGGTAAATAGTAGAAAATTAGAGCCTTCGAGCACCGAATCTGTGGTGATAAGATAAAGAAAAATCCAGCGGATTAAATGAGGAAAATCACTTCAGTAAATGCAGAGACACTGGTTTTTGGTGGTAATTTCGCAGCAAACTAGTAGTGGTGGTTATCAGCTATCACTTCAGTCATTAAAGGTTCACTCAGTGAACTAGATCTTCACAGTAGATAAAAAAATAGTTAGCAAGGGTTTGAAGCCGTAATGAGGAAAAACTATCCCTTTCAATTATTTTTTGTGTAAACAGATCTGATTTTCAGGATCTGTAAATTTTGTAAAAGGCTATAAAGCCCATGATTATTACATTAATAAAGATTCGAATCTGGGGATTTATGAGCCTATTCGATTATCAAGCATATCATCTGGTTTATTCTAAGTATAAGCTATTTTGTTGTGATTTGTTCAACCATCTCTTTCTTTACTGTGTTTATTTCCTGAATGTGCATTTACGTAATTTTCAGATTTATTAAAGGGTCAATAGCTATCATCCTATTGGTTCTTTAGTGATATTTGATTTATAAACACCATCCTCAGAAGGATTTATCCATTTATATGCATGTTTTATGAGTGTAAGTCTGACAGCCTGGTGAGTTCTCCATCCCTGCACCTTTTTGTCAAACTACTGAATAAGTTGTAAATAAGGGCCTTGTGATTGAGTGAGCTTCATGCATGTCTTGAGAGTGAGAGGTTATATAGGTTATCCAGCTTGATCCAATTCAGAAAAAACCCAAAAAAATAATTTAAGTTACCAGGCATCCTCGAGCTACAACCTAGAGGAGTTTGCTGAAGATATAACAAAGTGGTGTCATTGCCGGGGAGAGGAGACTGAAAATTAGCTTCCCTGGGATATGACATAAATCCATGCTTTGATGATAGACAAGGCTTGGACATTATTACGGTTGTAATCATCTATATGGTGACTCCATTAATATAAGGTGGCTTCAAGAAGACCAAGTACCAGAGAAAACCCAAAGGGGCCACCAGCAACACCCATTTCAGATTCAGAAGAAATCTTGAGGAAAGCGAGGGCTTTACTAAGATAGACCAGCAGTGCTGCAAAAAACACTACATTAGGTATTTCAAGAAATCTTTTTGCTAATATTTCTTCTGCTGAAACTTTTAATTCCCAGAAATTTTTAGATACATCAAAAAAATCGAGGGTTTGGGCATCTTCAAGCACTGCTGCTTGTGAAGATCCAATCCCTGGTGACTCCACTAGGACAAGTATACCACCGCCTTCTCATAAAATATTTTCATTAGTGCCTCCTTCCACATCCCTGTCCATAGCTATTTCCAATATGGCTACCCCTCAATTGTCCAAGATGGAAAGGATCTTGGTAGCTAGGTATTCACCCCTAATTCTACTAAATACTCTCCCAGCCATGCCTACCGGGGATTACCTCCAGTATATGCCTAAGTTTACAGGGGAAGGGGATTTCACTACTGAAGAACATCTAGAGGATTCTAATAGCTATGCTGAAAATATAAATATAGAACAAGAAGATGTAAGGACCAAATTTTTTGTGCAAATCCTAGATGACCTGGATAGAAAGTGGTTTAAGGAACTGCCTGCTGAGTCAGTGGCAGGCATAGAGGCCTGCTGGCAGTCAGCAACAACCCCTTCATTTTTTCTGTTAAGATGAAAATGATCAGCTCTCTTCTATGATTTACCTTTTAAAGATTATAAAAGAGTGCCTTCAAGATCCTCGATTCTGAAGGTACTCTCAATTATAGAAGAGTTAAGAGTCATATTAGAAATTTATGAAAACACTTTCATAAATTTGACAAATCAGTAGCTGTCAGTCTTGTAAATTTTATATATGATCAATTTTATCATTAATTAATTCATTTGATTATATATATTGATTTAAGAGATTTAAAAGTATAGTATGCTAATTAGTTTTTAATGAAGATACATTTTGAATTTGTTTGGAACTTGGTTTTTGATAAGATATTTACTATTATAAGTTCTTGAAATCCTTATAACTAAAGGTGATTTATTAATTAAAAATATTTTCATTAAACCTAAGGTTCAGATTTCACATATAACTTAATATTTAATATCATATCATTGCTTTGTAAAAATTGTACATATATAACACAAAATAGCGAGAGTGCAAATAAATGTATATTATTTCAAAATTTTCATGTCCCTACATAAATATAAACATAATAGTTTTATGAGATTTATATCCTATCACATCTAGTTTTGGGTCATAAGTGATTAGGATTTCATAAAGTATTTAAAACTATATTTCGAAATAAAACTACATATATATATATATATATATATATATATATATATATATATGGTTTGAGTGTGAATAGTGATCATTAGTTAGTTGCATTTCAGAAATCTTAAGAACATTACAGATTATTATGATAACTCCACATCATCCTATTAATCAACACGACTGCCTTCCACATGTAATCTGGGTTGATTATCAATTGACGGTTATAATTAACATACATGATTCATATGGCTAAATGGACAACATCTGCTACAAGGATCACAACATAAATATTGAATTCATATTGATATGAGGATTTAGTTAACACCTATCAATCTAATTGACAGCTGTGGGTTTAATGATGAAAACGTATCAGTAGAATTCAATTTCATATATGAATGATAGCCATTCCCATTCATGATGTTATACGAGCCCATCATTCTAGACTAGGTGTCATTAATGTTTTGATTTATAATCCCTGAATCGAATGATTTCTGATATGAAGGATTAGTTAGAGTTTGAAATTTTCTTTTCCATACTGCTTTATGAATAATTTCAGTTATTCGTGGCTAGTCTGTCCATTTATCATAGCGAAAACACTGGCTGTTGTTCTCATCATCTCCAAATTTGGTTAACATGGCCAAAATTGGGGTTATCATCTCTATCACGTATGAATCAATTGAGGATTGGACATTTCACGTAATGCCTTATACTTGGGTGCCTATTCCTTCAATTTTCATGACTTCATTTGTTTCAACCCATAACCAGAGTTGTAGTGAGGAAACAATGGCTCCTCTCAGCTGATTTGAAATTTCAGGACCTAAGTTGGTTGAAGCCGACGAGAAAGCTGCTCTATTATTTGAAAAGATTGGATGGGGTCAGTTTTTCAGATGTTTTAGTGGCCATAACGTGGAGGTTACCAAACAATTTGCTATGATTTTTAAGGAAAATGTAGCTCAGATTAGGGATTTCAAGTTTATAATTGATGAAGATAAGATTGTAGAAGCTACAAAGCTTCCTCAAACTAGAGAGTGATGGTTTAAAGGGGGAATGGTTGATAAGAAGAAATGTCAGTCCTTACTATTTCCCTTACCTACCAATGCAAAGTTGAATATTGGGGTTTCGGTTAAATTTTTAAAACCAAAATGGCGAGCATTTTATGAAATCCTAGTCAGGTATGTATCTTGTGATGGCCGATTTTCTCATCTACATTATTATCATCTACGACTACTGTTAGCATTGAAAGGTTCTAAGCTCAATCTTCCATTTTACTTATTGCAAAGTCTAAAGAAAATGGCACATTTGGTGCAAAATACCATAGGTAATCCTGATAGGAGTTTGTTCCACCATGGTCTAATTAAAATTTTAATCCAGCATCAGCTATCTCTTAGCTGTAAATCTTGGGATGATTTTTTTGTTGAAAGTAAACTTCGGCCAACGCAGTATTGGCCAAAATCTCCCCCTAAAACTCATAGGAAGTGTAAAGCTCCAGTAAAATCCAAAGTTGATGATGTTCATAAGGCTGAGTTAAGGGATAAAGAACTATATGAAGCAAATCCACCTATAGGTACTTGTAATAGTAATGATGGAATTGTGAAGGTATCTCCCTGTCACGGTGAGACAACCATGGGCCAATCCCTATCTGACAAGCGCTTCAGTACACCTACAAAGATGAAGGGTAGATTAACCAAAAATGAAGATGTTGATGCTGTTAATTATGAAAACCCCTTTGAGTTATGTACTCCTCGAAAACATGGTGATGAATCCATGTGAAAACTTGAATAGTTAGCGTAGGTGTGTTGTGACAAAGGGGGTTTTGAGCCAAAAGGTCTTGCATTTGTTCATTTAAGAAGAATCACTAGAAATATGAATACCACACCTACATCCTCTGTTCCTGCAAGCACTCAACAGAAAGCTCGACCAATGATTGTCCATCTTGAGGATGATGTTCCATCTTTGGTTCCCAAAAACACGCATATAGATGAACCTATTCTCATAGATAATAATCATGAAAAATCATTGGCCAAAGACATTATGGAGTCAGGTAAGTTTGAAAATGCCCCATCATGTATGGATGCTTGTGGTTCTGGCCCTGAGCCATCGTTTATGAGCATTCCATCACCGGATCAAGATGTAAATAATCTCGATTCTTCTCAATCAGATGATTCATGTCATGATAAGGAATAAGAAACCCTCCAACAGGTCCTTGACAGAGTATATGAAACCAAAATCGCATAATTGAAAAATGAACTAAAATAATGTCAAGCAAACGCAGCCTTGAAAGATGAATAAAATAAAACATTCAGGGCAGAATTACTAAATTGGGTTAATAGATGGAAGGACATGAACATCAAGAAGAATCGATACAAGAAAGACAAAAAATCAATGATAGACACAAACCAGCACTTTCTTGAGCAAGTAGATCAACAGAAGCTATTAATCATCAGGCTCAAAGCTAAACTTTTTGAATCCAGAAGAGTGATCAATTTACAAAGTAGAATCTGATGTTGTTTCTATTTTCGGTTATATGGTTTATCTCTCCGTCGACAGGTAATAAAATATTTTTAAGAGCATACCTGCAAAATCGTAGATTTTGCAGGCATGCATATAATTTATAGGTTTTATTGTTATTTCTGTTGAAATTGGTTTTAATAAGATTCTTATGTTTGTTTGAACAGGTGCACATGGTATCACTATCCTCACCAAATACAGGATTTTTCGGATCACAGTTGGTAGACGTTGATGCTTCTTGAAGATTGGGATTTCAAAATAGTCACGAACATGCCAGTTCCCTTAAATCAGGAGATGATAAAGGCTAGTCATTTTATTGACTTTTTTTATCCTATAGTAATATTTGTGACAAGTGTCTTTTGAAGAGATTCGATGCACTTTAATAGGGATAGGCATCCTATGGTATTGAATATAGCATTTATGAAGAAACTGAATTGAAAGACTCGTGGGGTTATATATAAACTAGTAATTTTTATGCACAGGGAGATGGAGTAGTTGAAGAAAACATCATTGAAACATTATTTTACTAGTTTTATCCATTACTGAGGTTTTATCTTCAGAGGTGGAATGTGAATGGAAATTCTCAGACTAGTATCATTGATCGGTATTATTTTGATACTTTTATAATATATTTCAATATATCATCTTCTAGTTATACTATTAATGCAGTATACTTGGTTATGCTTGTATTCATTATCTGATATTACACTCTATCAACACAATAATCCTATTTGAATTAGTATGTTATTATAATTGAATTAATCAGTATTTTTATTGAAAATTCGAGACATAATAATATACATATTTATGTTTGTTTTGATCTCATTTGTATTTTTGCAACGTTTTCATCATGAACATTATCTTCTATTCAAATATTTAATGTTGTTGATTAGTTGTTAATTAATTAAACATTCGAGAAAATTTTAAAGTAATTTCTTATTTCAATTTTTCTGTCATGGTAAATATATACTAGAATGATTTAGCATATGTTGTTTAAATATTTTCATTTAAATATTACTCATTTATCTTTCTGTTCACTTGAAATATTAATTGATAATTAATATAATATTCAAATTGCTCTCAGCTGGGATAGAATAATTTAGTTAGTGTTATTTTAGTATAGTTTACATTTAACAATTGTTAAATAGAATTAGGTTAATTTTAGAATAATTATAATATTCTATTGAAAATTTCTAATATTCAAATACCAAAATCCTCAAAATCGAAGACTTTCAGTAAGAAAGCAAATTTAGGATAATTTAAGTCTTAGAAAACTAATTTTAGGGTTTATTTAAATAGAAATAAGATTAGGATAAATTTTTACTGAATTTAATTTCTCAAGAGAAAAATTCAGTTGGTAGCAGGACCATAACCTGCGATATTTTGCTATCTCAAACACACCGGAAGCTTCTTTAAGCGACTTGTGTGGGACTAATCTCCTTAGTTGGCCTAGGTCAGAAAATCAGGCCAATAAATGGCGCTAGAAGGAGGGCTTGTTAATGATTAATGGTAGGTAAAGCTAATGATAAATTTTCAACCAGTCAACATCCTCCAGAAGTCAGTAGATCACCATTTATAGAAAATGTTAGGAGCATCCTTGAATGTGATCATATCACATCCCGATTTACTCCTGAACAAAGTACTCAAACTTTAGAAGAATCATGACATATTCTTACAAGAGCATATGCTAATCAACTTGGTGTATCTCCAATAGATTATGGTCTACCTAGGAAACAATGACATAAACCACAATTGAACATAGTTACTCAAGATTTGGTAGAAGCTAATAGAACTCCACGTTATCAAATTAGAAGTCATCAGAGACAAACTACTCAAACAAACACTGCTAGAAGACTGACTTTAGTAGGTGGTTTTGATCAACCACCTTCTCCTCAAGAATCATGACCTGATAGTCCAAGATCATCCAATCCAGGGAGTTCTTCAGGTTCTGAGAGAATTCATATGGTGGGAAACATACCTATGGGAGGAGGAGCTAATCCTCCACCTAATCCACAACTCCCTTGGTTGAGAACAACTGTTGTAGCTATTCCTGTTCTACAACATCCTTTGCCTAAATATTCAGATAAACTTCTTCCTAAGTTTAACCCAGATGACAAAGAACTTGCAGAGGTGCATGTAGACAAATTCATGTCAGCTGTTCAAACCATGAATGTTCATCATGAAGATGTGGTTTTCTAGTTATTTCCTCTAACTTTTGAAGGAAGAGCCTCTACTTGGTACTTTTCATTAGTACAAGGATCAATTACAACTTGGGGAGAATTTAATAAAGCTTTCTTAGATAAATTCGGGGAGGATAAAACACATGCTCTTCTAGATATGGATTTATCTTGGATTAAAATGGAGTCTAAAGAAAGAATTAAATATTTTAACTAGAGGTTTCTTACATTAAAAAAAAAATTCCAGTTGCTTCTCAACCACCCGAGGATATAATTTTTGAAAATTATACTTCATCTTTACCAAAATATTCTGGGATGTTTGTTAAGAGAGATGGTAAAACAATGTTGGTAGAAATTTTTGAGGAAGCCATTAAAGTCGAGAAGGATTCTATGTCCTATGAACCAGAGAGAAGTGGGAAATCTGATACTTTCCCTCGTAGGAAGATCGAAAAACCTAGTTTAGAAAAAGATAAATAATTTGATGTAGAACACCTGCAAAATGCTATTCGGACATTAACCAATGAAGTTGTAGGATTAATGAAAAACAATTCTGAAGCTTCTTCTTCTAGAGGATATTTCAGAAATTAGTTTAGACAAAATCTGAATACAATTAATAAAACAAATACACCGCCTGATATATCAGTAAATGCAGAAATTTTTAATACAATTCGAGTTGTTTTATCCGTATCAGAGATTCCTTCAAATCAAGAAATAACTGAAAATAAAGAAGAAGAGGAATCAGAAAATGATGAATAATCAGAGGAGCCTCAATAAGTTAATGGTCATTTTTGGGACATTCTTGTAAAAGAATATGAGAGTAAAAGTCCACCTAAAGGAAAATATGCCTATAATACTCGTAGTAGAACATTCGTAAACACTCCTGGAGCTTCATCAAGTTCTACTCTGAGTAATGACAACAATAGTTCACAACCTAATGAACAAACTCAATCTAGCAAGCAGACTCAATCAACAAAAATTACTCAGCCCATTCAAAATGCTCCAAAATTAGATTTACAATATGATATAATTGAAGATTTAAAGAAGACACATGCAAACATCAGTATGTACGATCTTCTTCAAATTTACCCAATGCCTAAGAATCATGTTATAAATCCTGCCATGAGTTCAATTATTCCTAATGTGAAACAAAATTTTGTTGCAAACAATGCTAATGATGATTTAACATCAACTGATAAAGGAAAATCAATGGCTGACAAAGCCTCGCTAATAGGAAAGAATTCTAAATAAACCACGCCTCCATTTTTACTTACCTTTGAGATTTTCAATAGGAACATTCACAATTGCATGGTTGATTCCGGAGCATCCTCCAATGTGGTTCCTTTATCGGTATGCAAAAGGTTGAATGGAAAATATGTTCCATCAAATTCACAAATAACTCAATTGGATAGGACAAATGTGAGGGTTGTAGGAGAGATGAAAGATGTTTTAGTCAGGTTTTCTTGTAACCCTTCAGTTTTTCAAATTATAGATATTGTTGTTGTAGATATTCTTGATGCGTATGGGCTATTTTTAAGTAGAGATTGGTCTCAACAATTAAATGGATTCTTTGCCACAGATTGGTCAACATTATGGTTACCTAAGAATGGAAAGTAAAATCAAATAAAGATAAATAGAGAAAGATATATGAAACATACTGTGACAGAATTACATGATCCTAGCGAACCAGTTTTATTTTCAGACTCCATTATGGGGAATTACATGTATGAATTGGGATTTGGTAATTTTAAAGCTGAAAATTCTATTTTTCTAAAAATAAACAGCAATAAAAAATTAGAAATGTGACATCTATTTCTCCTGACTCTCCATTCAAGGAAATTATTAATGATGTAGATAATCTTAATACTATAAATATTATAGAAAGTAAAGTAGTTGTTAATAGTTCTACTTGGAATTTATATTTCGATGGTGCGAAATCTAAAGAATGAGCCAGAGCTAGTTGCCTGTTGGTAGACCCTCAGGGAAATAAAACATGTATATCTTGTAGAATGGAATTTAATTGTACAAACAATACTGTGGAATATGAAGCTTTAATACAGGGTTTGAAAAAAGCAATTGATTTGGATATCAAAGTGTTAATTGCATATGGTGATTCCGAAATCATCATCAGACAGGTCCGTAATTCTATTCACTTCCTTTTTGAACATTTACAGGATTATCAACGAGAGGTATGGAACCTCATTTCACATTTTGATGCATTTAACATAATTTCAGTTCCAAGAGCTCAAAATCAAGAAGCAGATTTATTAGCAAATGTAGCATCAAAATTAATTCCATCAAAAAATCTTACACCATATTTCTTTTCAGTGGAATTGATTTTTAGGCCTTCTATACCAGATAATATTTTTAACTGGTGTGTGTTTGATAATGATGTATAGGTGATGAATTTTCTAATGAATGAGGATACCTTTAAAGATTCAGCCATTGATGAAGTTACACATGACGAAAATCTGCAGGATTTTTCGGTAATAAATGATTTTTGTTCAGTTGAAAAATCTTTCGAAAAGGTAAAAATGATCCCTAATTCAGTATTAAGATTAGAAAAATTCTTTGATATTCAAGATAAATTTAGATATGTCCCTAACTGTAAAACCAATAGCTCTTAAATGAAATATGAAAGCATACATTTAGGAACAGAACTGAATCCCCAAACTATAAATCTAGGAATAAATTGCAACCCCACAAAAAAACAACATTTATAAAGTTGTTTAAAGAATTTAAGGATGTCTTTGCATGGAAATATGATGATTTGAAAAACTTCAACACACAAGTCATGCAACACATAATTCCAATTAAACAAAAGTCAAAACCTTTTCAACAAAAACTAAGGAAATATCACCCATCACTAGAACCAACAATTAAGAAGGAACTAAATAAACTGTTAGCTCCCAGGATTATTTTTCCCATCAGCCATACTCAGTGGGTAGCCAACCTAGTTCTAGTTAGGAAGAAAAACGGAGATATTAGATTATGTGTGGATTTTAGAAATCCTAATATGTCTTCTGAAAAGGATAATTACCCAGTTCCTCCCATGGAACAAATTCTTCAAAAGGTGTCTGGGTCTGAGATACTGTCACTTCTTGATGGCTTCTCAGGATGCAACCAAATATTGGTTTCCCCAAATGATCAATTGAAAACAACTTTCAGAACTCCATGGGGAACATATGCTTACTGTAAGATGCCCTTTGGGTTAATCAATGCTGGGGCAACTTTTCAACGGGCAATGGATATTGATTTTAGAGGCTTAATTAATCATTAAGTAGTTGTCTATTTGGATGACGTTACTATATATTCTAAATATCGAACTGATCATATTAATCATCTTAGATAGGTATTTGAACGATGTAGAAAATTTGGAATATCCTTAAATCCTTAAAAAACAATATTTGTTGTTTCAGAAGGTATTTTATTAGGTTGTCTGGTTTCAAAACATGGAATCATGATTGACCCCGAACGAAACCAAGCCATTTCAAAAATAACTTACCCTTCTAGAAAGAAATCAATGCAATCATTTCTTAGTAAAATAAATTTTGTTAGGAGATTCATTCCCAGTTTCTCTGAAATCATTCGTCCTTTACAGAAAATGATTAAGAAGGATGCTATTTTTAATTGGGGAGAAAGTGAAAAAGAGTCATTTCAAAAAAATTTAGAAGCCATTTCAGTAGCTCCTAGCCTTTTAAGCCTAGATTTTAACAAATATTTCATATTGTATACTTTCACTTCTGACATCTCATATGCAATTGTTTTAACCAAACTAAATCAGCAAAATAATGAAGTGCCAATCTCCTTTATGAGTTCAAATTTTAAAGGTGCCGAGCTTAATTACCATGAAGTTGATAAGCAAGATTTTGATGTTTTTAAAGCTGTCAAACACTTTCGTCCATATTTATTGAAATCTAAAACAAAAGTAATAGTCCCTTATTCCTCAGTCAGAAATTTGTTAGTGCAAAAAGATTTAGGTGAAAAAAGAGCACCATGGATGACATCCCTTCAAGAGTATGACTTAGAAATTAAACCTTCAATGATAGTCAAAGGTCAAGGATTATGTAAATTAACTGCTGAAGCTGCTCATCTACCTAATGATAACGCTGAAGCTGTCATTGATGAGGTTTTACTTACAAGGAAAATCTACTTCTATCCTCCACCACAGGATTCCTGGTATACAGACATAAGAATACTTTTGGAAACAAGAACTACCCCTAATTACCTAGAACCGAGGAAGAAAAGAGCACTTAGATTGAAATCTGCTCCTTATTTATTAATTGATAATATCCTTTTTCAGAAAAATTCAGGTGGAGTATTGCTTCGATGTCTAGACAAAGATGAAACAAAAGTAGTTCTGAAGGAGTTACATCTTGGACCAGCAGGAGGTCATTTTGGTGGAGAAACTACCGCGCATAAGATTCTTAGGGCTGGCTATTATTGGCCTACCTTATTTTGAGATTCCTATACTTTTGTCAGAAAATGTCAGGAATGTCAACTTGTTGCGAGAAGGGTTAAGAAACCTTCTTTCCCTTTACAACATGTTTCAGTAGAACGACCCTTTCAGCAATGGGGTATTGATATAGTAGGACCAATAAATCCTCCCTCATCTAAACAACACAAGTATATAATAACTGCAACTAATTATTTTACTCGTTGGGTAGAAGCTACACCATTAAGGGTTGTAAATACCAATCAGGTTATATTATTTTTAGAATCCTTTATCATAATGAGATGCGGTGTTCCAGATTCCCTTGTCTTTGATAATGCTACATATTTTTCATCAGTTGAGTTAACTCAATTTTCCTTAGAGAAGGGAATAAGAATCAAATATTCGGCTAACTACCATCCTTATGGAAATGGTTTAGCTGAATCAATAAACAAAAATTTATTGAAAATTCTCAAAAGAACTATTTCAGCTCACCATCATGATTGGCATACAAAATTATTTAATTCCCTTTGGGCAGACAAGGTAACTCCTAAAGCTGCAATAGGTAACTCACCCTTCTTCTTAGTTTATGGGACTGAAGCTATTTTACTGTCGAATTTATTTTTACCTTCATTATAGTTAGCTCAGTCTGTTCAAGATGAAGATTGTCCAACAATGAAAAAGAGGATCAATACTTTGTTAAAACTTGAGGAAGGAAGAGGGAAGTCAAAACAACACTTTACAAAACATCAACAAATTGTGAAGTCTTGGTTTGACCAATCTTTAAGTTCCAATCAAGAATTTTAGGTGGGAGACTTAATTCTAAAATGGGATAAAGTTCATGAGGAAAAAGGAGATCATACTAAGTTTCAAAATATTTGGTTAGGTCCCTTTGTTATTGCTAAAAAGATAGGCCCAAGTACCTTTCATTTGCAAACACTAGAAGGTCAGTTCAAAACATTCCCAGTGAATGGACTGATCCTGGAAAAACATTTATGTTGATATTCTAGACCCTAAAATGTATATAATTTGTTTGTTGTTTGTAAATAATTTTATATTTTTGTATAAAATGGTTTATATTTTATAGAATTAAAGGATGATGATAAATTCATAAGGCTTATGTAACTTTCAAACATCATTCCACTATTACAACCAATTCTGATTCTCTTAATCAAATATTTCATTTGCATTAAAGACTGCCAAATTTTTAAAAGTCGACTGAAGAGATAGATGTAAATAAATAAATCTTCTAGTTTAAAAAGAGTCAGTTTGTTCATTAGTTTAAAAATTATGATATTAGATTGCAATCTTTAAAATTTGTTCAGGATGATCAAAGTTTCTTAAGTCTATTTAAAACCTATCATCATTTTATTTATAATTATTACTCAGATTATTCCTCACCCTTTGATTTTTCTTATAATAATTTGGGATAGCTAATTAATGTCTTTTTCGAAACTTGTACTTTGAAAAACTCTTATGGATCTCCACTATCAGTCTTCAAAGTTATTTACAATCTGAAAAATTTTAGAATATGTTCCAGTCAATAAAATGCTAAAATGAGAGACAAAAGGTCTTAGTAATAAGCCGATCTGATCATAATCATAAATATCACTAGTATGACATTATTAGGAAACTAATAATGGCTTTTGATTTCAAAACCAAGGGATAAGGGGTCTCATCACGAGCCAACTGATTCATTTTCTGGTGATATTAATGACTGACATTACCATTTGGTCACCATGTTGGGTAATGATCTCTCATTTTATAAAATTAAAATTTAAAATTTAGTAAACAAACATAATTTTGATTGAAGAATAGGAGGTCTCATCACGAGCCAGCCTAATCATGATCATCACTGCTATCTAGGATAACTTCATTTCTGATCACTAGGGTGATGGATTTTGGTTTAAAAATCAAGAGACATAAGGTCTCATCACAAGCCAGCTTGCTTATTCCAAATAGTTCTCGTGAATGATACTATCACATTTGGACATCATACCTAGATAGTAGTCTTCAGTCAGAATTATTGTTTAAAGAAACGAAAAGAAACGAAAAGAAAATTATTATGTTTATGGAAGAGATTTTGGAAATTTTTCGAAAAAGTAAATTTCTATATCCTATACTGATGGTGTGGATTATTTTTACTATGAAATACTTAGTTTCAATCAGGATATTTCTAATTTTATCTCTAACAAGATCTCTATTTTAAAAGATGGGATATCTCTGAATTGTACTTATGAATATGAATAAGAATAATGGTTTTTATTCAGATAGAGAATTTTTTATTATTTTTAATAGATTTTAAGATTTTGTTTATATTATCATTTGTAAGCTGTATAAGCAGAGATAACTGGTTCGCCCAGGTCGTCACCATTTGTTGGCAGTCAGCAACAACCCCTTTATTTTTTTTGTTGAGATGAAAATGATAAGCTCTCTTCTATGATTTACTTTTTAAAGATTATAAAAGAGTTCCTTTAGAATCCTCGATTCTGAAGGTACTCTCAATTATAGAAGAGTTAAGAGTCATATTAGAAATTCATGAAAACACTTTCATAAATTTGACAAATTAGCAGCTGTCAGTCTTGTAAATTTTATATATGATCAATTTTATCATTAATTAATTCATTTGATTATATATATTGATTGAAGAGATTTAAATGTATAGTATGATAATTAGTTTTTAATGAAGATACATTTTGAATTTGTTTGGAACTTGGTTTTCGATAAGATATTTACTATTACAAGTTCTTGAAATCCTTATAACTAAAGGTGATTTATTAATTAAAAATATTTTCATTAAACCTAAGGTTCATATTTCACATATAACTTAATCTTTAATATCATAT
>LPNX010154991.1:166404-176755 GCA_001517045.1 Pseudotsuga menziesii
GCTAATGAACATGACTGCCTTCCACATGTAATCTGGGGTGATTATCAATTGACAGTTATAATTAAGATACATGATTCGTATGGCTAAATGGACAACATTTGTTACAAGGATCACTGCATAAAGATTGAATTTGTATTGATATGAGGATTTAGTTAACACCTATCAATTTAATTGACAGCTATGGGTTTAATGATGAAATAGTATCAATAAAATTCAATTTCATATATGACTGATAGCCATTCCCATTCATGATGTTGTACGAGCCCATCATTCCAGACTGGGTGTCATTAATGTTTTGATTTATAATCCCTGAATCAAATGATTTTTGATATGAAGGATTAGTTAGAGTTTGAAATTTTCTTTTACATACTGCTTTATGAAGAATTTCAGTTATTCGTGGCTAGTTTATCCATTTATCATAGCAAAAACACTGGCTGTTGTTCTCATCATCTCCAAATTTGGTTAACATGGCCAAAATTGGGGTTCTCATCTCTGTCACGTATGAATCAATTGAGGATTTAACATTTTGCGTAATGCCTTATACTTGGGTGCCTATTCCTTCAATTTTCACGACTTCATTCATTTCAACCCATAACCAGAGTTGTAGTGAGGAAACAATGGCTCCTCTCAGCCGATTTGAAATTTCAAGGCCTGAGCTGGTTGAAGCCGATGAGAAAGTTGCTCTATTATTCGAAAAGATTGGATGGGTTCAGTTTTTTAGATGTTTTAGTGGCCATAACGTGGAAGTTTTAGTCTGCCTATGACTATCCGCCTGAGCATTGATTATATTGAGGTGACCTTAGTGGCCTTACCTAGGATATCAAGGGGGTACTTTGCAAGGGTTATTCTGCAGGTGTCCTAGCCAGGTTGGGTTCGGATAGCACAGTCGCTTTACGCGTTGAAGCTGAGGGCCACAATAATTGGTTACATACCTCCACTTGTTGTGTATGGGAGTCTCAAGCCTCTCCTAGGCGAGACATACCTGCTTCATTCGGGAGCTCATTTATCCAGCCCTTGTTTTCCTCCATTTGGCTTTAGATTTTATTAGTGATTGCTCTGTGCACGATAGTTGGCCTAGGGTTTATGTAAATAGAGATTCTTTTCTATTTTTTTTGAGTCATTGTGGATTCGGGTGCGGTTCCTCGCCGTTCTCGTCGTTTAGCAGGACTTTTGCCTTCTACTTCTCCTCCTCCTTTGGGAGAGAGACCTAGACAGTCCAGGCGGACTATTTCACACATTGATTCACACACCATGGGAGACCGTTTAGAGGATATTATTGAACCACCTCCTCCCGTTCGTGTAGACGATGGGGAGTTTACTCCTACTTATGATCCTTCACCTGACTTGGCTGAGTTAGGTTCTATGATTTATGAGATAGGAACCATGCATGATAGACCTACTTACCCTAGGGTTGATTCCCCGTTGATGCATTACCGGTATGGAATGCCGGAGGATGCCGAGACTCATTTTGAACCTGCCAACACTAGCTATGGTAGTTATGCTATGTCTGGTTTCCCTACACATGATTTGGAATTTCATGTCGAATCTAACTTTGACCCTAACACTATGCCTGGGGGAACTTTCATTCCTTACCATGCGAAGAGGTTTGGGAGCACTAGTCACATTGCACCTTCTGTCCCAGTGGTGGAAGTTACATCATATATCCCTCCTAAGTCTAGGGTTAGCGATCCGATTAGGATACCAGATCCAAGACAAGTGATGATAGGCGGTAGCACATACATTATTTCTCAGATTCTTTCGTCCTCGATCCCTAGTTCTTCAAATGTACATCCTCCACCTTGTTCACGTGGTCCTTTGAGCTGGTATATGGTATGAGTCAAGTCCGTACTACGGTTACTAGACCTAATGTGTCTCAGGTTTACATACCACCCGTTGCTTTGAGAGGCTATGTTCATACTTCTAGAGGCCATGTTACTACTTTCAGGGCGTATATCCCTACTTCTGGTATGTATATCCCTACTTTCAGAGCGTATCTTCCTACCTACGGAGTGTCTCATGGGGCATCGCATGCGATGACTTATGGACCCTATTATGGGACACAATATAGACAAGTTTCTTCACCTTATGGAGGCGAGTATCAACAACCTGCTTACTCTCCTAATTACAGCTTTGTAGCTCCTACTAGTCAAGGTCCACCGCACTATGGTGCTTCCACGCCACCCTATACGGGTCATACGAGAGGAGGACACTATGGCCAAGGCCATGGTGGTAATCATACCTATATGAACCAGGGAGTGGTCCATCGACCTCAACATCCTAGGATCCCTTTCCTCGGGACACTTAATCTTCCTGACATATCGAGATTGATGAATGATCATGTGGCTCATGACCCGGCTTAGCCGGCTGTCCCTACCAAACTTTTTTTGGACATACCTAAGTTTGAGGGAAAACCGAGAGAGGATCCAAGTGAACACGCTACTATGTTTCACCTATGGTGCTCTTCGAATTCCTTACATCAGGACTCGGTCCGTTTGCGACTATTTCAATGCACCCTTATAGGGCCTACCACGAAGTGGTATATAAAGTTACCTAGGGGAGCCTTCGCTTTGTTCGACGACCTTGCGATGAATTTTATTAATCACTTCCAGCTACCAGTGCATTATGACGTTGGTACTAAACTCTTGTCAACATTTTGGCAAGATAAAGCCACACATATTTCTAATCATATCTAGGAGTGGCGTAGATAGAAGAGGTTAATTAAAGCTTTTATACCGCCAGAGTTCCTCCTCGAGTGGTTCCTCAATTCATTATTGCCATATATAGCGAAGGATGTTTCCACATCTAGAGTGTAGAATGAGGAACAAGCAATTTTTAGGGCACATGAACTGGACTTGATTTATGCTCAGTCTAATTTGTTGTATGAGATTATTTCCAATGCTCCTCGTTCTAATTTCAATCCCAAAGTCAAACCTGGACCACATGCCGATGGCATTCTGGGTTGTACAAGTGAGAATCCTGTGGATTTGGTTGCAAAACAAGTTAGTCAATTGTCAATCAACCAATTTGCTTCGGTACAAGCTACCGCTTCGTCCCAACTTTCCCAAACGACAAGTGTACTCTCTATGCAATCATCGGACCAGAAGGGTAACCAGTAGCAAGGAAGGAATAGAAAAAAAGGTAAAAATAATCAAAAGGGTGGGAATAAGAATGAGAATGCTAACAATAATGAAAAGAACGGTCGAAATTCTAGGGGGGACAAGCAAGCTAAACATAAGGTTAAGCTCCCTTGTAAGTTATGTAAGGACGATCACCTCACTTACTTGTGCCCTCGTATTGAGGAAGCTTTGAGATTCTTGGCACAGGGCCCAACTATGCTAACTAACCCTTTACCGCATAATCAAAATATGAACTTGAAGTCCCATTACTAGTCTAGTGATGATGATTTTCCAGAGGGTAGTGGTCGTGGGTGCATTAACATGGTCCGTGCTAAAAAATTTGTGACCTATGCGAAATATTACAGTTCGTCACAACCCAGCCCAGGCAAAGAGCCTGATCCACCAGGGTCCCCTTTGCACATTGAGAAACCTACGGATAAACCTGACGCTACACCTCGCATTCCTAATGGAGTCCTTAAGCGTTCAGGGCATAATCCAAATTCCTAACCACCCAGAATTATTCAGTTGTTGAGGATTTGGGCCACACTCCTTGTGCGATGTCTGCATTGGAAGTGCTTCAGAGTTGTCCTTCGCAAAGGAAGGTGTTGCTTTCTACCCTTGGTGTAAATGATGATGATTCTTCCTCTGTGATCAAATTTGAAACCACAGGGCTTCAGCCTCACTTTCCCTACTATGTGTCTCTTTTGGTTCATGTAGAATGTCTTAATATGACCATCAAGCACACTGTGATTGACGAGGGTGTTGCTGCTTCTATGATGTCTTTGTCCTGTTGGAAGGGTCTGGGTTCTCCTGAGCTATCTAAATCAGCGACTATGTTAACTGCATTCGATGGGAGATCTTTTAGGCCACACGGCATCCTTCCTTCCCTTAAAGTCCCTTGGGGGGGGAAGACCATTGTGATAGAGGTCGAGGTGGTTGATGTGCCCCTTGACTACAATCTCTTGTTGGGTAGGAACTGGATGTACAGTATGCAAGTCATTTCTTCTTCCTTGTTTCACATTGTATGCTTTCCACATAATGGGAATATCGTAACGATTGATCAAACGACATTCAAGAATCCTTCTGTTACTGCATCTTCAAGAGATTCGATCCTGATCGTTGACCACTCTCAGCCAGCAACTAGGAGTGTGGGTGTAGGAATGTATCCATCCCTCATGGGAAGCTTTAGTTGTCCTGCACCAATCCTCATGATAGGATCTAGTTGCGATGAGGCTTCGACATATACGACATCATATGGAAGATCCTTGGATTCTTCCTACACTGAGTACTTCGAGAGGGCCCGTCGAGACGAACGTGTCATTTCCTATAGCTATGATAGCTTATCAAGCTAATCTCAAGAGTGTTGTAGAGCCTAGTCCTTCCTCTTCGTGGACAGAGGAGGAGAACCCTTATGTGCTACCAGCATGGGCAGTACATTCTTCTCACACTTATGACTACCTTGATATGGTTTTTCCTTCGGATGAAGCAATTATTGAGGCTATGTCTGGAGTCGAGCCACCATGGGAGGAACTTCATCATAGATCGTACTTTCTTCCAGAGCTTGACTGTTTGGAGTGTGAGGATTTTAGGGTGGTTCTTAGTCAGAGATTTGGTAGTCCTGTGGTTCCATTAAGCTCTCCTGGTCCGATGGCTGATGGAAACATGGCGAACATATCTTCAATGATTCCTATCAACATCTCTCGTGATCCTAGCATGATAGAGAATGTCTATATTGGGGAGGAATGTTCCCATGCTGAGATTCTGGAATATACCGAGCTATTTAAGGATTTCTCTAATATTTTTGCTTGGTCTTACGATGAGATGCCAAGTATAGACCCTCGTATTGTCGAGCACAAGATTAAGACTTACCCCAATGCTAAGCCTGTTTGACAACGTTTACGCGCGGTGAATCCTAGGAAAGCACCCGCCATTAAGGCAGAGATAGAGAAGCTGTTGAAATTCGGTTTCATCTATCCTTTTCCCTTGACAGAGTGGGTTTCAAACCCTGTTCTGGTGGATAAGAAGCAGGGAGCGATCCACATATGCACTAATTTGTGCGGTTTGAATCGTGCCTGTCCTAAGGACAACTTCCCCAAACCGTTTATAAATCAGATTTTGGATGAGTGTGTGGGTAGCGAGGTGTTCTCCTTTATGGATGGATTTTCTGGGTATAATCATATACAAATTCAACTTGAGGACCAACATAAGACTGCATTTATTTGTCCTTAGGGAACGTTTACATATCAAAAAATTCCTTTCGGCCTTAAAAACACTGGAGCTACATTTCAGTGGGCAATAACCTTGATTTTCCATGATCTCAAGTCAATTATTGAGGTATTTTTGGATGACCTCGCTACTCATTCTTGCATCAGAATGCATCATCCCTATCACTTGAGATTGGTATTCAAAAGATGCCAGCACTATTTGGTTAGAATAAATCCTCATAAGTGCATCTTTTGTGTGAAGTCAGGGCATTTGTTAGGATTCATCGTTTCTAAAGAAGGTATAAGAGTCGACCCTTTGAAGGTTGAGGCAATACTTCAGTTGTCTCCCCCGAAGAATATTCGTCACCTTTAGTGTTTGCAAGGCATGGCAAACTTTTTACAAAGATTTGTTGTCAACTTTGCCAATTTTACTAAGGTCTTCATGCATCTCTTGAAGAAGGACACCCCCTTTTATTGGCATGAGTGAGCCCAGGAGTCCTTTGATGCACTCAAGCGAGCCCTAGCATCGGCCCCGGTGATTAGTCCTCCGGAATATAGCCGTGATTTTCTATTATATGTGGCCACATCCTTAGAGACGATTGGTATGGTTTTGGTTCAAAAGGATGAGGAGCTCCAAGCGCATGTCGTATATTATTTGAGCTGAAACCTTATTGACATAGAGATTCATTATTCTCATGTCGAGAATCTTGATTTAGCTACCGTACATGCGGTTCAGTGGTTGAGACATTATATTCTCCTTCGCTAGACCTTAGTTGTGGCCCATGTCAATCTGTTTCAATTACTCCTCACCCGAAGGATGATTGGGGAAAAATATAATAAATGGATTGTCATTCTGCAAGAATTCAATCTCGAGTTTGTTTCGGAAAAATCAAAGAAGTCTTTGATTTTTGCAGAGCTTATATTGGATTTCCTGAGCAATGCTGAGTAGTTGGTTTGTGAAGATACATTTGTCGATGAACACATCTTTTTAATCTCAACGTTAGACCCATGGTATGGGGATATCATACTATATTTACAAACAATGAAGACTCCTACTCACCTCTCGCGAGATGAAGGATGAAGATTACGTCACGTCTCTAAGAACTACCTCATAGTGGACAATACTTTGTACCACCATGGGGTAGATTCCATTTTACGACGTTGTTTAACTCATGAAAAGGATGAGGTAGTGCTGAATGATTGCCACGGAGGGGCGTGTGGTGGTCATTTATCTGGGCTTTCTACAGCTCAAACTATTTTAAGAGCAGGTTATTTCTGGCCATTGATATTTAAATATTGTATGGATGCGGTCAAGAGGTGCCACCCTTGCCAGGTGTTCACACATAATATGGGCTCGAAACCTACCCCGTTACATCCCATTATCACCACCGATCCCTTCACTAAGTGGGGGCTCGATTTTATGGATTGCAACTGTTATCTCCCAAATTGACCACCGTCATTTTGGTTGATAGAATGGGTACAAATTTTATTTTTGTGAGTCTTGGCCTTCAAAATAAAAAATTTCAGCTTTCGGCAGTTAACTAAGTCCGTGGAAGTTTAGTTAGCTGCCGAAACAGGCCCATTTCGGCAGCTAAGACGGTCTGTCAAAATTATTTTAGTGACCGAAAATGTTTCCATGTGTAAATTTAAAAGATTGTGCTCTGGAAATCTCCAAATGTCAAGCTATATGTGGATCAGTGATATGCATGGAAAGAACGCGTGGAGGATGTTTGATCCAGCGCAACACTACAGGCTTTTAGATGACGAGATTCAAATGGGTTGCGCAGGTGTTCTAAAACGAGCTCAGCTCGGTGTTCAGTTTGCAAATGGAAATGTGTCAAATTGTTAAGTTTGAGGTGTGCTCTGTCAAGGAAAGTTTTGGCAGCCATGGTGTGTGCCCATTTGGAAAACGCCTTCCAGGTTGTTTCTCGGAGTGGCAATGTTACAGAAATTAAAAGATATCTTGAAACCACCCATACTCCAACACACAAGGATTTTTGAACATTAAGATTTGGATCCTCACACATACACTTGATAACAGCTTCTGTGCAATGTCCTCCTCATGAATTTGGTCCAAATCTGGAAATAAACCTAAAAGGACAGCAATGGAATCAAAGGCAAACAGGCAGCCAGCTAGGGAAGAGAAAGTTTTTGATTTTTGTAAGATCAACTTTAAAAAAATGTATTGGACAATTGAATAGCAACTTGCACACCATACTATCAATGGTTGTAATTTGAGGCCTGGAGATTTGCTAGGATCTGGAACCATAAGTGGGCTTGAGCCTGAAAGTTTTGGTTCCCTATTAGAGTTATCATGGGATGGGAAGAATCCACTGAAGCTTGGAAACAATATATCTAGAAAATTTGTGGTAGATGGATGTAAGGTGGGATTTGGTACATGCTCTGGAAAAATACTACCAGCTATATCCTGACCAGTAAAGCTAAAGGACTAAAAGCATCAGAATTGTCAAGGAATTGGCAGAAAATAATTATTGCACAGAGCAGTGAATGGATATTGCAAACAGATGGAATAGGGGTAGTATTCTAACAGAATACTAAAGGATCACAGGTGGCAAGGAAATCATCACATGAAATAACTCGAGTCTGCTGTTAAAGGTTCATGATTTTGCTCCTAAAATTCAGCCACAAGGCCAGTTCGACTAAACGTGACTCATATCCATCACTCATCTTCACCATCTCGAGTTAAATCTCCAGTTGCTAGGCCATGTGTCTGCTTCAGTATGCCTTTTATATTAAGTGAGTCTCGAATACCCAGCTATGCTATGTCACATTGCTTCCCTGTAGGGTTTATTCATTGTTGAACCATAACTCAAGAGGATTTTTCTGCTGAAATAATGTGATATTGCGGGGAAATTTAGACGGCCTTCCCAAACTCCAAATTCAAATCTAAAAGAACTAGTGGATAGCTTATGATCTGTAGATCAAAATCGATTATTTGAACATCCAAAATGGACATCGGACGGCTGAGAAAATTGATTTTTTCCAAGACAGTTTTTTTAGGAATTCTACAGGTTTCGGCAGCTTAGGCGAGCCTCCAAGAGCTCATTAGTTGCCCGAAAGGCTGAATTTCGATAGCTAACGCGTGAAACTGGAAGAAGGCTTAGCTGCCAAAAGCCTGTTTTCACAGATCGCTTAAGATTTCGCCCAGATCGCGGATTTTCTAGTTGGAATGGCGGGAGGTCGAGCAGAATAAACAAGTTATGAATTATGCCACCATTATCTACAGGAGTTTTGAGATAGATCAAAGTGAAGTGGGAATTTTGGATAATTTGAAGCATATTTTTTAGGAAACAACTCTAAGTTCAAAGTGCCACATCATCAAGAGCGTTTCTGTTATGTTCCAATCAAAGTCCACCGAGCCTTGGAAGGCTAACTTCACTTCACCAACTACCGAGCACAAGAAAGGAGACCAACTCATCTTCATTTCCTTGATTTTAGGGATCAGTCCCTGTCTTTTGCATTCGCTGCTCTTGTTAATGTGTTAGTTAACTCAACAGATCCATGTCTTTAGGATCTATAGACTCTTTTGTAAAGGCTATAAAGCCTAAGAACCGAGACTGTTAAAAGGTTCAAGTTTGGATACATTTTAGGCTATGTACTTGACACTTTCTTGCTATATGAATCACAGTTTTCTTTGGTCATTAGATATCAGTCTGTCCACAATTTCCATTATTCTACATTTGATTCTATTCAGTTCAGTTGTTCAGAACTGTCATCTTCTGATACAACTCATGGATGAATTAGATCTTCTTTATATTCTTGTATGATCCTACAGCTCTGTATTTGGTTATCTTGAATGTCTTTCTTCATACCTTGATTATTTACTGTAGCTGATATTTAATTTCTTGAAGCACTGGATTATTTAGAGGCATGGCATGTTGTCTTACTACTTAGTCTTCTCAGTTATCCCATTGATCCACACTTCGATTATTATAATTTCTTAAGTTACCAAGCACCTTTGGTCTACAACCACAAAGGGTTTCTTGGAGTGATAACAAATTGGCATCGTTGCCGGGGAATGGAGAGTGAAGCAAGCTTCCCTGGGAGACGACATAGTTTCAGCTTTTGATGATAGAAAGAGGCTGAACATTATATTGGTTGTAAACATCTATCTGGTGACTCCACATTCAAAGACTCCACTGGGGAGGATCCTGTTGATAAAGAATGAAGAAGCTCAAATCAAAGTCCAGGTATCAGTTCATTAGTTTGCTTCATGAACTGTTGTTTTTCTTTATTACCTCTTTCATTCTTTTCCCTTCGCGTGTAAAGAGAATTATTTTCTGTTTTGTATATTCAGAAAATCATCATCCTTCTTATATATATCCGTCTTTAGAAGAGGAAAACCTGCAGCCCTGCATTATAGATGTAGATTCGGTAGCTTTACCTCAGCCCATTCACAAAGATGACCATTGTATTTCATTGCCTTCAGAATCTGATCAGCCATGTGACCTTGAAAGTATAGAAATTGTTTCAGATCCTGTACAGATCTCAGCCCCTCTTGTTATAATTTATGTACCTTGTCATGAACCTGTTAACTCTCATGATCAGCCCACAGCCTTTCAAGTTAAGATCCGGATGAAGATGTTCAAGCCTTTAAAGCTGCTCCTTCTTCTTCATCCTTATCCCGATGATTGTTATGATTATCTCCCTTGGTTTTCTGGAGAGATTCAAACTCTAGCCGAGGAACACGTGGAATCCTTTTTGGATTTTGTTGATCGTTTTCAGCTTGTTCATGAAGATGTGGTCATGAGATATTTCTCCAAGTCTCTGATCAAAGATGATGCTACATGGTTTAAAGGCCTGAGAGCTGATTCAATTGGCTCTTGGACTGAGTTCTCTAATGCTTTCCTAAAGTATTGGTGCAAATACAAGTCTCTAGATTCTTATCTTGCTGATTTATATGCTTTGAAACGAGAGCAGGGTGAAGCCTTGTCTGTTTTTAACAGAAGGTTTAACAGCATGTATCATGACATGCCTTTGGAGATCCGACCTACAGAAACATCTGCTATG